>JARHVA010000895.1:2292500-2387500 GCA_037957365.1 Torreya grandis
TGACTTTGTTGGCCTTAAGTGTTTGTTTCTCTTCTAATGTTTGGGTTCGTACTTCGAAAAAAACCATCCTTTACCTTTAATAAAATAAAGTTATAACATTTTTTTTTAAAAAATTGTCCATAAAAAAATTAGAATATAAAAAGTTCGAATCATATATTCTTTCTATTAAAATCTTGATAATCTTTATTAAACGTCACTTATTTAATAATTAAAAAAATGATCATGACTATTTATATTAAAATAATCAACTTTTAAAAAAATGTCAAATTTTATAATACAATTTTTCTAATTCCTTTTTGAAATCAAAATTATAAAGAAAATTACCTATAACTTCTTCAATACATTCCTAAAATAAACCACAAAAACAATTGTACAATGAATGTGTGATTCCTTTATTTGCAATGTTGGCTAAGAAAACAAAACCCTCTACAAAATGCAAACTGGATCAGACCCTGATCCACCGTCCACGCTGATTTTTGAGTTACGAAGTATGTCTTAATACATTGTGCCCTGTGATTGCGCATTTTAAGCAGGTTTTCAAGTACAAATGAACTTTCTTCGATTATTCACATTTTAGGTTTTCAAAATGCCGGCAGGCTTAAGGTTGGGTAGATGACAGCCTTAAACTTTCTGGTTTGCCAATTAGACATTCGAACGCACACGACTTCATTGTGGGTCAAATCAACATACTTTCACTTATTACACCCCCATTAAAAGGAACACTGAGGTGATAGATCTTTAAATAATGCGTGTACCATCCAAAGCCCTTTTAGCTAATCTACTAGTGGCTGAGGTGATAGATATTTCAATTCGCTGCAATTCCTTGCTAACCTCGAAATGCAGACGCTGTTTTCCGATAATTTGTTGAGCAACTGCTTAATGGAGGACAGTTGTTGTACTTCTGGGATGGGTCTTCCTGCTGATTTGATAGACGAAACGGCGAATGTGTATTTAGCAGGCTAATTGGAGCAATCCTTTGCAGCAGATAAAAATGTTCAGCAGCATAGACATTCCGCAATAAAGAGACGGAGTAAAAGTGATCTGACTCTAATCCAAACTGGGACTTCTGTCTTGCCGGAGTTTCCATCGGACCCTGCGTTCGTAGAACGAGGAGTTCAATATTCCTTCTTTGGGATGGAAAATTGTCAAATCGCCGAGGAATCCTCACAGAAACGACTACGAAAGGTAAGAGAAACGAAAGAGCGTTTTAACAAGCCATATCCAAAAATGCTAGCAACTAAAGCCCTCTCTGAAAACGGAAAACCGTCGAAAAGTTATGAATTTTAACCCTTTGCAATAATAGATTTAAATCCACAGTAAATACTGAACTGCGACCTTCTGCAAAGCTTTCACTCGATTATAGATTAACTGGAGAATCAAGTTCGTAACTGAACTCGCGTCTAAATTTATTGTATCGTGTACCTCACATTTCTTTTCTCGTCTTCTTTTTCTATATCTACAGGCACTGCATAGTTATACATAGACAGCGAGAGGAAAGGAGGAGGACAAAGCGGAGCAGAGCAATAATGATATATGCGCGGAGAAAACAAAGGAGGAAAATAGTGTAGAGGCTTTTTCGGTACCGCTTGAGAAGCCAAATTACATTCACGTTAATTCTATAACTCGTTTTATCTCGCAAAACAAAATTTAAACCGAGAGATAGTATTTCCTTAGTTCATAAAGAAAGATGTAAATATTTTGGGTATAAACCAATTGTCGCTTCGATTATATTAGAAAAAGTTATATTGTAGTAAGGTACTGTAAATCAATACTTCAACAAAACTAATTTGTAAGGTGCGGTGCATCTCAGCTTCCACAAAACTATTTTTATAAGATATGTGGCCTGCCGGCGACGCTTCAGTATTTTGAAGTTCTTATTTAATTTTTAGCGGATTTTGAAGCACCCAGTTTCGAACCAAAGTGATGACTGTTCATTCCATTTGATAAAACGTTATCAGTTATTTGAAATAAATTAATAATAATAAATAAATTAATAATTTAATTCTCCCATAACATTTGTTTATTTTAAATTATTTCAGATGACGGGTAGAGCATTAATTCTGAAGAAGATCATCAATCACGTTCAGGCTTTGCATCGTCAAGTTAAGGTGTAGTATTTTTTGTATTAATTGGTATTTTTGTAGTAAAGAACAAAGCTGTAAATATTTTTATTGAATTTGTGCACTGATAACGACTTATTGTCCACCAAACAGTGGAATATCTGCGGATTTAATTTTATCACCTTATCCTCAATGTCAGCAACCGGAACAGTTGAACGTATGTTTTGAACGTGAAAACCATCCGCCTAGCCTTTTCCACGGCAGGAAAGTTTAATTCTGAGAGTTTTTCAAAAATTGTTATTTCAGCCCAAAGATGTATTCATTTGATATGCACTCGTTGTTGTATTAGCCGTGCAATTCAGAGTGTAGGATTTCCATCTGCAAATTTTGCTTCTTTCTGCAAAAGGTAAGACGAAAATAATCTTATGCTTCAAAAATAATTTTCATTTCCAAGAAATTTAAATGGATTTAAGTGTATTAAAAATAAGACCTTCCAAGAGAAGATGGGCATAAATCATCAAACTCAATAGTTAAGGTTTTCAAATATTTGTCCTAGCAATCTGGTCTGTCTGTCTGTGACTTTAAAATTGAGATTAAATAAATGAATATACTTTTTAATAATGACACAAATATTAATTCTAATAACTTTTAGGAGCTCAATTTTATTTTGGATCATCTCTAATACGCAGAGTTACATATCTTTGTTTCTTACAATGTATAAGATTTTGTTGAGAGACCTGATTCCCTTTAAAGAGGTATCCAGGCCGTAAAGCAAACAACAATCTAAGCCAAAGGCCCTTAGCCCAATGACTAGTAAGCCCTTAGTTTTCTTTGACAAGGAAACGCTAAAAATAGTGATGCATAATGAAGATTGGTACTCTGACAGGGAGTCATCTATCAGTTCAACAACCTTTGGCGAACGCTCACAAATCTGAACATTTAGATCGCTAAACAATGGAAACCCATCCTTAAACGTAAGTTATATTTGTACCCTACCACGAAAGGATACTTAATGATTGTTTTTCGTCTTGTTTCTGACAAAGCATTGATCCATGACTAGCAATGGTGTTGGGATCAACATCAGCTAGTGATGCAAGGGCATCATTTTGTTTTAGATATATATATATATATATATATTTTTTATTTTCTGCCCGATAATGCCATGTGAAGGGGGTTAAGGATTTGCATTTTAAAATTTCTATTTTCGTTTTGTTTTGGGGCAGACAACAACCTACCCGTAGCTCATTTAATGAGAAGCATAATGAAAGAAATGAAAAAGTGCCAACTGAGTGGGAGTTTTTGAACTAAAAAACTGGTAGGTGGAGAAATTTGTGAAGATTTTTGAATGTCACAACAGCTTTACCCTGGATTTTTGGGTGAAAACTTCTATATTTTTGGAGTTTTGAAGAGAAGGTCCAAAATAGAATAGGGCAAGAAGGAAGGTCCAGAACAGAACAGGGCAAGAAGGAAGGTCCAGAACAAAATAGAGCAAGAAGGAAAGTTCAAAACAACTACAATCATACAAGGACAATCAAGACAGAAGGAGTAGAAACGGCCAGCTAAAGTAAAAGAAATAGGGGACAATAGTATACGCATAGCAGACAAGGAGGAAGGAAGTGGAATAACATAGGGGCTCTATTCTGCAAACATTTTTGCAACTTTATGTAAAAGAGTGTAAACCACTATCTTTTGAATATAATATAATACTATTGTCTTAATAGTTTTTGTCTCTTTCTATGTGTTTGGGAGTGTTAAATGTGTAGAAATTTCTATTCTTAAAGTTGGATTTCTGATTTTCAAGATTAAAGTGCTTTAGGTTGCTGAAAATTCTAGGTAGTCACCTACAGCGAGTGCTGCAGGTACCCTTAGCAATAGTCAAAGTAAATAGTCACCTACAACCATTGTTGTAGGTACCCATAGCAACATACAACCATTACTATAGGTACCCATAACAACATACAACAATTGCTATAGGTACTCATAGCAAAAATATGTTTTTGACAACAACTTAGTGTATGTTTCTATTGTTACTTTTTTTTTGCTTTCTAAGCAAATCATAAGACCTAGAACACAGTAGAACTCTGTAAAGGTTGTGTGAGGTTACATATAGAAAAACAACCCATCCTTTTCCACCTGTTTCCTAATTTTAATGGGTTTTTAGGTGCCTACAAGGTGGTGGGTGACATTAGCATGGTATCAGAGCACAACTTTAGCTCTCAGAAGAAGGATAGTGAGTTGAGATTGGGGTTGGAAGAATCCATGTAAGTTAGAACTATGGGTGTGTCCCTATCACAAGGGATATTTTAGTTAGAAGACTGCAGTAAGAAAGAAAAATAGAAAAGGTCAGTTAGAGTAGTAAGATGCCACCAAGGAGAAGGATGGCAGAGCTTACAGTTACAGAAATAGTCAAAAGAATAAATGAGGTGTTAGAAACCTTAAGGGGAATGTAGGGAAGAATGAACAAAATAAAAGGTGGAATGAGAAGAGATAAAGCACATGAAGAAAGTGATAGTGAAGATGATGGAGGAGCAGAGATGGCTAGACAAGAAAGTGACAATGCAGATGGAGATATAGATGTAGGTGAAAGAAGACTTATAAGAGGTATTTCTAATACTAGGAAAGGAATAAGCGTAGAGTTTCCAAGCTTCTCAGGAAGTTTAGAACTAGATGGACTAATTGTCTAGATAACATAGATGGAGGAATACTTTGAGTACGATAAAGTAGAGGACCCCAAAAGAGTGAGGTTGCTCAAATAAGGTTGAAAGGTCATGCAACACTCTGGTGGAAAGAGGTGCAGGCTGAGAGAAGAAGAAGTGGTAGAGATAAGATAACTCAGTGGAATCAAATGGTGAGAAAGATGAAGGCTAAATTCCTATCTAGTGATTATCATCTTGAACTTCTTAAGAAATTACAAGATTTAAAGCAAAGGGAGTTGAGTGTGAAGGCCTATATAGAGGAATTTTATAAGATTTCCATCAAATCTAGTCATAATGAATTGGACCATGAAAAAGTAGAAAAGTATGTTAATCGATTGAGATTGAACATTCAAAATGAACTAAGTATGATAAGATTGTGGAATGTGGAAGAAGCATACCAATATGAATTAAAGGCTGAAAATAAATTAGCAAGGATGTAAGGAATAAACAAATGTAGAGGTGGATTCAACAAATGTAAAGTGTAGCAAGAAAAAACCTTATACTTATGGTAAGGAGGCCAACCCATATAAAAGGTCAGAAGGAGAAAGATGAAACAAGGTCAAGATATTACCCCATGAGAGGTAGAGGTGGATATGGAAGAGGCCAAGGTAGAGAATTCCAAGGCACATGTTTTAACTATGGATAGTAAGACCATAGACTTTATGAATGCCCACAATGCAGATCATAAGGATCAACAAGAACAGGGGCAACAAGTACACATGTTACAAAGGGGGATAGTGAATCTGCATGATCTATTAGTCAACTAGATGAACTTGACAAGGGATAAACACTTATGATAAAGAGGACATTATTTAATCCAATCAAGAAAGAAGATGAACTTGTCCAAAGAAAAAATTTAGTTAGAACAATATGTAAATTAGGTGGAAAATATTATAAAGTCATAATAGATAGTGGCATCACTGATAACTTAGTTTCAATTGAAATGATGGATAGTTTGGGGTTCAAAAAGATAGCTCACCCTAACCCTTACAAAGTGACATGGTTACAAAAATGGCACCATGTCTTGGTTGATCAACAATGCCTTGTGATTTTTTTAACAGGCGCATATGAAAATGAGGTATGGTGTTATATCACACCCATGGATGTATGCCACTTACTCTTGGGGAGGCCGTGGTAGTTTGATAGAAAGGTAATCCATAATGGAAGAGAAAACGCTTACACATTGGAGAAAAATAGAAGAAAACACACTCTCACACCATTGACAACCAAGGAAGAAGAGGTGGAAGGTGGTCCAAGAACACTGCTAGTGGTAGGGAAACAATTCTTAAAAGAGATTAAAAGGTAAGAATTATGTTTTGTAGTGGTTCATGAGGAGCTACAAGTAGATGAAGCAAAGGACAGTAGTTACATTCCTTTAGAAGTAATGGAGCTACTTAAAGAGTTTGATGAAATTATGTTTGAAGATTTACTGGAAGGACTACTACCTATGAAGAGCATTAGCCATCATATTGATTTGATTCTAGGGCAAGTGTTACCCAAAAAGGAAGTATATATGTTGACACCAATAGAAAATGAAGAAGTGAACAAACAAGTGCAACAACTATTAGAAAGAGGACTGATTAGAGAAATGCTTAGCCCATGTACAATACCAATTGTATTAGCACCAAAGAAGGACGGTAAATGAAGGATGTGCATAGACTCAAGATCCATCAATAAAATAACAATAAGGTATCATTTTCCTTTACCAAGAATGGATGTTCTCATGGACTATTTGGGAAAGGCTATATATTTTACAAAAATTGGTTTAAAGAGTGGATATTACCAAATTAGGATAAGAAAGGGTGATAAGTGAGATACTACTTTTAAGACCAAAGAGGGGTTATATGAGTGGTTAGTAATGCCCTTTGGGTTAATAAATGCACCCAGTACATTTATGAGGTTAACGAATGAAGTGTTGAAACCATTTTTGGGGAAGTTTGTGATTATTTATCTTAATGAGATTTTTTATTTTTAATAGGAACAAAGAAGAGCATTTGTTACATAATAGACAAGTCTTACAAAGTCTCAAGGAAGAAAGGTTATTGGTGAATTTGAAAAATTACAATTTTATGAAGGAAAAACTAGTTTACTTGGGGTATGTTATCTTTCAACAAGGGCTGCAAATGGATCTAGAAAAGGTGCGTGCTATTATTGAATGGCCAACACCTAAAAGTGTACATGATATTAAATGTTTCCATGTTTTAACATGTTTCTATCATAGATTATTCAAACTTTCAGTGGCATATGTGTACCCATAACTGAAACTATAAGGGGAGATAAGAAAGAGTTTAAGTGGATAGTAGTAGTAGATAAAAGTTTTGAGATTTTGAAGAATAAAGTCATTGAAGAACTGGTATTAACCTTGCTCAAATTTTCAAAGGTGTTTCAAGTGGATTGTGATGCAAGTGGGACAGCCATAGGAGTGGTTCTAAGTCAAGAGGGCAGACCTATTGTATACTTTAGTGAGAAGCTCAATGATGCCAAGAAGAGGTATTCAGTTTATGACCAATAATTTTATGCCATTATATAAGTTTTAAAGAAGTGGCATCATTATTTGCTTCCAAAGGAGTTTATTCTCTACATGGATCATCATCCTTAAAAAATTATTAATATTCAAACCAATTTGAACCAACAACATATGAAGTGGGTTGAATTCCTATAAGGATATAATTTTATTTTCAAGCATAGAAGTGGGAGTTCAAATAAAGTAGTGGATGCATTGAGTAGAAGAGCAACATTGTTGATTGAAATGAGAACTGCAATAGTTGGATTTGATGCTATGAAAGAGTTATATAAGAATGATTTAGACTTTAAGGATGCATGAACAGCATGTATGGAGCCTATTAGTGTGGATAGGACACTTTAGATGTTTTTTTATTACAAGATGGACTGTTGTTTAAAGGACAACAACCTTAAATACCATAAGGATCTATGAGGAAAAATTTAATAAGAGAAAAACATTATGGTGGTTTAGCTTGACATTTTGGAGCTGATAAAATAATGGCACAGCGTATTAAAAGATATTTTTGAAAAAAGATGAGGCCAGAAGTTCAAAAATTTATGTGAGGATGTCAAATTTGTCAATATTCCAAAGGAGGGAGTTAAAATACAAGCCTATATCAGCCATTATCCATACCAAAGAAGCCATGGAAAGATGTGAGCATGGATTTTGTGTTTGGACTTCCAAGAACATAGCGAGTTAAGGATTTCATTTTTGTTGTTGTTGATAGATTTTCCAAAATGGCTCATTTTCTAGCATGTAAGAAGATAGAGGATGCAACACATGTAGAAAATTTGTTCTCTATAGATGTTGTTAGATTAGATGGTTTGCCAATAAGTATAGTTTTGGACCGTGATACTAAGTTTGTAGGACATTTTTAGAGGATAATTTGCAAGAAATTAGGGACTGATTTATGGTTTAATTCTGCATATCGTCCTCAAATGGATGGACAAATTGAAGTTGTTAATTAGATCTTAGGGAATTTGTTAAGATGTTTAGTTGGTGACATGCCTAAGAAATAAGATTTGATAATACCTCAAGCTAAGTTTGCATAAAATAAGCCAATCAATAAAATCACGTGTAAGACTCCATTTTAGATTGTTTATGGGCATAGTCCTATATGTATTTTACAATTAAGGGATCTCTTAAATATTGAGAGATATAAAATAAGTACTGAAGGAGTGGAGTTTACTAAATATATGAAATATTTGTGTCAACAAGTGAGAGAAACACTTAGTTGGAGCAGTCAACAATTTAAAGAGAAAGCTAATTTGAAGATGAGGGAAAATAATTTTGAAGTGAGAAATATGGTATTGGCACATCTATGAAAGGAAAGATTCCACAACCATGCCTATAACAAACTTATGTGGAATATTATTAGAATTGTAAGGTCATTAAGAAGTTTTCATCGAATGCGTATGAGTTAAAGCTGCCTAAAAGTTTGGAAATCTATCTAATTTTTAATGTTGTTGATTTATATACTTATCATGAGGGAGAAAAATCACAATTGTAAGAAGAAGAGAAGATATTACCATAAAAATGGAAGGAGTAACTACCTAAGAAAGTAAAAGAGGATATTGAAGATATTTTGGATTCAGGATTAATTAAGAAGACAAGGGGCAAAGAGTACAATGAATATTTAGTGAAATAGAAGGGTAGACCAGTGGAGGATGAATCATGGTTAAGTCCAATGAAGGTAGAATCACTACAGTTAGCACAAGATGATGGAGTTGCTAATCTGGAGCAATTAGACCCTCAATCTATAGCAACACAATGTTATACATAGTGAGTATAGTCTCACAAGACTTTATATCTTGGTAGTTCAATGCAGGGGCATCATTTTACTTATTTATTTATTTACTTATTTATGGATTTTTTTTATGCCTGCTAATACCAAATGAAGGGGTTTAAGGAGTTACATTTTAAAATATCTATTTTTTTCTTTTGGGGTAGCCAGCCACCTATGCATAACTCATTTAATGACAAAAATAATGAAAGCAATGAAAAAGGGAAAACTGAGTAGGTATTTTTGAACTCAAAAATTGGTAGGTGGAGGAATTTATGAAGGGTTTTAAACATTGCAATAGCTTTAGGTGGGATTTGGGGGGGGGACTTCTATATTTTTGGAGATTTGAAGAGAAGGTCTAAAATAGAACAGGATAAGAAGGGAGTTCCAGGATAGAACAAGGCAAGAAGGAAGATCTAAAATAGAATAGAGTAAGAATGAAGGTTCAAAACAACAACAAGCATACAAGCACAATCAAGATAGAAGGAGTAGAAAAGGGAATCTAAAGAAAAAGACACAGGGGGTAGTAGTATACATGTAGCAAACAGTGAGGAAGGAATTGGAATAATAGAGGGGGCTCTACTCCACAAACATTTTTGTAACTATATGTAAAAGAGTGTAAACCACTATCTTTTGAATATAATATAATATTATTGTCTTAATTTATTTTGTATCTTTCTCTATGTTTGGTAGTGTTAAATGTGTGTAAATTTTTATTCTAAAAGTTGGAGTTTTGATTTGCAAGTTTAAAATCCTTTAAGTTGCTGGAAATTATAGACAGTCATCTACAACCATCATTAGAGGTACCCATAGCAACAGTGAAGGTAAATAGTCACCTATAACCATTTTTATAGGTACCTGTAGCAACATATAACCATAGCTATAGGTACCTATAGCAACATATAAACATTACTATAGGTACTCATAACAACAATCTATTTTTGACAACTTAGTGTGTGTTTTCATATTTGTCTTTTTTCTTTTGATGTAAATCATAGGACTTGCAACACATGTGTAGACCTCTTTAAAGGTTGTGTGAGGTTCTTTTATAGCAATACAACCCCTCCTTTTCCACTTGTTTACTTATTTTAGTGTGTTTTAGGTGCCTACAAGGGGGTGGGTGCCATCAGCTACTAATGAAAAATTTGTTCCTAAGGTTCAACCCACTCACTAAATCCTTCACTACTACATCAATCTGGATTCATCTACCTCACCCCCTCCCCAATTTTTGGGCTAATCCCTACCATAATGTAATAGAAAATACTCTAAGAAAATTCTAGTAGACTAATTCACTAGATCCATGTTTAACCACACTAAATTTTCTAGAATCATCGTATGTATGGGCATCTCAAATGATTTACCTATCTCTATTGACAATATAGTTGAAGACCAGGTTTGGACTCAACTTTTTGACTACAAAGGCCTTCTATTTCACTATTGTAGATGCTTAAAAAATGGGCACTTAAAACCATATTGTAACATTTCTAATGAAAGGAAAACTAACCCAACATTATGCAAGGACTCCTTCCTTGAA
The DNA here is from genome assembly GCA_037957365.1 of Torreya grandis. Lineage (NCBI taxonomy): Eukaryota > Viridiplantae > Streptophyta > Pinopsida > Cupressales > Taxaceae > Torreya > Torreya grandis. Next base: position 2,303,077 of record JARHVA010000895.1, read on the forward strand.
CATTTGATAGTGTGTGGTTATGGATACCCAAAATGTGAATCTTTAGATTCAAATGAGGAGTCCCCTTTCTTAATAAATAATTATCACAATTTACAAGCTTCAAAGGAAAATCACATGGATCAAAACCCTTTAATCACTTTAAATAAAAATGTTATAGATGAAACAACTTTGATAGAGATTAAGGCTACTCTTTTTCAAGAAAATTTCATAAAGTTACATGTTGATCCCATTCCATTTAAAAAAATGGTAGAGATAGTATTAATGGCAAAACCTAATTCTCTTTTCAAAGGAGATAACACCTCAAATGACCCTTTCTATCTCATATAATTGGAAATCTCCATCCCATTTTTTGAAGCATTAGATGATTAAATCTACAAAGGGGAATGGACTGAAGTACACAAAAAGACAAAAGTAAAAAAACCCATGGAGTTATTTTCAAGTAATAAAATTCTCCTTATAATAAAAAAGAAATTCATTATCTAGCTAAAGATTCTTGGAAGTTACCCTTTTCTTATAATATTTTTTTGTAGGTAGGTTGCTTTATTGAACTTTTGTAGAAGACTTTGGTGTGTAGTGCCTTGTCGAGTGTTTAGTTACCACTAGTATAGGTATCCTAAATGACCATTATTATTGTATATTTATCTCCTCTATACAAGGATTTAAGGCTTTTCAAACACTATTTTTAACCCTATAAAATAAAAAATATTAAAATAGTCTAATGATTTTATTTCATTACACCAGATTTTAGACATGCATTAATTTTATTAAATAAGGTGCTTTCAGTCTATACAAATGTGATGATAATGTATTTGCATCCAACCAAAAATAAATATCAAATCAAAAGAGAGTCTAGTGTATTTTAGGGTAACAATACATACACATTTTATTTCAAGATAGTGCTCAAGATTTTTTCTTCTTTTTTTTAAGATGATTTAGATGGTTTTGTACAAGTTGATATGATTTAATATTTATATATTAGATCTATATTACTTCAATTATTATCTATTTTTAAACACATATGGAACATTATTATAAAATGTAATATAAGTTAGGTGGTCACTATTAATATAAATTATTTGTATGTAATACACACATCAAATACACTAAGTATTCTCGATACCCTATTCACAAAACATCAAATATGATTGAAGAAAATTGAATGTATATACATTATACCAAAATAGTATATCTACCATATATTTCAATATTTTAAGAAAAATTAGACTACATGTAAATATAATAAAAGATGAAGGGAATGTATACCAAATTAATCCAAAATAGTTATATGTGGAATTGGTTATGTTGGCCATAATTTTTAAGATATAATGGAAATAAATAATATATGAACTTGATTCCAACTTGTATTATGCATTTCAGGTCCTCGAATCTCATAAATTTGCAATATTTTTGGTTAAACTAAAGTTTGGAAGATACATAATTTTAATTTTGTATTCTTAAACTTAAGTTTAAAAATTTGTTTCTCAACTATACTATGTGAAATCTGCTTAGATAAAATTTAAATAGAGCAATGAAAAGTGATGTTATAGATAAGGAGAGGAATATTCTAGGAAGGAGATTTATTAGGTTGTGTAATATTATAAAATTAAACTTCATGAATGTGGGAAAAATGAAAACACCATATTTAATATTTATTCATGTAAAATGAAAATTTCTTATGTTAAATGTTAAAAGATATTGCATTATACTTCTTGTATATAATTTGGTAAAGAATTTATTATTGGAAGCATAAATAAGTGATGTGGCATATAAATATCAAAGATGTTTTTCATGGTCACCATTTCCATCGTAAAGTGTGACCATGGGTGGTGAAAAACTAGTTGGTAAAGGTTGCAAATATATTTCAGGTGTAGGAAGATTATGTAATACATATTTTGAATCAATATCATGATTTGACTTTAATTTTTTTTTATCAATGTTTGTAAACTTGGATTCCAAGGCTTGAATAACTTGTATAAATGTTTGAATATTAAAACCATTAGGATTAAAATATGATATGTGAGAGCTCAACAAATTAAATATGAAAACACAATTGTGTTGATGTAGGCATTAAAATCATTAATTGAGTTTCCAATGGAGGATTTATGAAAATTTATTTTATATTTAGTGAATAATTAGAGCTTAGGTTTGATAAACATATCCAATAGACTTAATATTTATATTAAAATATAGAAATATTTGTTCACTAACACCTTCTTCTATTTTAGTTTCCAATATAGTATAAAGGATCTTATGGAGATATTTAAGATTATCACAAATGTTTTCTCAAAATGATGCAATAAATTTAAATTATTCTTCATATATTGTTCATTTTCATTTTAATAATAAGTTTCATTAGCCTCATGATTAGATGCATCTTTGATGATAATTTATTCAATATGTATCCAATTTTCATTAATTTCAATTGTTAATAGTATAATTTGACATGGTATTAGCTGGAAACCTTTTAGGTGTTCCAAGCGTAAGCTAAAAAATGCTCCATAAACACACCACCTATTTTAATAGTATGTCTATATTACATTTAAATGATAGTGAAAATACTTATAAATACTAAAATTAAAAATATTAGAGGTTGAAAACCCTTGAGCTAGCTAATATATACATAAGACTCCTAGGTTCGATTCACCAAATGTTTAAACCTTTTCATAAGTAAGGGTTACAAATTTGTCTAATAAATGAGATATACTAAATCTAACAATACAACAAATATAGAAAGTATAAAATTCAATATTATAATTATAATAATATGAATAAGAAATTGTACTTAACTTATAAAATGATGCACAAGAAGATATGAGTATTGCAGGTTCTAGAATCGACTATTTGAAGATATGAATTACATCATCATATTCTAAAAAATTACTCTCTATCAACTTGGAACATTATTCACCATGTGGACACTAGTGTCAATGATATTATCTTGATTTAAATACTTATTCCCAAATAATATTACGTACTCTTTCCTAAAAATTGCACCTACACCTATTAGGTGTCACTATCACCTTATAGATTGTATTTATCAAATTTGTGCATAGGCTTTTGATATTACTATGTCCCTAAAAACACTATATCATCCAATTAGGGCATGTCACCTTCTAACAAAAATTTGGTTGCCTCAATTCAAGTCAAGTTGACCTAAAGGACTAATTTTTTTATTGGTATATATGTATCCATATAATTATTAGAGGTCCTAAAACCAATGTACTTCTCTCAAATATGTGGGTTTATGTCTAAAAATATATTTAATATGGTATATTTAGGTGCATGGAGTGATCTAGTTTGTAACATGAAAAATATTGCTCATGAGTTGATCTTCGAATTATTTAGACCTGTAATATGATTTATCTATTATTTATTTAGAAATGGGATAAAATAAGGTGGAATATCTTAGTTGTGAAATTTATTTTTAATCATGTAGTAAAATCTTGAGAGGTGGTTTGTAGATGATTAGTGAATGGGATTAAACTTGTATTTATATCACACTTTTAAAAATGTTTATCATGGAAGGGTTAAAGGAAATAAATAGGATGACCCATACATATAAATATATTTAAAAATATGAGGCTTTGTGAGGTATAGACACATGTTTGGATCAGAGACAATAATGTTGACTATAGGATTCAAGTCTAAATATAAGTGTCCAATAAGATAGAAAATTGTTGAAGCTCTATAACTAATAGTGAAGGAAATATATCGTATATTAAGTATGTTATGTACTACATGTGAAATAAATAATAAAAATAACATGGTGATATTATAATATAATAATTTAGGCAAAGTGAGACCATGAATTCAAACCTTTCCATTGTGAATAAGGTCATGAACTAAAAGGCAAATTCATAACTAATATTTTACAAGTGTAAAAGACTAGTTTGACATATAAATCTAGATTTGAGTATCTCAAATTAATAGTTTAGATTTAAAATGGGTTTTTTATATTTTTTCTTGAAATAATGTGTTTGAAACATCATTCAATTTTTAAATTTTTATGTCCATAGGGAAGAGATTGAGTATGTAGTTTTTTTAGGGTTTTTTAGGTTCATAGGGCCAAGAAACGTAAACCTTAGAGTGATTTTTTATTCTTTAAAACTAGATAGGATACTAAATAAGGGGTTTAGTTAGTTTTTTTATTGGATGGTAACCACATGAAAATATATGAAAATTTGGTAGGTTGTGGGGTTGACTTTTTATATTTTTTTATAATTGTGAGATGCTTAATTCTTAATTTTTTTTATTAGTAGTAAATCTATTATGGAAAATGTTTTTTTAACACTGTGAAACATTGCTTTTGATTATTTAGTGGTATATATAAGAACATTTTTTACAAGTCATTGAGCATATAGGAGAGATTGGGAAATAAATCATTACTGCATGGGTTAAGATATAATATGTTTTTCTATGTGCATGTCTTGGGATTTGTTATCTAAATATTTTCACTATAAGTGATATAAATTTTCCCAATAAGGTTTGTAGTGTAACTCTATATTTTTGAAGGAAATATTTTGTTTGTAATAGTAAAATGTATAAATTTTACAACCTTTTAGAGTAATGATTTGTCTCATTTATAATTTGTTACACAATTATTTTCAATTTTTAAGATGAAAATAAAGATTAAAAATGGGTTTTAGAAAAAAACCATTCACATTTTGAGTAAAAAATATATATATATATATTTTTATTCTACTTAGGGTTTATGTAAATATAGGTTGTACATTTTAAATATCAAGTAGTTTGGGTATTAGACTTGTATAGACGAGAGATTGAAATTGTAACCATTCCTAGGTCAATATTTTTCTAAATAAGAATTTCCAAATAGAAAATAAGTATAATTTTATTTGTTAATATGGTGAAAATTTCAGGTTTTAAATGTTAAAAAAATATTAATGGATTCACTACCAAGCTAAAAGGAATACATGTCATTGGTTATATTTAATTATGTCACAAACTTTCATATCTACAAACTAATCATTGATGGTATGATGAAACCATATCAATGACCATTCTATCTATGTGATGTGGCCACATAAATGTGGGACACATGTAAAAAATAAGGAAACATGATCATTTTCATTATCCATATTATAATACAAATTATTGATTAGGTACAGATTAAAGCTTTCATATTGATAAGTGCCAGAGGTGAAACTTTTTTTTGAAATAAAGTTTGATGATGGATATAATTTGAATAAACATATAATAAAAACTATAATGTTTATTTATGGACAATTATATAAATGATATAGTATTAGTATAAATTGAAAAAATAAGCAAAGTGCTTGGAAAATGCCTCTAATATTAGATCAGGTAAAGAATAGGTTTATGGGGAACCTTAACTAAATACAAAGAAGTTTAAAATAAAGCTAAAAATGGGTGACACAACAAGTAGCCCATGAAAAAAAACAAAAATGAAATAGAGATGTTTTTTCCAATCATCTTCTTTCATGAAACATTTCCATAATAAATTAAAAAATAGCCCTCCTAGGAGGCTAATGTGGGACTAAACATTATACAATTATGTCAACATATCCAAGAAAGTACCATTCACATCCTACCAATTTCTTCCACTAAACCTTTACAAAAACCATAGAAAAGCTCTACCACTAGCAAAGATCAAAAAAGAAATAGAGAACCTTCCTCTAATTTTATGTTTGCACTAAACTTCAACACAACACATCCATACACCCCTTGAAAAACCTAGATCATTGCTTATCTATCATAGAACTTATGAAATAGGGCCCCCTTGAATGGATAGTCATGCTAGACTCAAGTCTTTTGCCCTTTTTCTTCCTCTACACTCTAGTCCACACCACTTTATCTTTTACAGATTTTGTGGCTAATAGGATTAAGATTTTGAATGATTCAGAAGTCTAAGATTTGTCTTCCACTGAAGCCAAATCTAATTATTTCTCCCTTGGTGTTTCAATAAATATATTAAAACCCTTAATGTTATTTGGAACAAGGGTATCCAATACCAAGACTGGTACCCTCATATCTGGAGTTGGTGGGTCTACCATGAAATCTCCCTTTGTGTGAGGAGATTTAGCATGAACATAATTTAGAGTAGGAGGCTCAGGCTCATCTGAAGATGAACTTGAATCATTAGTCTTAGATTTATGAGAATTCATAGTGAGGTGGGTAGGGTAGAGGTCTAACCACCAAGAAGTTTCCATCTTTATTATATGATTTCTATAGTCCTTAGTCCAATTCCATTTATTGAAATAGTTATGCTAGTGAAACATTAATACTTCATAGTTGAGGTGTTAGGAACATTAATGGTTGACTATTTGTAGGATAAATGTTTTAGGCAAAGGTTGTGTGAGTAAAATAATTAGTGCAAGGAGTGGGGTTGAGAGCCTTAGGTGTAGATATAGGAATTTGTTTGGAGCCCACCTTAGTGAAACATTTTGACTTTGGTTTCAAACTAGTCATGTCTTACATTCCCATGAGTTAAAACTCCCTATTCATAGCGGGATAAGGTCTGGGTTTACATTCTCCTTCAAATCAGGATAACTCCTATTCATAAAAACCTTTTCCACTCATGTTCCATTCTTTAACTAGTCTAAACATGAGGATTGGGTGCTTGGGAGAGTGGCACCTATTTTTTCCACCAAAAGGTGGATGCATTATATGCCTAGATATCTTTATAGGGTGGTCAAAATAGAATCTTGTCACCATGAACTACTTGACCTAGACAATGTGGGGGAGGATGGTCTAGGCTTCATCCCTCCAATAACAAGAAGTCCAGACCCAAAAATGTGTGTCTTGTATAGAACTAGCCAACAGGATTATAAACATTGGATTTGGATGAGCACTATCAGAATAATTGGGATCACTAATGAAATTTAAATCAGCCCTAGGTGGGATGGATCCTACATAATCGTTCACCATCAGAGCCTAGATAAGATGCCTCTAATAAGCATTATATAATGTTAATGTGATGGTTTTTCATATTTTTTTATTTGATAGAGTAAATAATATGAGTTTTGGAGGATATTGTAACCTAGTATAAATGGAAAGAAAGATAAAATCTTATATCTCACATGATATGCCTCTAATAGTGATAAATATATACAAACATGCAAACATCAAATAAAATGCTACAATTGACACACAAGGTATAGACAAAGTTTTTGGATCATTTGCATGACCAACACAATATAAAATAAAAAGACTCCACTAATATTTTGGCTATTTATAGTATCCCATTTAAATTCATGTAATATTTCACAAAAATTACATTAAAATTAACATTTTGAGAGATAAAATATCATTTACATCTTACTACCACATTCCATGAAACTTTTACTTAGGATCCCACCTGAGTGAAAGGTCGTATTAGAAGATAGGATCTCACATCTTTTGCCTTTTCTCTTTGTATCCACTTTGGTACACTCTTATTTTTATTTCATTATTTCTATGACTATTGGTATTGAAATTTCATTTGATTTATAGGGTTGATATGTGTCTTTTACCAATGCATCATCCATAAGTTCTAACCTTGAGATAGGTTTTACCATCTCTAGGACTTATACCATAGATATATCTTAATTTACTCACTTAAAAGCATCCAAAACCATGTTTGAAACCACTCTTCGAATGTTATATGAAGATGGAATCATTATAACCCTTGTTTATGCAATACCATCCATACCTTTATGACTTCAAAAATTTTAGTGTTATGTTACATGTGTTATTCATCCTTCATATCCTTATCTTATGAGTTTAGGATTAAATATAATGCATCACTCTCAGTCTCAGGTCCATTCATTCTAACATGAATAGGGAGGAAATATGTCCACTATGAAATTTCTTTATTTATATTAAAAATGATGCACTCTTTAATCGAATGTCCTATAGCAAAGAAGTTGTGGTAATAAAAAAACAAACCTTCGTATCTATCTATTGGGACCAAGAGCAGTCACCAACTTGAAAAATATTTTTTTCAAAGAAGTCCTCAGAATTATCAATGTTGACTAGAATTAAGGCAAAGGTAGTGTGAGAAAACATGGTGGTATCTAGTTATGTTTTCATAAATTTTAAAATTTAATTACCAATATATTTATAACTAGCATCATTGTAATATTGGAATTGGAGGTGTGTGAATGAAACCATATGGGTCTTTTATTGAGTGGTTCAGTAAGGGGGTTGAATAAATGTAACCACATTTTTAAGAATAATTGATAATAAATCAATATCCAAAATTGATTTTAAAAATTCTCTAAGTATCTTCAATGTGATCACATACACCAATGAAAAAAATTAGCAAATGTTTAAATTTAAAACCTACATTAATGGAGGGGTTGTCAATGTTCTAAGATACAAGCATGGAGATCTTAAAGATTTATCCAAAGAGTCATGAATCTTATAATAATTACTTTTGAAGAAAACCATTCTTATGCGTTAAACACTACTCTAGTTTTGTCCTCATTTAAATTCACAACTAAAGCTAAAGATGCATGTTTGAGAGGTTTTGGATCTAGTTTTAGTGGTACATTATTATAAGAAACTACCTCATTACGTTATTCTGGGGAATTAACTCCTTCCCATATTTCTTTGTTGAATTATGGCCCCTTCCATCCACCAACTTAGGTAGCAAATCCGTTTTGTTCATCCCACTCGAATTTGCTAATATGCAATATACGTCGGCTAAGATGTGATGGTCTTCCATTATAAATTATAAATTATTTTATTTTTTTAATTAGAGGGAGTAAGGAAATGATGGTGGCACAAAGATTTATGTTTATTTTAAGTATGTTTTAATTGATAATTTCTTCCTTGTATATTACATTATATGATTATTGTGTGTGTGTGTGTGTGTGTGTGTGTGTGTGTGAGTGATTGAAAGTGTCTATACATTAATGAAATATTGTTGATGATTTTTTTAAAAAAAAGACTACCCACTTTTAAGATTTAAAAACAACATGTGGTATTAAATTTTATTTCCAAATTAGTTCTATTTTTTTCTCATATATAAAAATGGAACAAAAATTAGGATTTTTTACATATATAGATTAAGGAAAAATTAACGTATAATGGTTAGAATATAACTAATCTCATAATGAAACCATAATCAATCTCTATAATATGTATGTTGAATTATAGATGTTAATTTTAAAAATTTATCTTATAGTGATGATATCATATGTAGATTAGATAATTTAAAAATAATATTGATATAAATATCCATCTATATCAATAACAAATGTAATTATCCTTTACAGAGATATACATAACAATAACAACCTAAACTACTACCAAAAAATAACAACAATAATAATATTTGTTAGATGAATTTTTTTATAACAAGTAAAAATGTACTAACATCATTACTTGGATTTATGTGTGTGAATTAATATATAAAAATAACATGATGTTTCAATAGCAAAACTTATTTTAAGATAAACCATTACAAGATCAATAAACCATTAACAAAGATCTATGTATAATAATCCAATGATTCCATGTCATGAAACACCATAATAATATAGTTATTTTTTGAGTCACTTCAAAATTAATATACATTGATATTAAAAAAAATGAGATGCATATTTTATTTAATATGGGGATGATGAATATATCCTAAAATATTCTAACTTTTTCAAAGGATATCATAACTATAGCGCTTGTCTATACTATAAAATAATCGACCCATTTGAAGTTCATGTTTCTAAGGAGGAATAACACTTGTTGAAGTATTCTCACTCTTGGAAACCTAGTGAACCTAAGTTCCTAATTTAGTGGGTACATATAAATATAACCATATTTTGAATTCAATAAACTCTTTAAAAGGCATTCTAAAATATAAGGTAGACAATATAAATTAACTTAGAAAACTTGAAAGCTAAATTTTCAAAAAATATGTGAAAATATAACTATAACAAACTATTTTTCTTTGCCATAAATAATTAAATTAATCATAATTGAAAAATAATTTGAATTAAAGTATATACACTAAATTTAAACAAGGAATTTTAAAATTTGACATCATATTATGGCCATGATGGGTATGAAAATGTGTAGAAACTAGAGGATTAACTTGGTTCAAAATCTATTCGTAAGCCACGGGTTTATGATTGGTCGATGGACTAACCCTAATAGTGTTTAACTAAATTTTAGTAATTTTGGTTAATATTTTGGAAACCATTATCACATGACCTTAGGAATTAAGTTTGCCTTGAATTTTTATTTTAATAACATATATGTTTCCTTGATTTCATGGTTTATGATTTTTGGTAGGTATGTAAAAATTAAATTTAATGATAATAAAGGCCTTCATTGATAAAACTTATATTTAAATAATTAAAAGCAAAAAGATATTATTATAAATTAGAACATAATTTTTTTTTTACTTTTTTCCAAATAATAGATTCTATCTTATTATAATCTAACTTGAAACCCTGAAATAAAAAAACACCATACATGCATCTTCACAAAAAAATAGATCTCACACTTTCAAACGAACACTTTCATCAATGAGAATACAATCCCTTATCCATAGTCATTTTTACATAAAAATTTATTGAAAAAGTTTAATTATATTGTATCAATGTTAGTAATAAAACATACATGCAAAAAATATTCACACCATATTCATACAAATAAATTAATTTGAGTGTAAATCCTTTTGTTGTATCAATGAATGATCAAAAAATTCATTTTTTTCATTTTTTAATATAATATTATGTAATTTAATAGAATGCAATAATTGGTTTATTATAAACATAATTATTGTAAATTTCATTGTTTCTTGATACAAAATATATTGGGAGGTTGTACTTTATCTATAGGTAAAGTAGACTACCCTTAATTGTATCACCTGAATATGAGTCACAGTTTTAGTTAATTCATTTTACATTTATATTTTTGGGTTTTTTATGAGATGGAAACTATATATATATATATATATATATATTATTTACTTTCATATTTTAAGAATAAGAAAGTTTCTTTTTAATGTTTACCTTTGGAACCCAATGACTTGTGCCAGGAGGATATAAAAATCCATGTACACAGATTTTCCATTGTAAAGCAAATAGATTATTCCTTAAACCACATAAATAAAATTTATTCCAAATCCATTGTCTATGCATGTAAAAAAATCATAGTGCTAAATAAATAAAATGAATATTTTATTATACAATTAATTTTTTTGATAAAAGAAAAGTTTTTTTGTAATATTTCCACTCGTAGAAACACACAATAAATCTTATTAACAAAATTTCATGACTTGTTTCACTTTATTATTTTTCTATTAATCTATGACTTCTTACCATATTAGTGATAATATGAGAAATAATTATTTAAAAAATTAATATAATATTATAGTTTTCAATATATTTAAATTCCACACCATGTTTTATTAAATATACTTGTATGTTAATTCAAATTATACATAAAAACAATGGATTTGTTCATGCATGACATTCTTGTATTTATATTGAATGAAAATGAAAACATAATGTAATGTTAAAAAAATTTAAGTCATAAGGAAGAAAATTTCTAATGTAAGGCCTCTTTAGACATTTTTATAATGGAGTTACTAATGTCCTTTTGGAGGATACCTAGATAACTCAAAATCCCCTAAAAATAGAACCAACCTTTGAGTGTATCAAATAACAAGGATTCAAACAATGGGGGCATAAAGTGAAATCTTGATGGGTTTAAAGTTTAGAATTAAGAGGTAGTATTCAATCTTGTAAATCCTTTAAATTTTTTGATGGTATACAAGATGAGCCTCATAAAAAATACAATATCTTCCAAGGATTTTAGATTCATTTGAGTCAAGATAATGACTTATTTAGTTAGAATATAAAAGGAACATGAGTTTACTTAGTGAAGGAGGGATACATAACCCAAAACATTCACCATATTATTAACATAGATAAGGGTATTTGGATAAAAATATAGACCTCAAAATCTTGGATGAAGGAAACAAAATGGGAAACACAATATAGACCTCAAATGCATGCAATTTTTTTGACATGGTAAAATATTAAAAAAAAATTATATAGGACTCCCTCATGGTGTATCCCATTTTATAATAATAAATAAACTATTTGAAAACCTTTTGATACACTATATTCTTTCCTCAAATATCTGGAATGATTTCTTAAATGAATGTGACCTCATTTGTATGCTAAATGAAAATAACCATAATATTATAAAAGTGAAGCAAATAATTAAAAGATTAAATATCCTAAAAAATTAATGGGATATGGGACCTTGCATCCTAACCTAGAAAGTATGAATAGAAAAGAATGTGATAAATTTTTATTCTAAATCTAGACACAAGCCAGGTAAAAGAATCTAGATGGAAATTGAATCCATAATTAATCAAATCATGGCTACCAATAAAAAACTATAAAATAAAGAAGGAATCCATATGAAATAAAAATATTGAATATTTGGGGAGCCATTAAAAGAATCTATGACAAAACAAAATTGGGTAACAAACATAAAAAATAAATAATCTAAAAAATTATGAAATGGCTCCATCTAGAGGAGGGGTAGGTTAAGTCCAATTTTGATGGAGCATCAAGGCATAACCCTAGAAAATCTAGAGCTAGTGTCATTATAATAGACTACCAGGGTCTAGTTAAGGCTTTCAAAGCATCCTTTAATATAATTAATACAAACCTTATAGCATAATTTGAGTCCTTAGTTCTAGTTATGAGATGAAATCTAAAATAAACATGGAGAATATGGAAATAGATAAAGAATATCTCATCATCATTAAAACTATGAAATATAATGAAATTTTGAGTTAGAGATTGAATAGAATTATTAAAGCAGTAGATCATATTCAAAGCTAGATTTAAAAAGTAAAAGTGAAGCAAACTTTGTGGGAGGGAAATAGTGTGGCTAATTATCTTGTTAATTATGGACATGAATTGCAATAAAAAAGAAAATAAATAATTATGGAACATATTTCAAAAAGTTAGGAGATGAAGAGGTTAATATAAATCAACTCCAAGGAATGCCTTTAATTACTAAAATTCACTATGTTTGGACTCTTAAAAATTAGGCATCACGAAGAAGGGATAATAAAGTCTCTAAGTATGCCAATTTTGTATGACTATAACTAGTTAGGATGTAAAACAAACCACATGACATTAAATTCACCTACAATATGACTCACAGAGCTACTAGGGGAAATATACTAGATAAAAATTGCCGTTTTGGAAGGCCTAGAGACAAATAACATAGGAGAAGAAAAAGATAAAAATTAAATCTTCAAAAAATAATTGATATAGCCTAACAAACTAGGCTAGCCATGCACTTCTTATTACTAAGCTATAGTAGGCTATAGTGCCTTTATTTCAACTCAATAAATCTAAGCATATTTCGTTAAGTTTTAGATCATGGTGAAAGGTTAGTCGACCATTTTAGAATTTTAAATGACCCTAATTCATGTTATTTTCTTCTTAAAAAATATAAATTTTACCATGTTGGAGAAAATAAGACCTATCATAAAACTAAGAAACCTCCAATGAGTTGATAATCACCAAGGGGACACTAGAATGGAACTAAACCAATCAAACATTTAACATAGCTAGTATGGACTTATCATAAATAGTGGCCAATAAATTGTCACTCATTGACCTATGAAGATGAATAAATATTGAAGGTATTGTGACATGACATATAGAGGAGGAAAATGAAGATGCATCAATCCAAGAATCTATACAAAATAATGTAGAATGGAGAAGGCAAAAATAAGAGACCAGTCATGAGAGGTCCTTCCAAGTAACAATTCACCAAGGACAAAATGGATTATCATAATAAATTAAATCTATAATATCTTGGATAAAGGAAATTAGAAGAAAGAAATATGAAATTCAAAATGTGTTAATAATGTAGGTAATATAAAGGCTTGTTTAGATTAAGAGGGGCCAATAAAAAAATAATTTTACATTAAATTAAAGGAGTTAAAGAATGTAGGCTAGTGAGAGTAAAGAAAAGGATTAAACCCCCACTATGGTAGGACCAATCATCAAGTATTGTCTTTAGATAGCCTAAAGAAACTAAACCTGGGCATCTTCCACATAAATAAGTGGTTTACAACATTAACAAAACCACTTTCAAGTAAAATTAAGAGTACATATGGAGTAACAAAAGGATATGGAGGCTATAATCAAGAGAGTCCATGGGATTTTCCTATATCACTTAAATTTAGTAGCATACATAACTTATAATATTATTCATGTTATAATTTTTATTTATAATAGTGTAAAAGGAGTAGGGATTCGTACACAATCTTGGTGATGATACAAATTAGTACTGATAATATAGATGGAGTGCAAAACACTCTAACCATAATTAATGCAAACATCATGAAAAAAATAGATGACATCCATCATTGGCATTTAATGAAGAATAATAATAATAATAATAATAATAATAATAATAATAATAATAATAATAATAATAATAATAATAATAATAATAAAACCACTTGGTTGAAGACAATGAGGAAGAATAAGAAAACTAGGATTTTGTTGATCAACAGAGTCCCTAACATTAAAAACCAAACTGAAGAGCTCATGTAATATAGTTTCCTTGATATTAGATTTTTTAAATTATTAATTGATTTTTTAGGGCCATCTCATTCCTATCTCATGGCTTTATCCCTTTGGACATAAATAAGAAATTTAATTTATCAGAATAAAAATAAAAAATTACATCATTATTTTTTCCTCAATTTTTTACATACCAAACGAGGAATAAAAGATATAATATATATTGGTGCTATATATTTTCTCCCTATAATGTATAGTTATTGAGTAATTAAATTCTATTTATATATCATTCACTATGATAAATCTGAATTTAATTTATTATAAAAAATATTATTTCATTTCATTCAAAACCAAATGCTTATATTAAGTGCTACTAACTTCCTTCACCAGATTTATTTTGATTGTTTTCAAAAAAATTAATATAAAATTAAAAAGTTATATATTTTTGATATGTAACCCCCAAAAATTAGTAAATAATTATCCTAAAAATATATATATCTATTGGAATGAATCTTGCGTTTTAGGACTTTTTAATTACTTTTAAAGGAATTGATAACAATAAGAAAATATCATAAAAACATATACAAATATAAAACCATTCTTTTATCCCACTAATCCCTATTTTTAGGGTATGGTGAGAGTAATTTATCTGGGTGATACGCTCCTCTCAGGTGCCCCAAAAGTCAAATGGAAAAAGTATGCTCCCTATTGGCATAAACAAGGGATCCTAGGCATTTATAGTATATTTTGGTTGGAGGAAACTAAAATTAATATTTAGTGTTGCAATATGTATATAAGTGTTGGGATAAACACCTCACACCATGATATATATATTATAACATCGTGTATCCCTTCATGATTGTCAACAAGTAGTTTAAAAATTATCAAAACATAGTTTCTAAAAGAAATTAACAAAAATGAAAAACAAATTGAAAGGAAAGGAAAAATATATTTCTATTTATAAATAAATAAAATTTGAATACAAGGTATAAATAAAATTATTCTATGTCATAATGCTCCAAGGTGATGAGACAATATATACAATGTCAGGCATAAGCCAGGGTGGAAGAGATTGAGATTTTTTTGTCCAATTTTATCTAATGATGAAGGTTGTTTGCTTTTAGTGTCAATAATTTACAGAAATTTAAAATAAATTCTATCCCAAATATCAATAAAATAAACAAGAAATTTTCTAAAAAAAGTGGGTTCACCAAAATGTTTAACCTTTTTAAATATAAGAACATATTAAACTAAATGAGATTAAACTATTAAAATTGAAATGTTGATATGTAATGATCTGATACGAAAATATAGTATACTTTAATAAACTATAAAATTAACTAAAATAATTAACTTTCTAAAAATAATAAATTAAAATAGGTATAGATAGTGTCCCTCAAAATAGTGGTAAAGATGACTATGTAGATTTTATGTAAATACAAATTATTTTAAATTGACCTATAGATAGGGTTATAATAAAAAATGTGATTCACTTCTTGTTGGCATAATCCTATGAGAGGTAGATATAGGCACATTATGGCCTTGTCATTATGCTTTGTAAGCATCCCAAATGATTTTTCTCTTTTTTTTTATTTGATTCAATGAAATCACTTTTTGAGTTTAAATATATATCAATGTATATTGATGACTCTTGGCTAGCCTGTAATAAGCTAAACTTATTTCTAAACATGCACTAGATAATAATTAGATAAAAAAAGGGGAGAATAAGATTAATTAAATATCATATATTTCCTAAAAAAAACAAATATAATTGAGTGCTAATTACATATGCCAAATTGGTTTGAAGCCAATGTATTTCTTCCTCCTAGAGTAATTGTGGGATCTTTGATGATTTGACTAGATGACTAATATGTTTTACAATAAATTTCCTTGAATTAAAATAATCAATCTTTTAATAAATAATATTATTTAGACTTATTTGATATTGTTATCCCTATCTTCCCTAACTTATGAGATGGGTAAATTAGATATTAGTTATTAATAAGGGGAAATGTCACCTTCAAAATGCCATAGATCACTTGAATATGACCCTTCGATCCATGAAAGACAATTTATATGGAGTCATAGTTTTTTTTGGAGGGGATATAAATAATTATATTTTGGCTACTTTTTGTTTCTCTATCGCTTATCTGTAGCTTTCTTTAATGGTTTATTCTATCTACTGGTATAGGCATTCCATTTAATTTTTTTATGGATTACCAATTTATCATTTGTAAAAGAGAGGCCCCTCTTTTAAAACCCTTATTTTACCCTTAATAAAAAGATCAATGTGATTTGGAAATGAATTATCAAAGATTTGTATATGTTTATTAGGCTCTGAAACAATTTCATTTAATGTAGAATTACACAAATCAACTATAATGCTTTTTATCAATTAGGTCCTATATTTTATGTCATAATTTATCTATTATTACAATGTCATGAATATCATTGATATAATATAATTTATTAGGATCATAATATTTAAGATCAAACATGTTACACACAATTGACACCCAAAGATAATCTACCCATTCTCATGGACAGTGAAAACAACAAGTCTTTTAATGCCTTAGTTATGCCAATTCAAAATATTCTATTAAATAAATCACATTTTAATCAATTAATTGATATAATATTATGTGCGGTCGGTATTCTATTGTGAATTTTTTTTTCATTTGCTTATGAGTGGTAATGGTAATCTTATAGTTTGGATAGGTAATGACATTAACCATTTTGGCTACATTATTAGATTGGAAATGAGATGTATCATTAGTCTAAGGTTTGAAGGATGTTTTCCCTTGATATTTAGATGTATTTTATTTATAATAAATATGTGTAACTTAATATATTAGCATCCATAAAATTAACCTAAAACGTTGTGTTGCACATGAAAATCTTTGTCAAATGAGTCGCATGTATTAAATAAGGATTTATCCTTGAGTGGATTGAGGAAAATAGTAGAGAATATAATTGTTAGCTCACTATTAGGAATATAGTACGCCATTTTATTATGAATGGTTTTGAATTTAACCACATATTAAATGGTGTTTTTATTATTTAAGTATTTGACTTGAGAATTTGATAAGATATAAGTTATGTTATGTTTTTATATACTAAGATGGGTCATCATTTCCACTAAATATTGTAAACTTAGGAACTTGAAATTATTGACGTAATATGTGAAAAATAAATTTATAATCCATATTATTATGTAATATATCATAATATGTAACCACATGGATAGGTTTTTTACATGTTAGAAATAAATAAAAAAAATCATCCTCATATCATCATGTTTGTGGTGCATTACCAAATAAATATATGTATCAATAAGATTATCATTTAAATGTGTATTTAAAAGTGAATCTAAATTATTATCATTATTATGAAAATCATGACAAGTGTTTTGACTATATATAAGACAAAGAGATTGAATAAATATTAATTTTTTGAAGGCATATTTGTCTTTGGCTGGGTAGATGGCAAAATAAATGTATTGGGAATAGTGGGATCAATTTGACGGGGTATAGTATTATGAAGTTGAATTATATAAGAATTAGTATAATGAGGACCACTATCATGACCACCGGATGTAGAAAGAGTAGAACCATTTGATGGATGTTTCTCAAAAAAAATAATCCATATTCGTAGTCCATGTATTGTGGGCTTTCTTAAGCAAAAAACCATAGAAATAAGATTTTTGGGATTGTTCATAACTATATCACAAAAAAATTCTTAGTTTAATTTTTTCAAATTAGTTGCATGTATAGGTTTAGGTTGTGTACCATATAAAACATGTTTTCTATCTTTACTATTATCAATATAAAAATTAATATTATTGAAGGGCATATATTTTTGATGATAATATAATTTAATATTAAACAGGGGAATTACAAAACTATTAATCTCATTAGATATAGGAATCTGTGAAAATAAATGGTTTTCAAAGGTAATTATATCAATTCACATGTATTACCACTCAATATAGCATTATTTGTAGTAGGATGTATAGGTATAAACCTCTTATGCATTTGTAACATATAAGTATGAGTAGCTCAAAGGAATTACTATAAGGTGCATTAAATAAGAGATTATTTTGAAAATGATACTTAAATTAAGAGGAATAAGCATAAAATAACCTTTAAAGATATATCACTAAAAGAATAAAGGTTTGCACAAATAACTATAAATGTCGATAAAATAATTATATAGAGATACACGAATATAAACTAGAGCAAAAAAACATGTAAAAATATTCAAATCAAAAGTTAGCTCTAAATTTTAACTAAAAGGATCATAAAAACTTTGGAGGAAGGTATGAAATTTGATGGAATGGATCAGTTAACCAATATGTTTTGTCTTATATTTTTTTATTAATAAAAATAAGATATGAATAATTTAATAGGGAGATAATTGATAAAACAATTTGTATTGTTACTTTTTTTATTTTATATAATTGATAAAATTAGTTAACATGTAAAAATAAAATTTGAAGGTGAAAATTATACTAAAAAAGAAAGAAATGATGATGAAATGATCACAACATAATAATTTATAGAAATGTAAATTATGTTATAGACTATTTAGTTCTATACCTAAATATGTGCATAATTTAAGTTTTTGTTTGTACATAGACATGAATGGCACCAACACTACTTGTGTTATGGGTAGGCTTGTAAGTCACCTATTTCTATTGGTGATCACGTCCTAATAAATCATACACATCCTACATGAAATTTAGTATTATTATTATTATTATTAATTATTTATATTTGTCTTGCACTATATTTTTTACATGCTTGTATTTTTTATTTTTGATCACAATTGTGAAAATGGAAAAACATATCTCTTCTTATTCTTCTTGATCTAACATTCCATCAGATCATAATAAAAAAATAATAATGGGTTGGGAACTGACTATCAATGTATTAAATACATATTTTTCATGAAAAAATTATATTTATACATAGTTCTATGTTTTTTGAATCAAATATAGATCAATGATTTTGAATATCCTTTTCTTAGACGTGAATATGATAATACATGAAATATTTTTAAAAACTTTTTTTGATAGAAGAGGATGATACTCAAAGCAACAATATATTTATAAAATGTTTAAATATAACTTAATTATAGATCAAAATAGAGTATATATATTTTATTCCTCTCCATATAAAATTTATCTCTTTCTATATTTCTTTAATGTATCTCAAATGGCTTTAGGTAAAATTGGTATTAAAAGGGTGCTCTCTGATGTAATTTTAAAATAGATAGATTTGATAGAAAGCCATGGATCATGAATAAATAAAAGTCAACCCAATAAATGATGAAGTATAATATTAATGATCCCATAATTCCTTCGTAGGAAGATAATAATGGGGGAAATTATCTCACCCCAAAAATGTTATAGCGTGTAATTTGAGTAACATTGTAGATATTTTTCCATTCAGGGTCATGTTTTAAAAAATAGAGGTTTATAAAAGTCTAATATAAATTTAAAATAATAAATACCATATAAGGGGTATTGTGAGGTAGGACAACTACAAGAAAAATAAATGATCCATAATGGAGTGATGCTTATCAAAACATGGAAAAGACTATCAGTAAAAGGAACTTCTATGAAAGTTAGGTGTACATAGAATTCTGATAGATATTGAAGCCTATTATGTTTTATCATAAATATTTTCTTATCTTTTAGTGGTATAAAAATGTGGAGGTTATCTGTCACAAGTCAGTGTGAAATTTTTAAATAAGTTAATAATGTTTTTTTAATCATATTGTGGTATGTTCATTTGATTATAATAGTGTATTTTAAACCTAAAATTCAACATCTATTTTACATTCAAACAAGTTTTATTAATATTTATTGTAGAGATCTATTTAAAATTATATATACTTTTAGCATATGATAAAGTTTGGATCACCGTTTTATTTAGTAATATTTTCTGAATCAAATCATAGTGGTATAGTTAAATTTAGACCAAAAGAAAGGTGCATTAACTAATACATGTAGTGGAACTGGACACTTTATGGAAACATTATTTGGTTATATAATTGATACTAAAATAAAAAATTCATGTATATTTTATATGGAATTATGATTTAATTTTTTTTAATAAATTCATTTTTGAATCTAAAATTCATTAAAAATCAACCAATTGATAAATATAACCCATATAAAGTACTGTGGAGATGCTAAAAATGTCATTCCTTAAAATAATATCTACTAAGAATTATAGTAAATACATATGTTTTTTAATGTTTCCTTATTTAAATATTTAACGTTCATAGGATTTGAAAGCTAAGATAAAATTCCTAGAAAACCTAGTTGACTATTTTAACCACCACTCATGCCATCCCCCAACTTCTTAGTGTTTGAATAGAACAAGAAATTATTCATGGGAATTAATCTATAGGCTGATCATGAAATTTAATTTATTTATGTAAAAAACTTGAATATATGCGATGATTTACATGCCATATCATAGGCCTCATGACACTCTTGTTTCGTCTACATAAATTCAAATTAAAGGAGTAAAAAAATTCTATACCAAATTTTATAATTTCTCATTTTCATAAAAAAATATATTCATAAATGTAAGTTATATTTCACACATTTTTAAATTAACTAAGATAAATAACATAATATCAACAATAATAGTTGAAACATAATATTATTGTGTGGTAAATTCAAGTCCCATTGCAAGGGTTTATCTCCAACTATGCATCTCCACAAATTTTCCAAACTCCTCTTTACTATTTATATATATTGATATATTTGTTGGTGAGTTGAAATAATAAAATATATATTAGTTCTCATATTATTTAATATATTCCACTAAAAGGGATTTAGAATTTTTTTGTCTCGATCAGATGTAATGGTTTTTTGAAAACCATGTAATCTCACAACATATTAAAATTTCATTTTTGTAACTCAAGTGGAATTAATAATTTTATAAAATGACATAAAATAAATCATCTTATAGAACTTGTCTACAACAAAAAAAAAATTATTACCACTATGTGTGTTTTGCTAACCCAAGACAAAGCCTATACTCAAATCTATACATGGCACTATTGGAACTGGTAATGGCATGTACAACCATGTATTTTTTGCATGTCCTTTATCCACCTTGCATATCCTTCATCTTGAAACATATATTTTCACATATCTATTTATATTTTTCCAAAAATACGTCTACTCCACCAAAGCTATTGTTTTAGTCTTACTAAAATGTTCAGCCAAACCATTTTTGTGTAGCTCTCTGATAGTAGTGTCCCATAGAGACCCACATATAACACACAATTTTTTCCCTTGAAGAGATATTCATCTTGTATAAGATACCCATCATAAATATTAATTTTCTCACTCGTTAATGTATTCCTATATTGCTCAAACATCTTTTCAAAATCTTGATCAGTATCATACAATTCCTTAACAACATTACATTTAACTACTTCACTAACCATATTACTGAATAGTTCCACTCTCCTAATCAAAGCTTAAGATACTTAATTTTTCTTTATTTATTTATAACTCAAAATAAAATAATATCTACAAATAAAAGAAACCTACTTTGCATGCCTACTATTTTACTTCTTTTGAATGTTCACATACTTCATGGCCTCATGCCCTGTAAATAGATAAAATCTTTAGGTACTAGGTAATACCTATAATGTCTTAATATTTATATAATGACATAAAATTAAACATCATAAGTAGAATACTTCTTTCTTACCACATTCAATTTATCACTAAAATATGCTATTGGCCTTCATTTTTGACTCAAAACAACACCAATACCCACACGTGAAGTGTCACAATCAACATCAAACACTTTTTTAAAATATGATAATAGTTACATTGGTTTTTCTATAATATTCTTCTTCAATATTTAAAAACATTATGTTTCTACCTTTATCCATACAATTTATTTTCATCTCATGCAATTTGTTATTCATGAAATAATACCTTGGAAACTTCTTACCTGTGTGATGTTGTTTGTAATAATCCATTAAACAATTGCCTCTACGTTTTCTTCATCCATTCTTACACCAATCTGCTAAAACTTCAAAAATCAAAAATAAAAAAATAATTTGCATATAATTTTACTTATTCATAGTTACATAAATATTTTCCTTTATTAAATATTTTAATAGCCTAAAATGCCTTATGTGATCTTATATAATCTTAATATATATTAAAATGTCATGAAAATAAACCACTCAAAATTTACTAATGTGATCTTACAGGATTATGTTCGACACCATCATAAATGTTTTAGTGTATGAGATAATCCAAGTGGCATCACCATCTGCTCATATAAGTCATCTATAGTCTTGAATGTTTTTTTCTATTCATATGGTTCATCGATTTAAATATGATAATATCCACTCCTTAGATCAATATTGGTAAAGAAAATTTCTCCTACAAACACAAATATCATATCATACAAATGAGGTATACTAAATTTATATATGATATTTACTTTATTGATTTATCTTGTATTCACATGCATCATCCATTTCCCATTTTTATTTTAAGTTAGAAGTATTGGTGTTTCACATTGTTGGAAGGTGCACAGAGACCCGTATAAAAATTTTCACATAGAAACTTCAATTTTTATTCATCTAAATTAAGTAGTATATATACAATATAGTTAATTAAAAAATAGGTAACAGATTAGTGCTATGGGAAGAATCTAGAAGACCTAAAAATAATGAAATACAACTACCCAATAAACATTTACGTTATCATTCCCCCCTTATTACATTAATTTTTAAAAAATCATATTCCTGATAGTTGACTTCCCCTTAATTCAAACATGGAAAAAAGGTTTCACACACTTTGTGTAGGCTGCTCACCTTTGAGGTGGCCTGCCATCTGCATGGCTTCATGGTCTTAGTGTCATGTTGGTTTTTCCATGCAAGATTACCACTAACCTAGAAGTGATAGGAGTACATCTCTCTGTTGAACACATTCAATGGTTTCTTTGATGACCATGAACCCACATGTTTTTTTACTATAGGTTGACCATGAACATAGAGGTGATAGGAGCTCTCGATTATTTTATAAACTTTGGTGGTTTCTCAGATTTCCACAAACCCTTTTCTAAGAACCAAGCACTACTTTAGTTTTTTTACTTCCCATAATGTTCTTCATCATGAGGTACCAAATTATAAAATAATGCTAAGTACTTTATTAAAAATCACACTTCACAATCAAATTGCACACAAACTAAAAGAAACACACTAAAAAAATGTCACCATAGCAATGGTGTGATCCTGTCATAGGCAACTCACGAGAGGAAGCCATTTGTCAACCAGCCTTTGTGTATCCTCCAACATCCATTAAAGTGTTAGTATATGTTTTTACAACAAGATATAGGAGGGGACATCATCATTTAACTCTTCACTTTCACCAGTATCTGGTGGATCTTCTACTTGGGAAACATTAGTTTCTTTGGACTTGAATTTTCCTTTAAGAACATATTTCACTCCAGCAAAATAGTCCTATGTTGTATGACCTTTCTTCTTGTATTATGGGCATTCTATGTTCCTTTTATCAGTATTGAATTTTTTATAAAAATTATGAGAAGAAAGTGCATTTTTGTGTTGTGAAATATCTTCATCTTTTACAGGTATCCTTTTGCCTTTTGCTAGTAGTGTTGTAATCATATCATTGAGAGATTATAATGATATTTGGCTAAGAGTAAATAAAATATTGGTATATTTGTATGGTAGAATATTCAATAGAATAGAGTTTGCATCTTGATCTTTGACATTAGTTTTTATCTCAGCAAGTTGCCTAATAAGATATCTCAGATTGCTTATATGGCTATACATAGTAATTCCATCATCTATTTTGAATCTATATAACTACAATTTTAGTGAAAAATGGGAATTTACCACTTTTGTGCCAAACAAGGTGTTGAGCATATCCCAAATTTCCTTGGATGATTTTTCTAAATCCACATGATGTAACTTAGACATTAAAAGTGCAAGGCCAAATAATTTACTTGTATCAGTGGGTTGTTTCTCATTTCCATTTATGATACCCCAGAAATTTTTATGCATCAATTGCATTTGTATTTTAACCCTCCATGTATGAAAATTTAAACAAGAATATTTCTCTATGGGAATTTGAATTTACATCTTGAAATAAAGAGACGTAGATCAATATATTAAAAGGAAGAAAATAAGCAATGTATCAAGAGTCAAATAAATGTAATGCATAAAAATTGAATTAGTTTCTTAGTTTTCCATCCTTAAGAGAATCGATCTTTTCTAAACTCTTTGATGCTTGAATGAGTTAGTGAGCTTGATATTCTTGTTGTCCTAATAAAGGAATCTTCATAATTCTAATGCTTCTATTATTTATGATCTTCCACACTACATGATACACTTCTAATGTACTACTACATCAAAGTGAAATTCTAATGCTTCTATTGTCTTATGATATATGATCACTAAAACTTATACTAGCATCATTATGTCATGTTTGATTTGCTCTAGGCATGGTTATGTCAGACTTTTCTCAAATGAAGATTATTGACACCAAATATGCAACAATGATGTGAAGGAATGATCTATAGAATAATACAATTTATCAATGGTTTACAAGGTAGATTAATGGAAGTCAAAGCTTCAAAACATAGCCAAATAGATTAAAAATGATCATGAAATCTGCATCGTACTCCTCACATTGACTACTCTTTGGATCATCAAACCTATATGATTTTCAACACAGGAATGAAACCACACATGGGAAGCTATGATACCACTGTTGGAAGGTGGACAGAGACTGATATAAAAATTTTCACATAGAAACTTAGATGTTTTTTGCATGTAAATTGAGTAATATATATATAAAATATAGTTGACTAAAAATAGGTAATATATTAGCTCTATGGGATTAATATAGAAGACATAAAAATAATGAAATACAACTACCTGATAAATATTTATGTTATTACATACAGACTTGTGATTTCACTTATTACACCATTTCCCACCAATTCAAGAAAACTATTATTCAATTCTACATGTTCTATTGGACTAATCCTAAAAGAGGATTGATTTAGTAAAGATGATATTAGAATAAAATAAATATGATGTTGATGATGGGGCTAGTATAGATCCAAGAAAGATTCATAGATCTGAATATAGGAAATTATTTCAAAACATTAATAATATTATTTCTCTACACTCTGATAATAATACATTCAGGATATACATAAAAATATATATAATAATTTTTCCTATAACTAGAGATTCCTAAATCCCTATAATATCTCTCATATAAAACCTCTGAAAATCCTATAATAAATCACACACCTAAATATGATATATTGTTATAATTATTAACAATATATCTCAACAACATAATATTCAAACTTATTGTATTAACCATACAGTTATAACAACCTATTACTATTATTTACCTCTTGACAAATTTCAACCTTTACTATTTAACTCACTATAAATATTAAAACTAACACAATGTAAAAGCTAAATTTCTAACCTTCCCCCCATAGTTTTCACATGGTACAAAAAAAATCACAGTCTTATCTGTAGTATGCTCACCCATTGTATCATGCCAAACTATGTGGCTCAGGACCTTGATACAAAGATATCCTCACTCCTCCCATGGTTTTACAAGTTTACCACAAACCTTGACATGAACATAATAAATAGAATTGTATGCCACCACGTACTCTTAGGTCTGCATACTACTAATTTAATCTTGCTACACATGACCACTATAAGTGAAGGGATGCATCCCACATTTAATTAAATGACATAAATGAATGTTTCACTGACATTCATCTCCATAAATAAGGTAGTCATGAGATCTATTTAGTAGTTTCTCTCCTAACTATTGCCAAAACATTATTCACCTCTTTTGGTTTTCTTGATCTACCACAAACCCTTTCAAGATCCATGAATTGACTTGCATTGATGATTTTTTCCTTTCACAATGTCTTCACATCATGGAATCATGTTTGTAATTTCATACAAATTAAAAATATTGAATAGGCATATTCTTCTATTATTATTCTAAAAAACACACAATGAAAATGAAAACACATCAAACAAATGACACTACATCATTGGTACAACCTCATCATTGGTGATTGATGAGAGGTTGATGAAAGACCTCCTTCCTCTATGTATCCTCCATCCTTCAGTATCTTTACTTCTTACTTAAGAAATGTGTCGACAATGTGTAGGTACATGATTTTTGTGATGGACATCACCCTCCTAATGTGTATGTCAAGGTCACCCAAAAATGCATTTGTAAAGTAATTTTTTTTACAATTTTTGACAATAACTCTAGCCCTAAATGACATTGAATTTTTTGACATATGCACACTAATTTATAAAACCTCTGAATAGCTCAAATAATATACATATACAAACTCAAAACTACTTTTATGAACATTGATAAAAACAACTTAAATAAAGAAAAAACCTATGGAAATTTGACTTGACAAGACCTACTAAGACTCTGATATAAACTTAAACCAATGTGTAAAGACATTTAGATACATATCTAAAACTTTAACATCCTATTAACTTATTTTTTAATTATCGCATGACATAACTCAAGATTGCTTTGAAATTTAAATTTGAAACACTACTAAATACACTAAACAGACTTAAAATTAATAATAACAAATCTTTATATTATACTAAAACTAAACATATAAAGACCATCCTCTAAATAAAATCTTCAGACATGAGCCACTTCATTGGTGGATGCCTCCAAAATCCAAAATTAAATTGAATGTTGCTAGAAAAAAATATGCACTGATTACCTTCAGAGGATCTATAATTCATGCTTAGGTAACTACTTGTGAATTAGGGTGGGTCTACCAAAAACATGGGCTGAGGGCCATTTAGGTTGACTATAAATCTACTAATATTAATTGGACTACTATACTTGGTGCTAATGTAAATGAAGGAGGAACTCATTATAGATCTAATACTTTTTCAACTTCCAACATGTATTTGAAATAACCAAATATTATAAATCCTAATGACTTTTTGTTTATTATTAATGATTAATTATTGACTAAAACACATTTTGATACTATCGAGTAAAATAATTTGTGATATATAGAGAATGGTGGTGTAGGTATGAGAATTTAGACTATGAACAGAGAAATACTAGGCTTGTAGATGTACAAAATATAGCATGATAGTTAGAATTTCAAATAAGAGATCACAACTAATCTATATTCAACAAAGCATTTTATAGATGCACATTGAACAACATGCTAAATGTACAATATGCAAATATGGGAAACAAAGCAAATATCAGAGAGAATAAAATGATAGCACAAATTATAGCATGGTAGAAAATAGCTTGTAGACTTTGTAACCCATTTTTATTATGAATAATTATATCACCAATCAGTGTGCAGACTCCTTAAAACAAACCTCTTACTAGGGAATTCATGAACCTAGACATACCCCAATTTTGATTAATTTTCCATGATCAAATGGCTTTGATACCAGATGATGGGGCTAGTACATATCTGAGTAAGATTAACAAAGCTGAATATAGGAAATTATTTCAGCACATTAATAATATTATTTCTCTACACTCTGATAAGAATACATTTATGGCATACATACATACATACATAAATACACACACACACACACACACACACACACACACACACACACACACACACACACACACACACACACACACACACACACACACACACACACACACACACACACACACACACACACACACACACAGATATATATATATATATATATATATATATATATATATATATATATATATATATATATATATATATATATATATATATATATATAGAAGAATATTTCCTATAGCTATGGATTCAAAAATCCCTACAATATCTCTCCTATAAAACCTCCAAAACTTCTATAATAAAGCACACACCTAAATATGATATATTGTGAAAACTATTAACAATATATCTTAACAACATAATATTCAAACTTACCATATTAACCATATGGTTATAACAACCTATTACTATTGTTTACCTCTTGGTAAATATCAACATTTACTATTTAGCTTAGAGTAGATATAGAAACTAACACAATGTAAAAGCTAAATTCCTAATAGTTTAATGTCTCTCCTTAGTTATAAACCATCTAGTAGCTCATCAAGTATAACATTTGCATTTTTTTTTTTAAATTATGGTGCTTCTACTAGTATTTGCACCAATTAAGTGTCTTCTTATTTTAATATTAATGCATAATAGCATCATGTCATATTTATGTCCTTTATAAATTATTTTGTGTAAAAAATGTTTTTTTCATAGCCTTCTTCTTTAAGAGGTAATAAAACTACCTTTGTACAAACTTTTTTCAAAGTATATGTATTATTTGATCCATCACGAATTGTTTATCTACCATATTTACATGACCTTGCTAATAAAACATTATATGTATCTATTTCAATAAAAATTCACCATAATTCATCATTATAATTTCTTCTTATAATAAATCTGATTAAACACATTTTATCTACTGTAAATTCATTCCCTTGATTAAACAATGAAATCAGATAAATATAAATATATTTTTCATGTTGCAAACAAAGTTTTTATACCATTTCTATAGAAACCATATTTTCATAACTAACACCATTTGTAATTACATTTCATATATGTCTTCCTGAAGTGTACCTTGTTCTAAATATATATATTCACAATCATGCATCACAACCTTCCTTATTATGCATATGTTATTTCCTTGTAGAAAACATTATTCTCCTCATCAAGAGTTTTTATCTAATGTTTGCTACTATAATTTTTGTATTTTTATATTATGTCTCATCCTAAACTAAATTCACTCATGGGTTGTCCTATTTCCTCATTAATTGTTCATGATAGTATAAACACTTAAAATATTTATGTCCCTCTTATCCAAATCTATAACTAACATAATACCTACATTGATTTGGAAAAACTGTTTAACTCCACCATAACCTTCCTCTATGCAATATTCTACCTCTTTCTTTGTATTAAAACACTTATATCTTCTATTCTTGATTTTTATCACTATATGGAGATCCTCCTCTACTGTAATTAGACCCACTTCTTTCCCTTATTAGAGGTGATTATCCTCTTCTTACCCCAATTAATATTTTGAAATTATATCTATTTTTTTTAATTCTATATTCAAATCTAATTTATAATATTTATCCATGAAAATTATTGTATGCATGTTTCATTGAAATTGAATATAAAATTTCAAACCATTTCAATATCTTTCAACCATCTATTCTTCTATCTTGTCATACTCTACTCATATGGAAATCTTGTAATACTGATATGTATTCTCTTGTATATTATGATCCTTTTGCCTTAAATTCTATAATATTATATATAGAATTTTTGCATAATCCATAGGAAGTAATTTCTACCTAGGATTTTTATCCATCATGTTCCACGTGTTTATCTTATATTTACCCTTTTTTATCTCTCTTTTTGTAGGTGATCCCAATAGCTTATTTCATTACCCTATAA
Source organism: Torreya grandis (assembly GCA_037957365.1). Taxonomy (NCBI): domain Eukaryota; kingdom Viridiplantae; phylum Streptophyta; class Pinopsida; order Cupressales; family Taxaceae; genus Torreya; species Torreya grandis. Next base: position 2,333,165 of record JARHVA010000895.1, read on the forward strand.
TTTCATACATGCAAACATTACTTTCTTATCTTCTCTTAGATCTTTCCATTTGAAAATCTTCTCCATTTTCCTCCAATCTATCAACTCCTCTAGTTTTAAATTGCCTCGATAATCTATAATGTCAACCTTGATTCATAAATTTCTTCTCATTAAATCCCTAACCACCCTCTCTTTCATTGATGGAGGTTGTTCTCACTACTCTTCTTTATAGATTTATTCTTCATGATATGTGCATTTCTATGTTTCATATTCCTCTTTCCTTTGTATTTTATTTATGATAATTATGATTAAATATTCCACTTGCCTCTATAGCTCTTGCATTATCCAATTCATATAAATAGTCCATCCTCATACTCTCAACATATTTACACTTTTTATTAGATGATATAATACTCTGCAAAAATATAATTTTTAAAACCAATTAAAAAACCATAAAGATATTACATCCATTATTCAAACTTGATCCAATACCAAATGATGAAAACATAGATTAGCTATGCAAAATATCAATAGGCATGAAATGTATAAATCATAGGAAAGAAATCTTCTTAGTTTATTCTCATTGAATGAATTAAATAATCACATAAAAGTCTTTAAATAAATCTTAACTGAAAATTAGATTTGAAATACATAATTAAAAAAATAAATAAATCAAAACTTAGTTAAAGCTATGTGACCCATGATTTATTTATTAATTATTATTTATGTAACTTTTGTCTTTTAAAAACTTTTTTGGCAATTATTTTTAGTAACTTTTTCATGCATGTTCAGATGGGCCTAAAAAAAGCCACATAACATATAAATAGTGAAATTAACCTAATGGATGAATTTAAACTCAATGTAATTTTTGGTTATAAAATATACTATTTGTAAGAGTAAAAAAAATCAACAAAAATATATTAATATGCATTTTAAACCCCTTAGATATCCATGTATCTACTTAAAGTTTTTTTGAAAAAATACATAAATATATAGAGTGCGTTATGAATGAATTAAACCTTTTGAGACCATTATTTTAGCGCAAACGAAATCTCAAATAGACCTACAAATCAAAAGATATGGCCTCTATAAAATACGCCTCCACATCACATTGACGTTATTTTTATTAACTATTTTGTATGTTTATTTTCAATGAATTTATAATAAAATAAATATTATTTATATTTCCACTTGGAGTTTCAAAATTAATTATTTGTGTTATTATTTACTATTACTACAATGTTATTCATGGAAAAGAAATGCAAATTTATTTTCTCAATAAATATATTTGATCAATATAACATAAAAGCATAAATGTTACACATTTAATCGTTTGTGTTGTGTTGTCCTATATTTATTTAGAGTTAAAAATGATAGTGTTTCACATGGACTCATGATCTATATTACTACACCTTTTCTAACCAATTCATTAAGTTGTTTATTTAATTATGCATGTTATATTGGACACATCTTATAAGTTAGATTATTAGATAAATTTTATACTGGAATCAAATAAATATGTTATTAAATGTCTCTCCATGGTGGTAAACACAATATAGTAACTAATTAGGTATAACATCTACATATTCTTTCAACATTTTTGTTACTTATATTGGTACTTTCACCACTTATGCATCTTTATTTTGTTATTAATACATAATATCAACATGTCATCATCCATGTATTTAATAGATTATTTTGTTGAAAAAATGAGTTATGCATGCCCTTCTTATTTAAGAGGTAATAAAGTTACCTTTATACCACTTTTTCAAAAGTATATGTACTGTCTAATCCATCATGAATTACATTTCTGGCATATTTCCATGGCCTTCCCAAAAACACATGACATACATCCATTGGAATAACATCAAATCATAATTTATCATTATACATTTTTATAGTATAAATATGGATTAAAGACCTTTTATATATTGTAATTTCATTCCATTTTTTAAATTATGAAATCCTATAAGGATGGTTTTTACATTGTAAAACTAATTTATCTACCATTTCATTAGAAACCATGTTTTTACAACTACCAAAATATATAATTAATTTTCATATCTTACATTTTAAAATGATATTTAAAAAAAATATTTGAGTAAGCATGCATCACCACCTTCCTTATTATATATCTATTCTTTCATTAGAACAATCATTTTTATCATCATCATGATATTTACTCCAATGTATTATAATCCAAAGTTTCTATATTTTTATCTTAAATCATTCCCTCAATTAAATTCACTATTAAGTGGTCCTTTTACCTCATTTTTTGTCATAATAGTGTGGACAGTTAAATTTTACATTTCTTTATTCTCTATATCTAGAAGAAACATTAGACTTATGTTGATGTGGAAACTACCCTTTAGCACTATCATATCATCATACTCTCTGAAATCCTCTTCCTCTTTGTTTATATTTAAACCCTTGCCTTAAATACCTTGCCATTATTCCTCACCATCATCACCCAACTCACCTTTAAATCATTCACAATTTTCATGATTTGTAAAAATATATTTGGATGTCAAAACAAGTTCGTGTAAAGTAATTGTGGAGAAAATTGATTATGATATAAATTACCATGCAATGCTTTAGTCTATGATGGCTTGCATTTTTCATGGAAAGAGATGACATTTTTTCTAATCACTATGTAATAGATTACATTTGTGTCTATTGGGATTGTGTGGATTTTAGACAATTATTAGATTTACATTACTGGTAACCATCAAAAAGGGTACATAGCTTCCAATGTGGGGTATGTACAGGGAATTGGGGGTAAAAATGGGGTCTTAAGTGCACATTATTTTTCTTGAAAAATATAAAACCCTAACTTATACTAATTGTTTGAGATATCTACTCTCATAATTTGAAGATGTCATAGGAATATGAATTATAGAATTTCATGTCTAGTTTGTAAGCTACTACTTTTTTTTTGAAATGGTTAAGTATAAGTATGTCAAACATCATAAATTCAAAGAGGTGGTACTATTTATTAAAATATCACAATAGATAGTTGTTGGTCTGCCCCTCCATTTTTTTATCATCATTTTCTTTTTATTTAAAGCCCTCGGTAGAAAGGTCAATAAGATCATCTAATTTGTAACCTATTTTTTTATAAAAATTAACTAATGATTATTTTTTTACTAATTTCACTCAATTTAATTTTAAATATGATAAAAATGTATATATGACCTTGCACCCCCTAACTACCTCAATATATATCGATTATTATATTTTTTTAATGTCCATATAATTAGGTCTAGTTTACAACCATATGTATGTTTCATAGATTGGATCAATGAAGCAAAAGATACAAAAAAAATGAACATGAATAATCATGACATATATAACTAAAAAAGACATACTTAGTCAATAAATATAAATAACAACCTTAAATAAATAAAAATATAAAAAAAATTATATACTTAGAAAGAGGAGACTTAGTCAATGTTGCATTAGTATTTTCAAGGAAAAATTTTATAAAATGGATAGTGTATAACATAAGCAAAGTTGCATTTTGTTATTATTGGTACAAAACAAGCATTTGACTAGGTCTGTTGTAGGCCCATGCTTGAGGCTCCAGAATACAATCTAATTTTGAGACTTAATGCATGTTAAAAACTATCATGTTATGTAACTACATACATAAAATAACTACATACACATAATCACCATGTATGCAGGTTTACAATTTATGTGGAATTAATGCATACAAAAAATTTATCACCTAGGGATTAGGGCATTAGATATATATGGTTTGGGTTTTAAGGTATAAAATCCAATTAAAATGAAATAGGGCATTAATAAAATGTTGTTTTATTGGGGATAAAATGACTTGTTTATATTTTTAAAAGTTTATGATTTATGGTTTATGATTTTTGGGCTTAGATTTTAGGGATTATGCTATATGATTTATGTTTTAGGCTATATAAGGTGTAATCACAAAGGGATTTGGAGCCAAATAGATTTATTTGAACTTATTTGTGACTACAAAATGTGATTTTTAGCTTAATTAGACCCTACGTCACCATAGACTAATGGAATTAGTCAATTTGGATATTGAGTGATGTGATTTGGGCCAAATTTAGCCATGTGAAAATAACTGAACATTAATGTAAAGGATTATACTTAGGTTTAAATTAGTTGGATTAGGGGATAGATTTTTTAGATATATGAGATAGGGTTTAAAGTCTAGTCATGAAGGTAACTGAGGATAATTTGAGCTGATTGATCATAAATTTTGACCATAATGTGTTTGTGGGCATAGGGTTTATGTTTTAGAATGCATTAATTCTATTCACAAATTTAATTTGGGAAAATTTGAGCTCCTCAAACCTATTTGTGAATATGAATGTGATTTTGGGCTCAAGTGGCCCATAAGTCACCATAGATTGAGTGAATTAGTTAATTAGGGCAATGAATGTTAAAACATAGGCCATGTTGACCCCTGTAAACCTAATTATTATTGTAAAGGATGTTAATTGTAGGGATAAATCATTTTTTTTAGGGTTTATAATTTAGGGTCTATGGTTTAGGGATTATAATTTCATGTGTATACAAGAGTGATATCTAGGGTTTATGGTTTAGATTCAAAGCATGAAAGTAACTAGGGACAAGCTGAGGTGATTGAATGTATTAATGAAAATAATGTGTTTATGTGCATATGGTAAAGGTTTTAAGGTGAATAAGTTATAATAATAAAGGCAATTGAGGCAAATTTAATCTCATTAAACCTATTTATGACTGTAAAATATGATTTTGGACTCAATTATCCCCAAGGTCACCACAAATTGAGTAAAGTATTCAATTGGGGCAATGAGTGATATGATTTGGATAATTTGGGCCCTTTGAACATTATTATTATTTTAAAGGATGTTAATTACATAGATAAATCATTTGGTTTATGTTGACAATTTAGGGTTTAGGATTTAAGTATTAGAGTTTCAAGTATATATGAAATAAGGTTTACAGTATAGAGTTAAATAATGAATGTAATTGATGATAATTAGAGTTGATTCAACCTACTTATCACCACAATGTGTTTTTGAGCATAGGGTTAATGTTTTAAGGTGAATAAAGTTTAATCGTAAAGGTAATTGAGACTAACTTAAGCTCATTGAACACATTTATAACTACAAAATGTGATTTTAGGCTCATCTAGACCTTAGGTCATCATAGGTCAAGTAAATTAGTCGATTAGGGAAATGAGTGATGTGATTTGGGATAAACTAATCCCTTTTAATGTAATTATTATTATAAATTATGTTAATTACATGGTTAAATAATTTTTTTTAGGGTTTATAATTTTTGATTTACGGTCTAGTTATTAGAGTTTTATCTATATGCAAGATAGGGTTTAGGGTTTAGAGTCCAATTGTAAAGGTAATTGAGGATAATTTGAGATAATTAATTCTATTTGTGACCACAACATGATTTTGGGTATAGTTTGAATGTTTTAAGGTGAATAAGGTCTAATCATAAAGGCAATTGTATCCAATTTAATCTACTTAAACATATTTGTGATTACAAAATTGATTCTTGGTTAAATTTGCCTATAGTTCAACACATATTTAGTAAATTAGTTAATTAGGGCAATGAATGATATTATTTGGGATAAATTAACCCCTATAATCATAATTATTATCGTAAAGGATGTTGATCACATGGTTAAATCATTTGGTTTAGGTTTTATAATTGATGGTTTAAGGATTAGTGTTTCAAGTATTTGAGAGATAGGGTTTAGGGTTGAGAGTCCAATTTTGAAGACAATTGAACATAATTTGAGATGATTGAACCTATTTGTGACCACAATGTGTATTTGGGCATTGGATTAATGTTTTTTGTTCTATTTTATAAAAACTTCATGCATAGTTTTTATGTGTAAGTAGTTTTTACATACATATAGTTTTTATGCATATGCAGTTTAGTCTCAGTAACCACTAAAGCTATGTTCAAGAAATATGTACATGATTATAAAAACCATTTATTTAGAAAAATTATTAGGGGGGGAACATATTATTGTTCACTTTTTAGATACCAAATTTACACATACACCCAGTGTCATGCTCTTATATTAGATGTTTTCCCTTGTGAAGGGTCAAGAAGGACAACATGATGTTGATTTGATTTCAATGAGGCTCCATGTTTGATGCATGACTCAAGTTATTACTACAATTCCAATGGTATGGAGAGAAAATAATAAGGTTACAAAGTCTATATTATAACTTGTGTTTATCTATTCTACTAATAATTTTACACCTATAAAAATTATGCCAAGACCATACAAAACTTACAAGTGGTGAAATATTGAAAAGTGAGCTAAGCAGTGATGATGATGAGTAATGACATAAAATTTCATGTGATATTGTACACCATAGGGTCCATATCATACACATTCCATAATGATATGAATGTAGGGAAAATATATTGAGGTTATGTAGTTTATTTTGTAGACTTTATTATAGTAAAAATGAATGCCAAAGATTTTTGAATGTGCATGTTTCATAGATACATAAGGTGGAACCATACATGTTTCAATGTGAGAATCATGTTAGAGGATTCATCATTTGAGAAAAAAGGTGGTTAATTGTCAATCGGTCCTAGGTGGTAGCAAGGGTTTGCACATTTAATTTTCAAGCATTAGTGGGTACCCAAATCAAAAATATTATAATATGTGGTGGTCACAAGGTGTCCCAAATGGCCTAGCCTTTTCAAAGATATTTGGTGACCAAAGTGATCCAAGTCTTGAAGATAGATAAATGTAGATGCACCCTATGTCTTTCAATCAATTGTAACCCAAGCCCATGAAAGAGAAATAAATTATCCCCAAAGCCTATGAGACATGAAGGCCTAGGATGCTTCCACATAATGACATCTTGTGCATTCATAACCTAAAGGAAGTGATAAATAATCAAAGCAATTAAGGGGCCCATATTCAATTGATCATTACATGTGGTAAAGCACATAGAAGAGTATATGAAAGTTATGATGATGCTAGGTGGTAGTACCCTATGGACCTAGCTAGGATGCTACCACACTCAACTCTATGAAAACATCTGAGGGTACATGATGTTACATGAACTTCTTTCCCATTCAGTTGTGTGTGCCTTCATGATTGACCATGGATGGAATTATACAGTGAAAACTGTGGCTTTGGGAGTTTTGTTGATGATGTGGCCTATGTATTATAATCATAATTACAATCTCTATATTTAAAAAAAATTATTGGAAGAGGAAGAGGCCTCATTACTTCATTATATTACACCACCTCCTCTCTACCTAGAAAAATAACCTCTTCCCCATGTGAGGTAATAGGTTATAATGAAATCACTTCCTCCTCTTTGACATAAAATGTCAATGCATCCTTAATCTCTCTACTAAGTCCACATAAATAAGACGTATTCCAAAATCTTTCTTCCACCATGGAGAAAAATGTATCACCTTTGTGAATCTATCTTTTTATATAGGTGGAAAAGCAAGGCCTTCAATAAATATTTGCTCTCTCATAGGTGGTAAAGGCAAGGCCTCCACAAATCATTCCTCTTCCATGGTGGCAAAGGCAACTACATCTCTATTTCTATAGACTGTGCATCATGTATATAAATTCATTACATGTTAAGATCTAAGGTAATGAAAGTTATTCATATTCTAGTTCCTTATATGTTATGATCAAGGGGCATGAAATCTTGAAGAGAAATAGATGAGACATACCATTCCTTCTCCCATTTTATTTTAGGATAACAATATTTTAATCTTGGCACAATGAGATATAACATCTACTTGACACATTTCATTGGAAATCCTGAAAGGATGTTTAAGAAAACTACTTAGTGCATATATTGAGATGATAGCATTCCACTTATTCTCATTCCCTTAGTTGTGCATTCAATGAGATGATTTATATTATGTCACCTAAAATCCTAAGAGTGGAAGGTTATCCCAAATTGATGAGTATAAACTATAGATATGGTCATGCATAAATGACAGGATAGTTTATGTTGGTGTAGTGCTTTTTCTCATTGGTTTTTGCCTACATAGCCTTATTGGCATTCTATGTCAATTAAGTTTACTTAGGTTAGTTTTAAAAGGGTCACATACACTAATTATATTTTTAATTTAATTATCTAATTGGAAAAATTAGAGGCTTCCTCATGTTACCCTAATTTTCCCTATAGGTACCCCACTTTTATTTTTGTGAAGGTTAGAGAGGTTAATGTGATTTTATGCAAGTAGGTTATTTTTATAATATTGTCATGTAAAGATAAGCTTATTCCTCTAAAATTTATTTATGATTTCATTGATACATATATATATTTTCTCAATATTTTTTTCAAGGATCTAAGATTTTGGCTAATGTGACATGGTATCAGAGACATTTTTTCTAATATTGTAGCAATCTTTCTGGTGAAATCTTGCTACATTCACTATTATAGCAATAATAAGGGTTTGGTGTGATTCTTTAGAGAATTCCTACAAAAATTTCTACTTTAGCTTCAAATCTCAAACTGACTACACCATTGGTTTTAGAAGGTGACAAAACCCTTGAATTGACTGTAAACACAACCTAGTTCTATAAAAGTTAATTGTTTCATTTATTTGGCATTTGAAGACCCCATCTTTTATTTTAAGAAAAATTCCATACTTCCTATGTTTTTTTGGAAAAATGCCTTTTTGGTTTTCTTCTTTAGGTAAAAATATCAAATGGGTCTCTTTCAAAATTCCCATTTTTGAAGTATTTTGAACATTTTTGGCTTGTATCAATTTGCATGCCATAAAACCTCTATGTTACTCAGATCTATAGGGGGTCATTACTTAGGCTCAATAGTTGATCTTCTTCAAGTTGCATGAATTGGAGTGTCCACTGACCAATTTGGACTTTTGAAGGGCCATTACTTCTCATAGACCAACTCTAACTTGTGAAGTTGCTTTACTTACAAATATGTGAAGTTAAGTAAAGTAGGTCTGAAAACCTGGTTTACACTATTATAGACCAACTTGAGTTTTTTAAGGTTCATTACGGCCTTAATAGGGTTTTAGAAGGGTGACTACTCCTAGAAGTCAAGTAGTCTAAGAAACTTGTATTACACTCTTCCTAGACCAACTGTAGTTTTAAAAGGGTCATTATTGTGACTCAAGTTTTAAAAGGGTCGTTATTGTGACTCAAGTTTTAGAAGGGTCATTACTAATTTGAATTATAAGTAAAGTAGTATGAGAAGTATGAGTAAAGCAATCTAAAAAACCCAAATTACTCTTTTAACACCAACTGAGGTTTTATAAGCATGATTACTATTAAGATTTAGAATTAAATTTATCTAAAAAACTTGGAATACACTGTGAAGACCAACGTAGAGTTACGGGGCACCTTTACTCAAGTTTTCAAAGATTGATTACTTACATCAGTAAAATAGTCTTGAAACTTTGAATTACTCTTCGTAGACTCACTCATACTTTTGGAGGGTCTTTACTACTTGGGTTTGTAGGGTAGCATTACTTCTATTTTTTTCCATTTCTATCTTTAAGTCTAGAAAAAATTCCATTTTTGGAAAGGGTCTAGGAATATGTGGGAGTGAGAACTTGTAAGTACTATAGCTTTCAATTTTTATCTCTATTTTGGGTTTTAATTTTTTTGAAATGTATATTTTTTCAAGATATACGTATTGGTTATATTGTTTTAGGACCTTTGTAACATCCATTTTTTCCATGATGTAATGGCTTAAAACTTAGTTCAAAATTTTTGTACCTTTTTCTAAGATGCATTATTGGTTGTGCCCGGCATCCCTCTCATACTCTCTCACACTAAATTCTCATAGACACATTCTCGATGGTGCTCAATGTCCAATCTTAAGCGTGTTTTGTATTGTAACTTATGGGGGGTCTTATTGATAGTTCAATGGGGTACTTGTACTATGTGTGATATATTCTTTGATTTCATCTCAATTTTATAAATTGTCTCAATTTAATCTTTAATAATGGATCTAAACATTTAACCACTCACACCATTTAACTATCTCAAATGGAAGTCTAAAACGCATTTCACCTTGAGAGGTAAAGGACTCTGTCAGATCACTATGGGTGAGGAAACTGAGCCATCTATAAATGCAAAAAAGGTTAAGTGGTAAAAAATATATGATGAGGTCTCTGGGTTCTTATGCCTCTTAATGTCTCCTAACCTCCTATTGCATATTAAATATGCAAAAAATCCTAATGAAGTCTAGAACATCCTAGACAAGCGTTTTGGAGTGTAAGACATTATGAGGGGTCATGAGCTAGAGAATGAGCTCATCACATTGATTCCAGGTGACTATGACACCCTAAAAGGCTTCTTTATATATTTTAAATCATTGATACTATAGTTGAAACAATTTATCATTGAGAAGATAGATGATTAGTTGATTATATCCATACTTACAAAACTAGGTCATGACTATTCAATTTTTGTCTCTACATTTCATGCTACCAAATGTGCACTTGGATCCACTTGGAAAAAGCCATTATTTGATGATTTTTTTGTTGATCTAACTCAAGAGAAAGATAATTTTATTCAAATGGGTGTAATAAAGTCTTTAAAATCACATGCCTTAATTATCAATCAGGACAAGAAGAAGTCTTCTAGTAATGGCAAAAAGGAGAAGAAAAAATAGTCTAAACCAGATCATGAGCACAATAAGAATAAAAAATAGAATGCCAAGCCTAAGGCATTGTCAAATGGGTCCTCCTCAAGTAGGAATCCTAAGAAGGAAGAAATCAAATGCAAATTTTGCAAGAAACTTGGGCATGATGAATCTTAGTGCATGAAAAAAAGATTAACACCTTGACTAAAATGCTTGAGAAGAATAACATCAGTGTTCCTAAATACTCAACTCAAAACACATCTATATAAGATTTTTGAAAGGATAAAGATAATAAAAAGGGTAAAAATAAGGTAAATAAAATTATTATATTAGCTTCTCAACCTTCAACTTGGGTTATTGACTCGGGTGTTTCCTATCACATGGCCTCTTTAGAAGATCTATTTTTAGAAATAGAGCCATGTTTTGTGCCTTCAATTCTCACGGGTGATGACACTTCAATATAATTTAGTGGTAAAGTATTAGTTGAATTAAGTGATAAGACCTTCAATGATGTTTTGTGTGTTCCTTTCGTATCTACCAATATTTTATCGGTATACTAAATCACTCACATAGGTGTAGTGCAGTGAGTTGAGTTCACACCTAATTTAGTGGTTATCAAGGAGCTGCATAATTATAGTATAGTGGCTTATGGGAAAGTTAACCATCATTCTAGGCTATATACCTTCTCACAATTTTCCCTAGATTAGCCCTTAGTTTTACTATTTACTCATGCAAATGGAGTGAGAAAACTATGGATTTGGCCATTTAAATTACTCTTACTTGGAGAAACTCAATTATCAGGACATGGTTTCAAGGCTACCTAAAGTTAAATTCTCAAATAGCCTATGAAATGGTTACATTCTTTACAAGCATATATAAGAGAAATATGACAAGGACAAAGAAAACAGAGTTGAACAGAAGTAGGAAATTGTCCAAAATGACATAACATGTCCATTTACAAAACCTTCATTCAATAGGACAAGACACATGCTCATATTCATTGATGACTTTTTGACATGCACCTAGGTGTTTTTTCTCAAAAATAAGTTTGAGGTCTTTGATCACTTCAAGGTCTTCAAGGCACTTGTGGAGAAGCATTTAGACTATTCCATCAAAATCTTAAGGATTGACAATGGTGGGGAGTATGTCAGCAATAGGTTTGAGTAGTTTTGCATATCAGAGGGGATTTAGATGCAACAAATAGTTCTATATAGTGTTAAGTGAAATGGTGTATCAAAATGTAAGAATCATACCTTAAAATAAATGGGCAATTTCATGCCTCAATCAAAGTCTCTTTCTCCTTAGTTTTGGTCTAAACTAATCAACCGTATGTGTTACATTCAAAACTATGTTCCAAATAAAGTCTTGTAAGGACTCACTCCTTTTGAAGCTTGGGATGGTCACAAGCCCGTAGTGTATCACTTCTGAGTGTTTATATCACCATCAATGGCTCATGTTCCTAATAACAAATGTAAGGTAATGAACCCTTAGAGTCAGTCTTGTATCTTTGTGGGGTATGTAGAGAGTACTAAAGGATACAAGCTCCTACATCCTAAAACTCATGGAGTTATTCATTGAAAGGAGTGTCAAGTTTCATGAGATCCCACTTGAAGTCACTATTAGCACTATAGTCTATTCATAAGTTTTACTAGACATTGATTCCACCTCAGACAATGACTTAGATCCACCTCAAAATTCTCCTGATGATCAGGATGACTCTTCTTTTTCTTCTTCAAGTTTAAGTGATGAGAGTAGTGATGAGGATTATCCTCCTTCACCTCATACTCACACTATAGATGATGATGACTCACCTCTTGATTCTCCAATCTCATACAATTTTTTTCCCACATGGGCTAGATAGACACTTCAAAGTGTTGGGAAATGGGTTAAGAATCCATCTAATATAAGTCAGACACATTCATAGTTTCAAAGGACTTCACATGCCTACCTAGCTATTGCCTTAGATCTGAAAACCTTTCATGAGACATATAGTATTCCATAATGGGATTATACTATGTAGAACGAGTATAGTTCCTTAATCAAGAACAAAGCATGGGACATGGTCCCTCTTCTTAAAGGAACAACACTGGTCCATTGAAAATCAGTTTATTAAACTAAGTATGGTGCAAATGGATTTACTGATAAGTTCAAATCTCATCTTATTTCAAAGGGGTTTCCTCAGGTGCCTGGCATAGACTACACTGAGACATTTTCTCCTATAGCAAAAATGACATCTATCAAACTCACTATAGCTATCACAACTACACATCGATGGGATATTCACCAAATGAATGTCAAACGTGCTTTTATAAATGGTGACCTAAAAGAATAAATATACATGGAGAAACCATAAGGTTTTATGGAAGATTCTCCTTGTTCTGGAGACTCAAGAAATCTATCTATGGACTCAAATAGGCCCCTTAAGAATGGTATGCCAAAATGGACTCCTTTCTCCTCATAGTTGGGTTCACCAATGCCACTCAGATCTAAATATCTACTTCTTATGGTAGGATGATTCTATGTTGGTTCTTTTTCTCTATGTGGATGACTAGTTGATTAGAAGGAGCTCATGATCATCCATCTTAGTAGTGAAAACTACACTTTCATATAGATTTTTAATGATTGATATGGGATTGTTACATTACTTTCTCAAGATTTAAATCATTTAGTCAGATTCTAGGATAACTTTATCACAATCCAAATATTCTCTTGATTTGTTTGCAAGGTTTAATATGGTTTATTATAATCCCACTCCTACTCCCTTCTTGTTTGATGTGAAGCTTGAAGCTAATTGTCCTACACCATTAGTTGATGCAACTTCATATCGACATCTTGTGGGTAGTCTTATATATATCACACACACTAGACCTGACATATCCTATGTAGTTGGCATGGTCTCCCAATTTATTTAGGAGCCACATGAATTTCATTGGAAAGAAGCTAAGTAGATTATGCACTACATTCAGGGTTCGTACAACTATGTAATGCTCTATAAAGAGGGGCAAAGGTTGATTTGATCAGATACATAGATTTAGATTGGGATAGAGATATTCAGAGTCAAATGTCCACTTTAGGCTATAGTTTCTCACTTGGTTCAGGTTTAATGATTTGGTCAAGAAAGAAGCAACATGTAATTGCTTTATCATCTATAGAGGCAGAATATAGAGGGGATGTCATTACCACCATTAAGGTAACTTAGCTTCAGGGGATTCTCACTAAGTTTAGTATTTAGTTTCATAATCCAATAATTATCTACTATGATAACCAAAGAATTATCTAGATTTGCATGAATCCAATTCTCCATCAAAGGAAAAAACATAGAGATTCACATGCACTTCATTGGGGATCTTATCAATGAGCAAGTCATTAATCTTCAATATTGTCTAACATTATAGTAGATTGCAAATTTTCTGGCCAAGCCCTTTACATAGAGTAAATTTGTTCATTTGTGAGCTCTTATTGGGGTTATGGTTGTTCCACCTTCTTCCTCCTATGGAGATTCTTCACTATGTACTTGGGTACCTCATCAGGTTTTCATTGTCGAGACTCAATTCTCATCTCACCTAAGCTATGCTTAATTTGGATGTTAGTGTAGTGATTTTTCCCACTGGTTTTTTCCTACGTGAACTTATTTCCATTCTATGTTAGTTAATCTTCCTTGGGTTCGTTACAAAAGGGTCACATAGGCTAATTATATTTTTAATGTAATTATATAATTATTAAAATTAGAGGCTTCTTCATGTTTCCCTAAGTTTCCCTATATGTATCCAACTTTCCTTTTCTAAAACTTAGATAGGTTAATGCAATTTTATACAAGTAGGTCATTTTTACAATATTGTCGTGTGAGACAAGCTTCTTCCTCCTTTATAATTTATCTATGATTTCATTACTACATACATAGATTTTCTCAATCTTCTATGCAAGGATCCAAGATCTAAGCCAATTTGATAGTTTCAATAAAAAATAAATAACCTTAAACATCCTTGGTATGTGGTTTCCTTTATTGTTTCATCTAGTTTTCCATTGTAATTTTTAATACACTTGGATATCTCCATGAAAAAAAGGATGTGGTTGTGGACAATGATGCGTTGAGCTCCATGTTGCTACCTAGAGAGAGTGGAAAGGGTTCGATTAACATCCATGAGGATTACATGACAACTGGGGTTTTATGGGATAGTTGTATGGATAGGAATAGGGAAGGGTAGGATGATATTGAAACTTCTCATATGAATAGGATGAGAAGGAAAGAGCCTAAAGAAACTAAAAACTTATTTGCTTTATTGAGTGACTAAGGTCAATTGGTTTTATGATTTACATCCTCAACCTTTAAATGTGATTTAACATTAGTCTTTTGAAATAGGCACTAGGATGTCTCACCAAATTGTATCCTACTAAATAATCCCTTCTAGTACTAATCGAACATTTGGGCCAACGATTAGGTTAATTATTTATGTGGGCTACATATATGAAGGGAAAAAATATATTAAAGCAAGAAGTTTTTGTAAGATTTGGTTCTTGATGTAGTAAGGTACTATTAATATCAACTTCAATAAAATTAAGGTAGGATGCATCTTAACTTTAGCATAAGTATGTTTCTTTAGATATTTTGGTGCAAGGGTGGGATTTTGAGGGTAGGTATTCATTATATTTCCATATCTTTATTAGGTTTTAGGGGACTAATTATTTTTTTATTTACACATTGAGATGGGGATATAGTGTGGGTATCTAATTTCAAATAGAAGTTTTGGCTACATGTTCAGATTTTTTAAATATTATTATGCATAATTCCTTTTCTAATATCATTTGTTTATTTTAAATTATTTTAGATAATAGGTAGATTATAAATATTATAGCTGATCATTAATTATGTTCATTGATTACATCATGTTGTTAAGGTAATTTTTTTTAAAACAAAAAATCATACACGATGATGAATTACATAGTCTCTTTTATGCCATACATCTATTTTTATGTTTTTTTATTACATAATTTATTTTGATGAAGGCGATAACTATCAATTAGGTCTAATATTTGAAACTCTTCTCTAATGTTTTTAAGTTTTTTAAACATGTTTAGTGGCTCTATTTAATTATAAATGATCAATAAAGAATTTTAAATTTTAATGACATATATCAAAAAGACATTTTCAAATTTAATGTGCATGCCATTTTTGTTTATGTTACCAATGATAGTATGACCTACTAGGTAATTCAAGTTGAAACAACTGGTTATTTAACAATCGTGTAAGTATAATACTAATAAATAAAGTTTCATTTTCTAATATTTATAATATGATTTACCAATAAGATATTCCTTCTTCATGTAATTTATAAATCAAGTAAAATTATGTTCTAGGCACGTATATCTGATAAAAAAATATTTTGAATCACATAGAAGATCATTAGAAACCTTAAAAAAATACATGTGTCAATACCTTGTCTTTATACTTCACCTCCTACATACAATCATGGGAGGGTATGTGTGATTTTATTTATGAGACACAATATTTTGTACTTTTTAATCTATGTGGGAATGAATTATTTACAATCTTGAATAGTTTTTATGTATCCATCATGATCAAAATCATGTTATACATGCAATACATTTTCATTAGATCTTGTAATGCATAGGTCGCTACTTTTTTAATCCTTTAGATTAGGTTGAACATCAAATCTCATCTCTCCATCAATATGAAAAGTGGTTATGATTTTATGCATATTCAAACAAGAAGTATGGAATGGGGATTTGTCTATATTGTGAGAGAGGAATACAAAGATTATTTGCTTGAGTGAAAGAGATAAAAAGAGAGAGGTGGTATGGATTTTTTTTTTTTTTCATTATTTTAATATGACCATTTTGGTTCTTTCTATCCATTGAATACCCACTTTATTTTATTTTTTAGTTGTGCTATAAAATATATGCGTAGGTTCTTCTTGTCATTGAATTATATTTTAGATTAATTATTATCAAATAATTGATGAAGACATTTTGGAAATGTGATTACAAATTCAATGTTTTTTATTTGAATAATTGAATTGAACTACATAATTTGAGAATTATGTTGATATCATGTACTTTTTTGTGTGGTCACTCCACTCAATAAATAGTATCGAGGGGTGTGGTGTAAATCCTTTTTGTTAGGTGTTGAATATTACTTACACATGTAGTACTCTTTTGTAATTTCAACACCACTAATGATATTCTTGATCAGAGTTATTCTAGGGAATCCCAATGTTAGTTATTTTTGTGATAAAGTAGATTATTTAGACCACTAATATAGATTGAGTTATTTTTTGATTTTTTATTATTTGGAATGCAGACTACTTTAATGTCATCTTTATGGGGATTTCTAGTCCTACCTTCTTTTCTATGTTTCTCTCTTTTTTCTTTTTTTCTTTTTTTTTGTGGGGGAGGGGGTAGAGTGGGGTTCCCTTTGAGTTTTATATTTTTACTACACTTTTTTAGAGTCGTATTATATGTGGGTATCTCATCAAGCATTGTTTCTAGGACCCATTTTTATTTATTTTCCCCACCTAAGCTATGCTTAGGGTGAGGTTTTGGTGTACAATATTTATTATTCCATTTATTTATTAAATGAATTATTCCTATACATTTAGATTCAACTTATATATGTGTAACAAAATGGTAAGATGAGTGAGAGGGTCAGTTCCATCTAGAGTTCACCTAAGTGCCACTGTGAGTTATCCAATGAGTTCTATAGTGAGTTATATTAAGTCCCATAATGAGTTATACTACGATTTAACTCCATGTACTCCTTTTATATATTCATCTTCACAATGATATTTTAGAAGAGTTGATAATTTGTAAGGAAGGTGGGTTAATACGTCATATAATTATTGCATAAAAACACTCCTCCCCAAAAAATAGACATGAAAAAATGAAGCTATGACTAGAAATCCCCACAAATATGATAATGAAGTAGTCTGAAATAAAATTACTTTAAAGTCACAAAGGAACTCAATCTATATGAGTGGTATCAATCCACTAATTGATCACAAAAACAACTAACATAGAACTTCACTACAATAAATCCAATCAAGATAACTATAATTGGTTTTGAAAGTACAAAAGGTTACTTCATGTGTAAGGAATCCTCAATACCTAAGAGATAATATCTATACCATACTCTACCCCTCCCCTTACTATGGATTTTTTTAGGGTTACTCTGTTGGTTCCTAGTTGCACACATCTTTCGCTTGACCTTGCATACTTGAAAAAAATGGAAAATAAAGATGAAAAACCCACTATTATGTCATTATAACTGAGGGAGGGTTTGGCATTGAGGATGGACCGAATAGATAAAATGATTGAGAGGCACTGACAAAGAGTATGGTTAGTTACCTAGTACTTATGGCTCTACCTAAACCAAGGTGACGGAACCTAAGAGGTAGCTTGTTCACATGGAGAGATTTTGAAATTAAACCTCTATGGGGATTTTTAACACAAGAAACAAATCTAACCATGGCATAACCAAAGTTACACACTCCACCCAAGAAGGGTTATCACATGAAATGTAAAAATGCACTAGGGCAGACACAAGCTACTGAAGACAGATGGGAAAGTGCTTGAAACCTTCATTTTAAATAATTTTCAACAAGGATACAAATGCAAGACTTTAATGTTAATCTTTAAAGCATAAAGTAGACAAATTTTAAGTATGTAGTGTTTATGCATCTATAGGGAAAATGGCACATACATATGTAAAAGGTGTGTTATATGGAGGTTATGACAAGTTCATAGTAATAAAAAATTGGTGGTGTGTTGAATATTTTAAAATATAATGGATTCTTGAAACATTCAAGACATCACTTGTTGCATAGATGTTGAAGACTAAAAGGCAAGACATAGAAACTATAAGGATAATTTTTCATCCATTGGTGCCAATATAAAGTAAATGCCCAAATGATCCCTGAAACCCTATAATATATACTAAAACTTAAATATCAAATACTTTCTCCTACTAAATTCATGAACCCAAGGTGCCCTAATGAGGTATTCAACAAAATATTTCCAAATCTCTATCTATGCCCAAGATGACAACCATATATAAGCACAAATCTAGATATCCAATCATCATATCATGCGAAAAATCTCATTAAATATCATTAATAGGATACAATAAATAACTACAAGTATTTTTGATTAACTTGAAATAAAATCTTACATACATCAATGTTTCAAAATGCTGCCATGGGGATAAGCATGGTGGATTTGCTTTATGTTAGATAAGGAAGACATGTAGATATGATCTCAAAGCTTTCTCATGGTTGTACAACTCCAACCACCTTATCAAGGGAGTAAAAATACACAAACAACCATGATCAAAAATTTGGAAGATCCTATACTTAGAAGAAAAATAAAGACCAATAACCATGGAATATAAGATAAACCTTATATTTATACATTTTAACACTTTTTAAATTTGGGAATGACGGTTAAAATCTATAGAAGTACAAAGCACACCTCCAAGTTCCATCAAGATGCTCCCAACTGGAATATTCCTTTACCATGCATGGAATGTTCATGCATTTACAAGGAAGATGATTGTTTCAAATGCCATTTAGAAGGAATGGTGAATATTTAAAACAACACCATTTATTTATTTGGCTACAAATTCATTCTACATGAGCTAGAAGTATAATATTTATTTGAGGATCCAAACAAATAATTTGACTTTTGTGTAACTAACTAGTGATGCCCTTGACCACTTACTTGTATAGATGAAACTCCATAGATATCTCCAATTCTTCTTATTCATGCCATAAAACAACATATTATTGTAATGATGGCATGGGAATATTCTAGATCCATGGATGCTCAAGAGATATTTCTTGGAGTGGCTCACCTTCATCCTATAAACCTACAATATCCTTCCATGGAGGGACTTGGACAAACAAAGTATATGAAAATACCACTTAGGTTATTTTAAAAATTTTAATTTTTGGTTCCAACTTGTATTTTTGCACTTTTAACTTTTCACCATTAAGAATTGAAAATTTCCCCTTTTGCACTTTTCAGTCTTCACATTCTCTTTTTTTCAAATTTGCACTTTTATGATTTCTTTCATATTTTTAATATATAGATGCATTATTTTTAATTTCTACATTTTGGGGAAATCCTATCTCCTTTTGCAAATTGGCACTTTGTAATTTCTACATTTGTAATTTACACAGGTGAAATTTTCATAGGTATAATTTACATAGGTGAAATTTACATAGGGGAAATTTTCACTTGTAGCTCCACTTATTGATCGACATTAATTGATAGAAATGGGAAATCTAGGTGTAATATTAAATTTTCACATGTGCAAAATTGCATTTCTATTCAACATCTCCCTAGAGATCCTTGAGTTGACATTTACCATGTGCTTTGATTGGTATGAGTGGGAGAGTTGACCATACTTTGCATAGTGCATTTTGGAGACTTGCATTTTACATGGTACATTTCTCACTCGGATTTTCCCAAGGACCTTTAGAACTACTTATGCAAATTTTGAAACTTGAAAACTTTTAGATTTTTTAATTTTTCACCCCAGTTCATTTTTAGTCACCTAGTTCAATAGAATACTCCTTTATATGATTTTTTCATGAAACCAATCCTTTTTTTACCATTATTTTCTTTGGTCACCATGAATAATAATCCATAATTGTTTTAAATTTTGATATTGGTGTCCTGTTGGAGAATTTCAATGGTTTTATTAAGCTTATTTTATATGTAATGCTAGAATCAATCCATTTATTTTGGTATTGGATACAACTGATTCATGATTCTCCACCATGTTAATAATCTTATTCCATAATTCTTGTAAAGAAATTCTATTAATCTCTTCTTTGAAAAGCCTCTGGTCACTATGGTATTTGAAAACTTAATAAAAACCAATCCACTTTGGCCCTATAAAACCCTTTATACCAAATGGTTAAATTTTCCATAGCTATTGGGTTCTTTCCCATTGTGTCATTCCTATTATGGATCCAAAAATGAAGAAACCCTACAAGACGTTCAATGCCCAGTTATGAAACTGCATGTATGCCTTTATAAGCTATCACCTTACATAAAATCCCTCCTACTAAATTCTTCTTTGGAGAATACTTTGGTGATGATAGCAAATTATTTCCAATAATTAAAATTTAGGCAATATATTCACAAGCCTAAAACAAGGGTAAAAAAATGGGAGTTATTACAAACATTTGAGGTATACCTTATGATATAGAGAGGGATTTTCTTTGACCAATCATTGGGTTCAAAAACATACTCAATTGCCTCAATCAACACAGATTGAAAAATCCCACAATGGATTGAAAACTATCCTCATAAAAATAATAAAAAACCAAGAAACCCAATAATAAAATATCACCTTTTTGGAGCCAACTTCTTTTAGATTGCTTAATTTTAAGATTATACAATGTTCTTTGAGGGATAGATTTACAAGCTATTTTCAACCTTAGGAGGCACATGTTGCTTGATTTTGCTTCCCAATGAAGTTACCTACTATCCTTTGACCTATAAAAGGCACATTTTTCAACATTTAAAACTTTTGAATCTCCTTTTGAAATCTGTGACCTTTTTCTAACTTTTCCTAGTCACTCTTCATGCTTGTATTATGTAAAATCTTGGAGCAAGGGTGTATTTTATAATTTTCACTTTGCTAAGTGTAAAGCACAGTAATATCTCCCATCTCTACCAAATTTCTTACCTCTCTCATGGTCCTCTTTTTACTATGAAATTTAGAGGCTCATATTTATAATTTTCACCTTGAAGGTCAAAGTGTAGTCAATAGTTGGAGTTCCATCATGTTATTTCTTTTGTCTTATTTACCTTGGTGGTCTTTACCCACCAAATTTGAAAATATCAGACTTGATTTTAGTAATGTGGACCCCCAACAGAGCTCAAGGCTCATTTTTCACTTTTTGGTCTCCTTTTGCCCATGGAATGTAGAGGTGGAGTAGCACATTGCACATAATTTGGTGAAAGTTTCATCACATCTTTCACTTTTCACCAAGTCTTTCTCTTCCTTACCATCTTGGGGATCTCCATACCATTGTGCACTTGTTGGTTGATGTATAGTCAATGCCTTCTATCTATACCACATACCACATGCTTTCTCCTCATAGCCACATGATTTACATTATCTTTGTTTTACTTCATTCCTCAACTCGCCATGTGGCAAGTTTTTTGTATCAAATGCTACATTAGATCTCTTCTTGGGACCACATGTGCACCTCCATGTAAAAACCACTTCGTTAACTTTTATGCTCAATTTTGGTTACCATCACACTCTACTCAGTCAAAATTATGTGATCCTTCTTAGGTGTTGAGTGTTCTTTACACATTCAACACCATTTTTACTTTTGACACTTCTGACAAACCTTTTGATTTGAGTTATTCTAGTTATTCCTAGTGTTATTTTTTTTTTGATTGAGTATAAGATTCATAATACGAGTTATTTTGTGACATTTCATAACTTGAAGTGTAGACTACATCAACATCATCTTTGCGGGGTTTTCTAGTCCTACCTTCTTTTATTTGTCTCTTCTTTCGGGGAGGGGGGTTCCCACTAGATTTTCTCCTTTTACTTCATTGTTTAAGAGCTTTATTATATGTGGGTACCTCATTAGGCCTTGTTATCAGGATCCATTTTTTATTTTCTACTATACTTATCTACATGAAAGGGGTGTTGGTGTAGGATTTTTATTATTCCATTTTTTTATTAATTGAATTATACCTAAATATTTAGCTTTAGAATACTTAGTTTTAATGAAGGGATTTAGTGAGTAAGAGTCTTAGTTCAACTAGAGTTCATTTGAGTTCCATTTTGAATTCTCTTATGAGTTCCATAGTGAGTTACACTCAGTCCCATAGTGAGTTATCCTATCAATTCACTCCCCGTACTCCTATATATTCCTCTTCACTAGTCTATTGTAATATCAATCCAAATTTATGTGGAGTAATCATTATTTTATATATATTTTTTCAATATTATCTCATGGATGGTTTAAATTTATTTTAGCTATGTGATGCATGCTTCTTTGACCCATGTAATCAATTCACCATGGCCATTCATTTATCTGGTGATCATGGCTACAACTATAATATGGTATCAGAGAAAACAAGAATTCCTTAATGTATTATTTTCCAATAGTTGATATTATGGTAGAGTGAGCACATGATAATTACAAATAATAATGATCATTATTTTATTCATAGATATCCAAGAAGATGTTTAATAATTATTTGATGTATTAAATTTTATTACTTACCAATTATCTGCTCTATTATAATATCCATGTGAAGAGGAATATATATAAAGAGTATGGGGGATAACTTATAGTATATTTCACCATAGGACTTAGTATAACTTACTATGTAACTCATAGGAGAACTTGTGGTGGCACTTAGTTGAACACCAGATGGAACTATAAGTGAAACTCACCCTCTGACTCACTTGACCTCTTTGTTACACATAAGTAAGTTTAAGCTAAATTTTTAAGAATAATACATTTAATAAATGAATTGAATAATAAATATCTTACATCAACACCCCCTACCCCATGCTCCCCTCCTACTAATCATAACATAGGTGGGTAAAAAAGAAATAATAGGTGTTGGCAACAAAGTTTGATGAGGTACCCATATGAAATACAAGTCTCAAAGAGTGGATTAAAATGAGAAAATACAATGGAAATAAATGCCCCCCGACCCAAAAAAGAGAGACAAATAAGAGAAGGTAGGACTAGAAAGCCCCACTCCAACACCCTACCTAAAGCATAGCTTAGGTGGACTGGAGAAGTGGGTCTCATTAGCAAGGCTTGATGAGGTATGAAATTACATAAAAATGATACCAATATCCAATAGTGATGATTCCTCCATAAATAATAGAAATAAGGTAAGTGAATAATGTTTCATGAAAAATGTTATAGTAGGTCCCTTTACAACAAATGATGTCTCTTCATTCTTGATGAAGAAACCTTAAGTTATCAAACTACTATCATAATCAAGTGGAAGATAAGTAGGAATAATGATGTAGATCTCTATAAATGCTCATAATTCCCTCCACTAGTGCTAAAATGTGCCAAAATATGATCAGGAATCATAAGCTTAACTATAGAAGATGTCAATAAGGAAGCATATAATAAAGGGGAGAGAACATGAGGGTTTATAAGTACCCTCATTTTATCCATAGAATAATAATGGTAAGGAACATCCACTAAAGAAATGTTAATGGGAAGAGGAGAGCAAGGCTCAACAACCATCAAAACTCAAGATTGGTATGTAAATTAAGTACTCACATATATACGAAGAATGTCCACAAGAACATATGAGTCACTGATACTCTCAATATGTATAATTTCACCAATATCAATAAATTCCACTAAAATGTATGTTTGTGAAGGCTTTAGAAGAGAAAAAATCTACACAAGAATGAATGTATAATTTTCAAGGAGATAACTAAGGTCCGATAAAATCTTGTCCTATAATGGGGGATCAATAGAAAGAATAACACTATCTTCCATGGATGTATCAACATAATAAATTAAATTAGATGGAGAGAGTACATTAATATCAAAAAATATAATAGGAACATGAGGAGATTTGATATAAAGTATAGTAGGATCATTGAAAAACTCTAAAGATTGATCTAAATAGTGGAAGGACACTTTGTGTGCTCTACATGTTGGTGTAGATCACATGAAACATGTATCAATAAATGACCATAGACATTATCACAAGAATTAATCCAATCATCATATTGACCTAGGTCAATAGGAACATGAATCTATCTATATAGTAATGGAATAAGTTCTTGATCCATGAGTCAACATTCCATGTACACACACCATGAAGCATAATTGGTCTTCTAAATAAGGACCAATACTATAGACTCAACCTTACTTCTTTGGAGTCTCTCTAATGGAGTCATCATGAATAAAAAAATATGCCAAAGAAGTACAAGACTATATAATTCAGAATACAATGAACCTATGAATCACACTTTTTAATGGAACATTGGGCAAAATTGAGATTACATCTAAGTGATAAATCAATGTTGGATGCATGAGCCATAATTCATGCTATGATTGATGATTTCTTACACATATAAAAATCCATCCACATGTGAGCAATTGGTGCATGAAATACAATACATAAAGTAGCAGGTCCCATAACAT
Organism: Torreya grandis; assembly: GCA_037957365.1. Classification (NCBI taxonomy): domain Eukaryota; kingdom Viridiplantae; phylum Streptophyta; class Pinopsida; order Cupressales; family Taxaceae; genus Torreya; species Torreya grandis. Next base: position 2,357,943 of record JARHVA010000895.1, read on the forward strand.
AGGTAACCCCCCTGAAATTGACATTCAAATATAAGTTACTAAAAAAAAGTTATGGATAATAGTATTTTCCATCATTAATGACCTTTTTAATTAAATTACATTTAAAAGTTTAAAAATATCAATAGAACAAGGGGTAAGGTAGCCTTTTATCCAGTCATTAGGATCGAAATGTAATCACATATATCTTTAAGTCAATGAATGTAAAAAATAACACTCATATTTTCAATTATGTTCCATCAATCAAAAGTAAGCCACTTAAGTAAAAATAAAGTATCTATTTAAAACTAATAATTTAAAAAATAGCTTGTTTTTAAAAAAATTTAGGGAAAAATTAGGTTTTCATATTTTTGACTTGGCAAAGAAAATAAACTAGAAGCACTACTATGGAGGAAAATACATCTTGTAGACACCATCATTATGAATATTTGTTCATCAAGGGAGTCATGAGGTTAGAATACCATTAATGGAGAATGCCTTAGGTAACCAACAACTCTAACCATGTGGAAAGCTATTGCATTTGGTATTACAGGAAGAAACTCAAGTTAACACCATTACCATTGGAGAGTGAGGACACGAATAATATTAGATCACACCAAGGAGATAATAACAAAACCAATGGATATTCCCCTAGAGTAATATTGACTAATATACATTTCAAATTTTAGTAAGTTTTCTTTCATTTTTTTATATTTTTTAAAATTTTATTTATAAAAAAGGATAAAACATAAAGAAACAAATATTTCTAATTAACAAGTAAATTTATAAATTTAATTACTTATTTAAGTATAATTTTTAATTTATATTTTTATTTCGACTATTTGAAAGAGTTGAGAAGGGTTACATTTTGATCATAACTATGAAGTAAAATATTAACTACGTATTTTAGTGTTAAATTTTCTAAGTAAAATGTTATAAATAAATGGTAAGATTAAAAAAAAATTATATCATGATTGATATTATTATCCATCCCTAACCATAATAGGTCAATCAAAATACCTAAGAAGTGTATTAAAAATAAGAGCAAGCAAGAGAAATAGGACACAAATTATAAAAAATGAGAATTAAGATCTTCAAATAATTGTCATGTTATCTCCCAATTGTACACCTCTTTGGCTCAACCTTGCACACTTGAATAAAATGGAAAACAAAGATGAAAAATTAATTCATATGTCGGTGTAGTTGAGGAAAGGTTTGGCATCAAGAATGAACCGAACAAAGGAAATGATTGAGAGGTACTAACGGAGGGTATGATCAGTTCCTTGCTACTTCTATCTCTACCTAAACCAAGGTGAGAGGACTTGAGGGGTAGCTTTCTCACATGGAGAGTTTCTAAATTTCAACCTCCATGGGAAATTTTGGCACAAAGAATAATAAATATGAGCAAGGAACAACCAAACTTGTTCACTCCACTTGGAAAGGGTTATCACATGGGATGAACAAATGTTCTAGGTCACATGCAAGCTATTGAAGATAGATGGGTATGTGAATGCAACTCTCATTCTAAATAATTTTCAATAATATGAGATAAATGGAAAACTATAGTGAGAGATCTTTAAAGCAAAAAAATAAAATACATGTTATAAAGGAAAGATTTTATGAATTTATATGGCACATAACACTTATAATGTGCAAATGGATGTATTATTTTCAAGATGGGATAAGGTAGGATTGTTTTTTAGTAATATAAAGAGGGTGGTATGACAATGGTTTTAAAATAGTAGGCTTTCTTTCAACATACATGATGTTTTTTTTCCAAGATGCATAAAAATGACTAATAAGCTAAGGGGAACTACCAAGAGTAATTTGCATCCATTCGTGACAATACAATGAAAATACCTAAATGATCCCTAAAACCCTAGAGCATACACTGCACTTATCATCTCAAATACCTTTCTATATCAAATTCATGAACCCAAAGTGCCCTTAATAGGTATTCAAAGAAATATTTCCAAATATCTATGTGAAAATGGGTTTATAACCCAGATCTATGCCCAAGATCACAACCATACATAAGCACATAACTAGATATCTAATCAGCATAACATGTATAACATATCATTTCATTTCAGCAATAGAAATAAAGAATAACCATAGGTGTTTTCCATTATCTTGAAATAAAATTTTACATACATCAGTGTTTCAAAATGCTATCATGGGGAGAAGCATTGTGTATTTGCTCTATGTTCGATAGGGGAGACATATATACATGCTCTAAGAGATTTCTAATGGTTGTACAGTTGCAACCACCTTAATAAGAGATACAAAATACATATATCAATGATCTCAAAATTTTTAATATCCTATACTTAGGAGAAAAACAAAGACCAATAATAACAACCAAAGAATAGTGGAGAATCCCTCTATTTGTACATTTTTACAACCTTTTCAAAACTGAGAATATGGGTTGCATTTTGCAAATTTGTAAAATTTAAAAAGACCCCTCCATGTTTTGCCAAGATAGTCCCAATTAGAATCTACCTTTTACCATGCCTATAATCTATACCCATTTTCTTGAAAAATCATTGTTCTAACTACTCCTACAAGAATTGATGAATATTTGGAGCACATCCATTGACGTCTTCACTAGAGATGCCTTTTGCATGAGCTGAAAGGTGAAAATTTGTGGTGGAAGCCAAATAAACTTTGTCCTCATGTGTAACTACCTAGAGATGCCCTTGACCACTTGATTGCACAACTAGAACATTCTTGATAGATGAATTCCTCATATGCATGCCATATAAAGACTTGCTCTTGTAATAATATCATGGGAATATTCTAGATCCATGGTTGTTTGATCTAGAATAACAATCAAAACAAGAAAAAAATTTCAATACTTAGGTTATTTTCAACCTTTTACTTTTTGTCTCCAACTTGTTTTTTTCACAATTTTCTTTTTCCACCTTTTCTTTTTGCACTTTTGCCTTTTGCAAATTTACTTTTTCACACTTGACAATTTTAATATTTGTTTTTTTACATATTTCTTTTTTAGGGCTTAATCCATTTTTTAATGCATAAATTTATTGATTTCACCTTTCGACATTTTTTTTAGAAATCGAGGCCCCTTTTTTAACTTTACAATTTGTCAATTATAGAATTGTAATTTGCACTTGTAGTTCTCCTGGGAAGTTACCTTTAAAAATTATAGAATTTTAAATTGTAACACAATTCATAGTTGTAATTATTTTTAGAGAATATGAAACTCCAATTATAATTTGTAATTTTTTTTAAATTGAAAATTACAATTGGAGTTCCCATTCTCCTCAAAATCTCCTTTTACAATTTGCAATTTCATAAATTTGAAAAATCATAAATTCCCTTGAATGTTCCCATTTATACTGGGACCCCATGCTGACCAGTCTTGACTCGAAGAAATGGGAGATCTAAGTGTAATTTTCAATTTTCATTAGTGAAAAATGACAAAACTATATTTCTCCTCAACATCTCTCTAAAGATCCTCTTGAGTTGACTTTTTCCATGCTTGCTTTGATTGGTGGAAATGGGAGAGTTAACCATAATTTGTAGTGTACATTTTGAGACCCTAATATTTATAAGTTACTTTTCCCACTCAAGCTTCCCATTGAGTTTGGGGGTCCTTTGAAATTTATATAAATTGAAAAAAAAAAATGACTTTTTAATTTAACTTCATTTCCAGCCACCTGGTTCAGCAAAACACCATGAAGAAAATTTTCAAAAACACACTCTTCTCGACTTTCTACTTCAACTCAAAAATCTTTCTTGTTTACACAATAGATTATTTAATCTGATCTCTAGTGAAGATGACATGATTATGTAAATCACTTAAATGGAAGAGGGGACCCATAATGTATTGAAATTCAAATAAAATGTCCATCCACATGGCTACCTCTTTTAATCCAAAAATGGACATTCACAAGAGTTTTCACACAAACATGAATTTCAATCAGTCTTCTAAGGAATTCCAAATAAAGCTGACAAGTTTATAGATTTGAGGCCATTTTCACATAAATAACTTAAGATCATCTTAAAGTTGCCTTAAAATAATATCTAAACTATCCTCCTCAAAATATCCAAATAATCCTTCAGAAAACTAGTAGGGGTGGTAATGTTGAGAGCATTGCTCCACCAAATTTACCAAAACCAATAGAAACTCTGGACATAAATAGATCCAATGGAGATTATTTTTTAAGAACAACCTGAGGAAATATATCTAGGTTTCTCAAAAAAAATTCTACTCTGGAAAATGGCCAATAAGTTTGCTTGCTTTGCAATCCCTTCATTTTACCAATCAAATTTTTACCCTCATAGAAAGAATTTTCCACATCTCTTCCCATATTCTCCTATAGCACTTGAACAAATAATTGAAAGGTGGGTGGAGGCTAGAATTGGATATTTTATCTTATCAAAATTATTTCCATTATGTCCATATATAAATTAAGGGCCTACCCTCACTTAAAACTTCAATAACTACCTACTTTAAATATACAACCAGGGGTGCATGATCATTTATAGGTCCTAAAGTCATTTGAAATATATCACATAATATAACATCCTCCACCCAAAAATTATAAATAATAGACTTTCCATCATTTGGGGCTCCCTATTTTACATTCTCATGAAGCATAACATTTCTTCCCTACTTTATCAATGAATTCCAAGTAGATAACACTTCATCTAATTTGTCATTAGCCAATCAATTTATTACAAGAAATGACCTTATCACAAATTATAAAATGCCTATATATTTATAATCATGATCTTATTTCAAAATCACCTAAATTATTTATGATATGTATATCCATAGCTTATTCTTACACATTTAGTAGTAAATGAAACATCTTAATCTGCTAAACTCCACTCCCACATAACTTTCTTTGGTTGACATCCAACCTATAAAGGGCACATTATTCAATTTTTAAATCATTTTAATTATCCATTCAAGTCCACATCATATTTTTAAAATTTTCAACTCATTATAATATGCCTCATAGGATCTGGAGATGCCCCATCAATTTGCAATTTGGAAATATTGCTATATTGCATCATACTTCTACTTTTCCACCAACACCAATTACTCCCTCCTTCTATGGAATCTAGTGCTACCACAATAATTTTCAAGTAGTTTATTAAAAATTGAACTTCATTTTCCCATTTTCCCATTCTCTTTTTCACACTACATGTGGTCTATCATAGAATCCATAGAATAGTCAATAAAATGTAATTTGTCTTATTCATGTTTGTTTTTAACAACTATTTTTCTTGTGAGAAATCCTACAGGATTTTACCACTTTAAATGCTACTATGTTTATCTTCTCATACTTTTGGTGAAACTATCCTAACCAAGTTTTAATTTCACTTTTATGGATGTCAGACGTCTTTTATAATTTATTTTTAAACTTGGACCTCTAGAAGACCTCTCAACTCCAATTTACAATTGCTTTTGTCCTCCTATACTTCCTTTAGAACCTTTGCAGTGTATTTTAAATTTTTAAACCTATAATAAATAGGAGATATTATACCAATTACTATGCACTTCTCTAGCAAAACAAAATTTCAAAATTTATTATATAAGTTTCATCTAAGTAGCAATTATGATATCATGGATGTTATATGTTGTTGCATGTATCTTCACAAAAAATGGCATTAATTTTATGGTGTATAATATAGAACAGACATTATCTCTTTCCTGGGGATGTACGCCCCACATGGGTTTGCATATAACCCCAAAACATAAGACTAGGTCACAATCCATTAGTCCATGGAGTTAACACTTAATAATTTCAGAAATAGACACCTATGAAGGCTTAAAAAAAAAAGGTAGATTGACAAAAAAGGATCAAGAGGATATAAAAATGAACACATGACAAAAAATATGAAATGAACTCTAGAAATAAGAGCCAAAATAGAGGGGAAACAAAGTAATGAAACAATAAGACTATACACTATCTAATTATTTACATATTCAATGGTTGTGTCTATGAAATGTTTCAAGTGTTTGACATTAATTGGTGGCTCTAGTATCTCATCATCCCTTAGTCTCTAGAAATTTCCTATAAACTTGGTGGTTAAGATGAAGTAAACCAATATTTACACATGCTTGAATGTCCTACTGCTAGGTTTTAATAGGATGACATATTGAAACAAATATTTTTTATATGTTCTCAAATATGGATAAGACCATGCTAAAAAATCTTGGTATCTTTCAAACAGCTATAAATAAACTTGTTTCTCATCTAATGGACCAAGCAAAAGTGCCTCATGATCAACAATGCAATTCATGTACTCAAGGTACTTCTTGAAATAAAATTAAAATATTCATCCTTAAGGGAATCAAATATAATCCCAACTTCACTGAATGACATTTTCAAAATAGCACCTTTAATTTCAAACCTAACATCAAGAATAGCTGGTTACTCAACAACATCCACACTCCTAATGAGGGTACCCGATTCCACATTCATCTGCAACACTTTATTTATAACACATTTTGGATATTTAATTACATCATGATTGGGTAACGCATTTTCTTGTGTCATATTAGCATCACAACAAAATTCATATGTGAGGACCTTCTTGACTTCACTTCAAAATTGATCAGTAGTAGTATCCCTCACCATTTTCGTGGAGGTAAGAAAATAACATGAGCAATCTTGATAATTAAACATCATAATCTCACCATCATTTGATATAGACTCATGATCCTTTGCATATTCATCACTTGGTTCAACAATATCACATGGAAGATGTGGGAGGAATCACTTGTCACACTAGTTAATGTCAAAATCATAATTTACCACATTCACCTTAGATTTGAATGGGTTAAGCACTTCTTTTCCAGCCCCCTCATTTAGATTTATATCATCACATGCAGGCCTCCTCCCTTTATCATTTTATCTAATGTGGAAAGTAGGCCTTCTTTCTGCTTCATTCAAACTCAAAGCTCTATCCTGACTTGTAGACCCATGAGAGGTCCCTTTCTTCATTCTAGCCAACTTGTATAACATTTATATGACAATAAATGCCAAAGTCTTAACTATCTCCTCAAGGTTGTTTTTCTTTGTGGATAGCATTTTTTTAGTACTAACCAACTTTACATTATCCCCCATGTTCATTAGCTCTCCCATATATTTTATATTATTCTCAATTTTTATGGCCATATTGAATTCCAGCTGCAAGTTCGTGGCAGCATTATCCCTCAAGTAGTATGCAGCCTTTTTGTCAAAGGCATCACAATATTTTATCCAATAAACTATATAACTAGGCCTAATGTTTTTAGTTAGCCACGTCATGGTCTTGTTGAATCATGTATTTAAGTCCTACATTCACTCTTTGGGGTTATTGTTGACATTTTTAAACACAGCCAAAAGAAACCCCAGATCAATCCTATCACCATACTAAATTCTAATAACATTCTTCATCTCTTCCCATGAATCAATGAATCCATGAAGAAGAGAATTGAACCACTCACGAGCACCTTCTCATAGTGTGTGCACAAATAATATGATGCACACACCCTCATTCTCAACCTCATAGTGTTCAATAATATTATGAAAAGCCCTTAAGTGTTGATCACCACTCACTACATTGTTCCCTTGAATTTTTTGAAGGTGGTTCCTTACTTCATTTGGGACCTCATTAGGATAACCTTCCATGTCCTAAAAATTAATAGGCATAAATCTAGGAATGTATAATGTAGGAAACCCATTCACATGTTGGTACCAATGCCTCATGATTGATTCAATGGTGGGTTTATGAACAAATGGCAAAGGGATATGAGGGGGTGAATGAGGTGGGATTTGTGGATCAAACTTAAGAGGGAATTTAGCTAGTTGAGAAGGAACTATATAGTAAATTGGGTTTTAGGATTATGAATCACTAGGAGAACTATGAAAATCTTGAATAATAAGAACCTCAACAAAAAATTGAGGATTACCAATATCTTGATAGTCTAAATAGTCTTTTGCATCTACACTTTCCTATTCAATAGGCCTCTAAACTTATCTCCTTATTTTACTTAAGGGTAAGAAAAGTTTATTATATGAGTCACCATTGAAAGATGACCTCAAATTTGAAGATATTTTAAGCTGTCACTAATATTTCTTTAAAACCATATGACTTTTTGGAGTCTCCACTAAAGCAAACTTATAGAATATAACCATTTACAAATTTGCAATGATACATACTGAAACCATATCTTTCTAAAGTTAGTGATGATGTATGAAAGCAAAGGAAATGATTTTTTCAGATTCATGTTCTAATAGTGGAAATAAACTCAAAACATGACAACTTCACAACTTTTTGTAATAAATTTAGTAGATGTCAATTAAGTCAAATCTCTCAAATCTTAGGACATCCCAAATGGAGTGTTGCAGTGTTGATGGCTAAGATAAAAATAAATATCAAATAAACCCAGATTTCAAACACATAAACTAATATGAGTAAACATGTCTACAAATGTAGTTGAGATTACTTGTATCAAATATTGGTATAGAACCTTTTCAAACTTGAAATTTATGATTCTATCTCTAGCTCTCTGTAAGATTCCCTGACAACATGGGTAACCAAGACTTTGATTTAATTATTTGACAACGGCACCATGAATTTTTGGTTCCTATTTGTACACTTCATTTTATTAGCATTGCACAATTGAATAAAATGGCAAAAAAAGATAAAAAAAAACCCACAAATAAGTCATTATAGTTAGGGAAGGGTTTGGCATCAAGAATGGATCGAGTGGACAAAATGATTAAGAGGTACTGATAGATTAATTTTGTAACGAGGTTTGTGTCTAATTTTATAAACATCACTTTGCCTATCACTTCTAGATTGAAGAAGGACCAATCCATCAAGTTTGAAAAGAAGGTCATGCATTCATTCAATGACAACAAAGGAGCCTTAAAGTCTACTTCTATTTTGGTCAGCCCTGGTTACACTAAGCCATTTCAAATTTTATCTTTTGCATCATATAATACTATTCCTTATGTCCTTTTTGAAAATAATTAAGATGGTCACGAGAAATGAATAGATTTCTTTAGCAAAGCTATGTAAGGTGCTGAATTGAATTACACCATCATGAAGAAGCAAGCCTTCACTCTCTGAAGGCTATTAAAAAATTCAAACCTTATATTCTAAGTTCAAAGATTATTTATTATGTTCCACATACTATGGTTAAGGACATTTTAACTTAGACCGATGTATCTAGTAAGAGATGTAGGTGGGTCAACAAGTTATAAGAGTATGACATGGATATTCAGACCACCAAGTTAGTTTGAGGGATAGGTGTAGCCAGTTCATGGCTAACACCAATTTACAAGTTGTTGAGGTAAACACTAATATTTTAAATATTGAGGATTCCTTGAGTCAATTTAACATGTCTCCATGGTATAAAGACAATGTCAATTACTTACAAAATTTGAAGTGTCCCCCTGAATTAGAAAAGAATCAAAGGAGGACTCTAAAGATTATTTCCAAAACTACCTCTTAACTAAAAATGGACTTACATGGAAAAATCCAAATGGGGTTCACCAAAGATGCATTCTAGAAGGACAAAGTGTTGACCTAATTGAATATTTTCATAGTGGAGTATGTGGTGTCCATTTTACACCTAAAGTCATAGCTCATAAAATTCTAAGAGTTGGTTATTAATGGATATCAATTTTCAAAGATGTTGCTTAAAAAGTTAGAAAGTGCAAGAAATCTTATCACTTTACTGAGTGGATGAAAGCTTCAGGTTATCTTCCTTTGCAGCCTATGACAATTAAACACCCATTTAGACAATGGGGAATGGATTTCATTAGATAAGTTGTTGATTATTCAAGTGATGGACATATATGGATACTAGTTGTAGCTAAAAAATTCACAAAATGGGTTGTGTTAGTCCTTACAAAGAAGGCTGCATAATAGATGGTTATGCATTATTTTCTAAATTAGATTATTTCTAGATTTGGTGTGCCTATCAAAGGTATTGTTGATAATGCAATGAGTTCCAAGGTTAAACCTTTAGTTGCTATTATGTAAAGAGTATGGAATTGAATTGACCTATGCTTCTAATTATAACCCTTAGGTAAATGGGCAAGTAGAATCCAGTAACAAGAACTTTATCAAAATAATTAGATGAACATTAGAAGAAAATAAGAAGTGGCATTAACAACTAATGTTTGATTTGTGGGATAATAGGATCATGATAAAGAAATATACAAGAAATAGCCATTTTGAGCTTGTCTATGGAGATCAAGTAGTTTAGCCTATGAATTTGTAGTTGTCAACCTATCAGCTCATGTAGCAACTAGAATATGAGGAGTAAGTCAACCACTATGAAAGTAGGATAAAATTGATGTAGAGCTTGATGAGATTTGAAGTTAAGCTCATGAAGGACACCTCAAGTTTAAGGAGAAGCTAAAAAAGATACTTGATAGGAAGGTCACTCTAAGAACCTTCCAATTAGGTGATCTGGTTCTAAATTGAGATAACATGCATGAGGAAAAAAGTAAGCATGGAAAATTTGATGCCTTTTGGATGGGTTCTTATTCCTTTAACTGCTAGATTGGGGAATATACTTTCTACTTGAGAGACTTAGATGGTGAAATACTAGAGCTGTGTGTTAATAACAAACATCTAAGATACTTCCTTGATTGAGTCTGCAACTATGTACATAATTGTATAGTATATAGTCTTGTTGCTTTGTTTCTTTGTCACCCCTTTTGCTTTGGGCCTTGATTGTATAGTCTCCATTCATGTTTTTTATCACATTTCGTTTTTAGATCCTCTTGATCTATTTTTGTTAGTCTACCTTATTTTGTTGAGCCGTCATGGGTGTTTGCTCATCATTTGCTCAAAGTGTTGACTCCTTAGCCCAATGTATTGGCACCTATTATTACGATATAGGGTTATTTGCACATTTGTAGGGGATTTACATTCCTGAGCAAGAGCCAATGTTAGTTTCCAAAATTGAAATTAAGTAATTGAGCCCTTGCTAAAGATAAATGCCCAATTTGTTTAGCCAAATATATGTTTCAAGTGTTCATTAGAGGATAAGTGTCTTTTAGTGGTATATCAAAAGCTAAGTTGAAGTCATGTTAGCGTATCTCAAAACCCTTATTCCAATTTCCCTAGCTTAGTCCCTTTGATTTAAACTCAAATATTGGTGGGAATAATTTACATGGGAAAGCTTTAAATAAGCCATGGACTTTGTTTAATTTTATACTAAGGTTTTATCATTTCTATTAACATGACCAAAACATAGTCTTAAATTCTTATTTGGTCCCTTTTATCTAATATCATGGACTAATGAATGCTTGGTTCCTTTGTTATAAACCTTGATCAAAGTCATATCCTAAATCCTTTATTGTATTAAATAAAAAAAATAGGATAAGACTTTATATTAAGTCCTTTATTCCCCAAATTATCACTTAATTATTTTCATTGATTAATTTAGAGCCAATCAAAACTGACCTAGTGGATCATAACCAAACAGTGCATGTTAAATTGAGGAGATTTGATCTGATAGTGTGTGATCAAAGATGAAAATTCAAAAGGACCTAGGATAAGAACAAAGGTGACAAGTGTTGATCTCACAATGCATAGTTAAAATATTGAGCATGTTCTCATCAATCGATGGTAAGCGATAAAGCATGTAGATCTTGATCGATGGTGAGAAATAGGTCAAGACATCAACAAATACCTAAGATGAGTGAGAAGGTGACAAGTGTCACCATATTGGGGGTAGTTCAAAGATATAATAATGCATGATCAATGTTGAAATGTCAAATGTCTGAAGATCTCTATGAGAGTGAAAATTGTCACCATCTTGGTGGGCTGCTTGAAGATCTAATGGCATGCAATAGATTCAAAATGTTAAGAGACCTATAAATGGATCCAAGAATGGAAAGTGGCACCATCTTAGGTAATCGAGTGGTAGATTAATGGTTCATGGACCCTTTCATAAGTCAATAATTCAACAAGCCCATGAGTAAGCATGGAGATAATGTGTCTCATAACCATGGTGAATGAAATAAGGATCAACCAATAGCATTAGACCTTATATATTTTGATCTAACCGTGTGAGATAAAGGTGGAATTTTTAAATATATTAGGGCAAATGAGAAGCCACCACATGGAAAAAGGGCATACTCTTGATAATGACTAAATGTGAAAAATGTAAAAGGCCTATGAATTCTCTAAGTGGCATGATCTCGGGGGTATCAACAAAGATCTAATGGTTCATAATAAAAGTTAATGCTAAAGGGATACTGAGAGCCCACAATGTTTCCAAGTGGGATGCCCACGTTCATCATGCAAACAAGGATCTAGTAGTGCTAGTCTTTGATGGACTTTTCAAAGATCTATTAACATGTGTCCTAGTGGTAATGATCACATTTTGATTTAATGAATAGAGTGATAGGGTATTACCACATAGGTAGACAAATCATATTAAATATTCATATAGAGCTTATATATCATGAGGCATGTAGGTGAGTCATAGTTGAACAAGGTTAGTGGTCAACATTTGATCCTAGTTTTAAAGGATCAAAGAAGCATGTTTGATTCAAGAAAATGAGATCAAATGTGCAAGATAAAGGTGGGAATATTAATGGATTTCAAAGTGAATGTATAAGTGACACATGTCCATATTAGAGCCAAGTAAGTATCTTAGTCACTTTTAATCCCCATGAATGTGTAGTTGGATCTGATGTACCATACCACATGTCAGTTTTTTGAAATATTTAGCTTAAGAGTTAAAATTGATGGATCTTTCATCGATGGGTAAGAATTCAAAGCAAAGAAGAAGGTTTTTGGGCCATTCTAGAGCATATTTTTGGACATATATAATTTTATACCTCTACCATAGTTAGAGCATGTCAATGCCATCATTTTAAGAGGAAGTTGTTCCATGGTGTGTATTAAAAAAGTAGTTGTCCAAGAGATTCCACTTGTGCAAGTAAAAGGTAAATGGTATCTCTAAATAGTTACACATGAGGACATAATTTTTTCAAACTACACCACAAAATTTCACCTTTGATATCATGTAAAAGGGCATCTCTAGTCAATAAATCAAAGGGTTTGTTGCAAATCTTCATCATTTCTTGTAGAGGTAGTTAGAGAAATGATTTTTATTGAAAATGGATGAAGATTTTAGGTGTGTAAAGGAATATTTTCTAGCTCTAAGTATATTGGTATAATTTGGAGGGATTCTTTAAAATTTTGCAAATTAAAACCCACATTCCCAAATTTGAACAAGGTGGAAAATGTATAAATAGAGGGCTTCTCCTCTATTGTGGAGGTTTTTGTTGGACTTCATTTTTCCATATAATTATAGTCTCTTCCAAATTTTAAGATCATGGTTGTGTGTGTATTTTGCCTCTTTTGCTAAGATGGTTATAGTTGTATAACCATTAGAAAGATTTGAGAGTATCCCTATATGTCTCCCCTATCCAACATGGAGTAGATCCACCATGCTAGTTCATATGGCGACATTTCAAAACAATGATGTATGTAAAATTTTTTTCCAAATTTAATGGAAAATATTTTTGGTTCTTACTATTTCCTTATGAAAAAGTGCAGTGATATGTTTTATAAATGTTATTGATTGGACATATTATTCTATGCTCATTACTAGTTGTCATCTTTAGCTTACATCTATATTATAAATCCTTTTCTACATTATCTCTTGAAATATTTTGTTGAACAACTTGTTAGGGCACCCTAGGCTTATAGATTAAATGGGAAAAGGTATATTAGATTCTAGTTTTAATATATGTTCTAAGTTTTCAAGATCATTTGGGTATTTACATTTCGTTAGCATGAATAGGTGAAAATTACTCTTGATAGCTCCCACTAGATCATATTTTAGTTTTTTATATCTTTATAGTAGGTGATGTCATAAATATTGAAACAATCCCTATTATTTGAAAACCACTAGCATACCACCCTCTTTTCATAATTAACTAAGCTATCCTACGTTGTCCTACCCTAAAAATAATACTCACTTGTTTCATATCATAAGTGTTATTTCCTTGAAAATGTAATAGATCTTGTTTATATAATATGCATTTACATCTTGTGCTTTAAATATTAACATTGTAATTTTCCATCTAGACCTATTATTAAAAATTATTTAGAATTAAGATTGTAGTCACTTTTATATCTATCTTCAGTAGATTGTATGTGATTTAAAGCATTTGTTTATTCCATGTGATAATCCTTCCTGGTTGGATTGAACAAGTTTGGTTGTGTCCTATTCACATTTGTGTTCCCTTGTGCCAATAATACCTAGAGAGGTTGAATTGTATAATCTCTACATATGAGCAAGTTACCCCATATGTCCTCTCACCTTAGTTCAAGTAGATCTAGAAGTATTAGGGAGCTTACCATACCCTTTTTCACTACCTCTCAATCATTTTCTACATCTGGTTTATTCTAGATGCCAAACCCTTCCCTGGCAATAACTACATACTAGTGGAATTTCTCTTTTTTGTTCGTCATTTTATTCAAGTGTGCAATACCAAGTGATAGATGTGTACAACTAGGAACCAATAGGTTCAATAATGGTATTAGGTAAGTTATTAAAAGCAACATGACCTTGACTTGAAGGTTAATGACTAGTAGGAATAATGGACAACTATTTTGGTAATAGCTATTTTTGTCTAAGCATATAGAATGCATCCCATAAAGAGATACATGATTTGGCATTATTTTATGAATATACTATGTTTAGGGTAGTAGTACCCAACTTATCTTGAGTCCTTGGAGGAAAAGAAGTTGTTGAAACTTGAGTAATTGAGACACCCTAAACATACCTTACCACATTTTGATTTAGAGGAGGTATAAGAGCTTTTGGGACTACCATGCTTACTGCCATACCTTTTTTCCTTGTAGAAGGATTGGATTCACTTTTAGGAATGTTATTTTCACCTCTTAGAGCCTTTTTCTTATCCCTTGTGTTATCTACAACAAAGGTTCATTGATAGAGAACAAAAGTATTTTCTACTAAGAAGTTGGTGAAGCTTTCTCCATGAGGTTGCCAATCCTCATTTTCTTACATCATGACTTCATCTTAATCTAATAAAAGAAGATTGAATCCTCCTCGAGAAACTATAGATTGCTCTCCATTCTCATTTGTATCCATAAATTGTCCTTGTTTCCAATCTTCTCCTTTCACTAAGTTCTTATGTCCCGATACCATCTCTCTTGTATTGGTAGTGGAATTGGGATTGTACACATTGGCAAGCCTATTGAACTAATCTTACCTTGACCTATTCCTCTCCCATATTGTTGGCCATATTATTATTAATAGGGATATGTATTTTTATAATAAACTTTTTACCTAAGCTAATCTCTTAACATTTTAATTTCTTCATATGGATCCATGGCATCATTTGCTTTCTAAGGAGTAGCTCTAAGCTTAGTTTTGGCATTAGGAACTTGGGCCACATTTAGATTATTATAAAAATTATTAGGTATAAAGGGCATAAACACCTTAGGAAGTAACTTTCCTACTTGAATGAGGCCATTCTCAACTCTAATGGTAAGCTCATATGCTTTAGGAAGAGTTAAACCACCACTGGATTGAAGAATGATAGGAAAATATGTACCAATGCATCTCAAGTATGTGGGAAACACAAAGCTAGTAGGTGGTCTCATGGGAGGAGGAAATCTATACCAAGTATTTTAAAACCTCTCATTAAAGTCATGCATTATTTCATTGGGGACTCTCCTGATCACATTAAGATGCTGTATGAGAGAAGTATGATCACCTTCATTCTCAAACCTTAAAGTCAAAAATATTCCAAATTCATCCCATGATGTGATGGATCCATTAGGCAAATTTATATACCAATCAAGTTTTTTCCCTATAAAGTACATGTGAAGGAGTATAATGGAAACATTCTCCTTAGTGACATTATGGAAACTACAAACATTAGAGATTTCCCTAATTTATTCACTATGTGTAACATGACTCTTACCACTAAATGTGGACACACACTTTGTAGCATTAGGAGGAATGTCATCATAGGCCTCAAGGTAAATTGGATTTTTAGTATTAAAGGTAAGAAAGGCATTTTTCCTGGCCATGTTTTCTTCAAGATCTTTAAGTTTTTCAATCTCTTCACTTACTTGTCTAGCAAAATCTCCTTGCTCTTTAAAATGCAAACTAGAATGAGGGTATTGAACTCCAAGAGGAAGTTTAGGATGAATAGGTGGATTGATAGGATTGAGAAATATACTAGATGATGACCTAGTAAGGACCATGAAGTATGAAAGAAAATTTATGACAAAATAATGGCCATGAAACAAATATTACCTTGAAAGGATCTCCAAATTATGATTAACACACCAATTTACAATTGATATTGTTAAGACAAAAATTCACCTTGATAATTTGTATTGAAGATAATGTGTCCCATCGAACATACCATAACTATTATCATCTTATATTTCACCCTAAAAGATGGAATTCAAGCCTCCTCTAGATTTGGGCAACATGGGAATAGTTATAGGCATGTTGGTTTACCTATAGGTAGAAGTAGACCTAGGTTTAAGGGCTACCTCCATGAATATACCTTTAAATGCTTATCACCAACTTAATTAGTTTCTTGTGGGAAAAGCGATATAAGTTTCCATGAAATTAAACTAATCTAATGGGGTGATACACAAGGATTATTTACATAAGACCATCATACTTTTATCATAATGCAAGAAGACCTATAAACTAACTTTATAGTCCTAAAGGATTCTAACATAAGTATTTCAATATAGAGGTGATATACATGAGACAACACAAGGTAAGTGAACTAGAGGGAATATTTCACACTCTAGGAAGAATTATACACTTTAAAGGAGCCTAACACACTAGCTATACTGTATATGACCTATTAGAATGGGAATAACTTGCATAAAACATGAAATGATTGATAGAAAGTAAGGATAGGTGAATTATCTCTAAACCATTCACTATACATATCTTTGCACACTTAGAAAAATGTTCATGAACTCAAAACTAGACATGAAATTAATTTTCAAAGGAAACATACAATGTCAATCCAGAAGAGCTTCACCATATATGGTGTGGTATTAGTCTACAAGAGGCATTGGTCTACAAGAGCCTAAATGTCTACTACATATAGAACTGGAGAGAGATAGGAGATGAAAATGAAGTTCAAGAGACACTACGACATGTGTCATTATGATAAAATATGTTACACATGTAATAGAGATGAATTTAAAATATACCATGTATGTTCTACATGGAAAAATGTCCCTCAGAACATGAAACTCCTAAAATGTGTCATATAACTCCTAAATTACTTTCTTAAAAACTACATTCATCATTGGGCCTTCTTATAACATCCCACAACATAATAAGGATATATGTGTTGATTTCACTAAGAGGGAGGGGTTTTAAACATGCTCCAACATGAATATGTTTCATCCCTAATTATTAGGATTCTTTTGGACATGATTTATCACTACTTGCAGTCTACATAACTCCTCTTTCACTCATTCTCCACACATGGCACCAGAGTTGATTTTCAATTTTCCAATCTGAACCATTTAGAGGAGTGTATGACACCTATTAGGACCCCTCATAGCTTTATATTCCTCATGAAGACCTTAAAATTTCTCCCACTTAGAACTTTAACCTTCTCACTCGCTTGATCACTATGCCAATTTTAACTAGCTAAGATGAAGGCACTTGTATATGCATTTATGAGATTAGATAAATCATGAAATGAACATTGTGAGTTATTATAAGTCCCAATATCTCTCTCTCAAATTGGATTTAATCCTTTAAAACTATTCCATACTTATATAACACCAAAACAATTCAATAAAAGACATTTTCCATGTATGAATAGGTAGGGTACAACTCAAGTTGATGAGGGGGAATCCCTAGAGACTCCTATAAAAGCTCCAATCATTTCCCAAGTAATTCTAGTTCATCTCGAGCCCCAAATGGGAAATAGGCCTACTCTAGACATAAATGTCCACCTACATATTTGTGAGTTTGGACCATCATGTTAGGTTTCAAACATTTATGCATTATTTTTCATGCTTGTCATAGCTATCACAATCCTATTGAAAGGTTTCATCAACCCCTACTTCACCTTATCATCCTCTTTTCTCCAAACCTTCAAGTTTGTACTCTTGGGGAATGCCCTCTATCTGAGACAAAATAGAGGGAACTTACCTTATTATAACATACCAAAAAATACATGCTAGGATTCTATACGTGATGGACAATATTTTTATAATTTTTTAGGACTGGTTGGTATCCCTAGCATCCTCAAATGCATCAAAACCTAAAATAATTTCATGGGTAAGCTCACTGTATTTAGGGTCTTGAATGTTGACTATGGGTTGCATTGTTATAAGCTCTCATTTTGTTTTTTCCATGTGGTAGGATCCTCATAAAATGATAATAACACTTTAGGGTCATTTTCAAACATTTATAAAATATAATCCTTTGCCAACTTCTCTATTGCATACCTCTTCACTTGACTGGTCCAAACTGCTAACTATGTTTTCTTTCTTGAATGAGACACTTGTAGGTATATCCATATGGTTTAGGCCTTGTATTATTTCCTTATTATGACCTTTAAGTCTCTAATTACATTTGATATTAATTTGTACTTATTAAAGATATATTCATGTTATGCCACCCTTGAGATATTCTTTGTTTTAGGTTACTATATACACAATCACCTAGAGTTGATTACTGCCAAGGTAATAAAGGTATTGTAGGTGAATATTCACCTTGAAATCTATTCTTAATAATTTTTAGGTAATTTTTGAACTCTCTAAAATCATTTCCTAATAGAAAAGTTGTGTTTGTAGGTTGATATCATCAAATTTTCACTTCATGGTTTCGTAAGTCACCTATAGTCAGGCTATATGTGTGTTTTTTTTTTGCCAAAGACACACCTATAGGTGTTGATGGAGGTTCATAACCTACATTTCAAACCCTATTGATGACATTTGAATCATTCAAAATCATTTATCACTTTCTTATAACCACTTACCATGAAGATATGTTCTCACCTTACTATCTTTGGGTTTAAGACTCTTTGGAGCCAAGATCATGTAGAAAACACTGAAGAAGAGTAGTGAAAATTTTCATGACTTTGAGGCCTTCAAACATCACTTGCATTTGGTCACACACCCACTTCCTTTGGGAAGGATCATCATATAAGATATGGTTACAAGATATATTTACTCGGATTCATCAAAACACTTTACAACAGTGTTATATAGCATCTCAAAATGTGTTAGGACCTCTATTTGGCATTTTAGTGAAACTTGTCCCTGAATTGAATTTCTCTTCTCTTGAAGTGACTTCTCACTCTACCTACCAATATAATGCCTCAATCATGACTATAATGGTCTCATCCAACACTAAAAGCCTCATTAAATTATCTAAACATGTTACAATCCTCCATGAAACACTTTCAAATCTATGTGGGTCCACCTATAGTTGTGGATTTCTTTATGCAAGTAATGGTTGTGAGTATAGGTAGTTTGTATGGTGTATAGGTTTGAAAATGGTTCACAATATTCTTAAAGGTATTGAAATGAATTCTCACAACCCTAAAATATGGGTAAATGTATGCAGTTAGGGGATAATTCCACAGACATTTACCATAATGTGATCAAGTTAATTAATAACATGATCACATTATTTAATTAATGTGATTGTTTTACTTAAGTCTATCTTGGATCTCTAGCACATGTCAGAAGTCCACTAAACTATATTGAAGTATTTCCTTCTATGATCCACTATTCCAAAAGACATTAACCTTAAAAAATTTCATATACTTATAGGACATTTATCTTTGAGACAACAAATTACATTTAATTAGAGAGATATGTCTTCCCTCAGTTCAAGTCATAATAACCTCGTATAATTAAGATTGTTATAGAAAATCTTAATATCAAGTGGGTCATTATATATTATGGTTCAAGGATGAACATAGTATCACTCATTTTGATATAACAATTGGTTTATACACCCAATAAAATCCAACCTGAGATAATCATGATCAAGGCATACGACAATGCCAAAAGGTAATCTTTTAGAACTATTTGTTTGCTAATCATTATTGAGTCTATATCCCATGATACTCTAAACCATGTCATGGACATGAAGTACATTAAATTTCCATATAATATATTTATTCATCATCCTTATATACATGAATTACATGATTTAGCATTTAATTTGCATCAATCCCTTATGTTCCCCCATGCTAGAATTGAGGTTACCATTTATGTTGATTTGCAGACCTATTAATATTGAAAACATATAGAGGTTGAATTTAACAAATAGAACTATTGATTTTGTTATTAATTCATAATTAATAAGAACAAATAAATATTTTCTTAACCACTAAATTTTAATTATATTGACCTAAGTGACCTTACTTCCAATTTGGCTGATCCATTTCTTACAACATTTACAAACTAATTCACTGTTGAGGATGTAGGAATTTTTACATACCACATAAAATATGCCTTCCACATTACAAAATTACCCAAGTTTCCAAATTCCTACAATATATCTAAACCTTATGAAGCCCCTTGTAGGTCCAACATGATCTACCAAAATAATTAAAACACGTAGAAACCACCATTGCTATTTATAGTATGAACTTCACCAAATCAAAAAAAGGAAGCCTTTAATGATGGATATTAGTTATATTCTAACAACCTTGATAAAAAAAATTTGGGTCCCAAATACCCTATCATTAATCAAACTATGGATAACTTTGACTATACATGTAAAGCCCTAAGATCACAAGAATAAGGTATCTTAGAACCATTACTAGCTAGTAAACCTACTGAGTCAAGGTCTTGAATTTATACTACCTAGGAGTGACATCATATATTTAAATAATGATTCCTATAAATCCACTGATGATGAAACTCCTAAAAGTGATGCAACATCCCATTATAATAATTATGATGAGTTAGTAGACACTTGTTGTCCCCCAAAAATATCACTCATTTTTGGGACAACATTTGAACTATTTTGGTCTTATAGACCAAAATTGTCTCTTCCCTTTCTGAAATTTGTCCTAGGCACTCAAATTCCTTAGTTTTTAAGCTTCTCAAAAATCTACAGACTCTTCAGGCTAGAATCTATGGACTTTGCATGCCAAGTTCAATGGGCTTCATAGGTTCTATAGGTGGGTTCAACCAAAAGAATCAGTTTCTTACACTTGGTCATTTTCAAGATTGGTTCAGTGCCTTGGTTCAATCAAAAATCTCCATCAGCAAGCACCTAAGCAAAGAAGGCTTGAACCTTTGAACCAATGAACCACTTTGGTTCAAATGTTCAATGAGTTTAAAGTTCAAAAGGTTTAATGTTTTCAGTTCAATGGCAGGTTCCATCAAAGGAATGCTTCAATGGCTTGGTTTAACCAATCAGTTCAATGCTTTGTTTCATTCAAGTGGTTCATCCGCTTTGTTTCAATGCTTTGGTTCATCCTTTGGTTCAATCAAATGGTTTGTCAGTCAGTTCAAGGCTTCGTTTGAACTGAAGCTTGGTTCAACAGTTGGTTCAATGTCTTTTGGTTTAAAGGCGGGTTCAAACAAATGGTTCAAAGGAGTTGTTCAATGCAAAAGTTCAAAGTCCCTCTCGAAGGACAAGTGCCCTTGTGGAGGGAACTTGGTCAACGAAAGTACCCTTCGGAAGGGTCATTTTCAAAGAAGGCCGCAAAGGTAATTATTTTTTATTTTATTTAAGGAATTCAAAAAAGACTAAGGCAAGAAGCAATTCCTTTAGACTTTTTTTCCAAACACCTTTGGACAAAAAGTCTAAACGAATTCGAGAAAGTAGATGTGGGAAGAAAGCCCAAAGAAATTTCCAAAGAAGCAAAGAGTAAGGCAAACGAAACAATTCCGTAAACTTTTTGTTTTCGGGAAATGTCCACCGAATTTTTTCCCATGAGAATTTGTCCGTGGAGAAATCCCAGGGAAAATACCCACAGGAATTGTCTGTATGAAATATCCATGGGAAATGTCAACGAAGACTCTAAGGAAAAGGCCACCGAAGGACCCCAAAGGGCAGGTACCCTTGCGGGGGAGTCTTAGCTACCAAAGTAAAAGGTCACCTTCCCTTTGGAATGATGCAAAATAGGAAAGCCGAAGAAGGACCAAAGGGTGACATGCCCGAAGATGTCAAATTCAAGACAGTGAACTAGCCATTGAAAACATAGTGACGGGCACGTGAATGTCAATTTCAAAGCTCATAAAATAGTCATTGATCCTTGTAATCTACAGACCTGAACACATTCACAGGATTTAAGGCCAAGACCAGTAGGAAGCAAGGAAGGAACATAATAGTAAATTGAATTCAGGACCTAATTCAATTAACCAGAAAAGGAGGAATGATGAAGAAGGATCAGATCACCAGGTGGACATTGAAAGTTGCAAACTTTCAATAACATGACTTGTTTCTCTGCATTGATAAAAATAAATGGGTAGATGCCCCTAATTTCCAGCCTATCTTCTTAACAGTTTTTAATGCAACATGATGTGTTATTTTTCCCAAGTCCTTTTTGAAGAGGCTATATAAGGGAATTTCTTTTATTTTAAATGGATCTCTTTTTGACAATCAGAACGAAACTCTACCCAAATTGAAAGGCATTACTGAGACTTTGAGCTCAGATTGTTGATCATATTTTTTTATTGGAATAAGAAAACAAGTGATTTTTCAGACTTTGTGCTGTGATATATTTGTTGTTGAGGAAAATGTTCTTACGTCTTTTTCCTTGATATATCTTCTGTTCCTTTAATTTAACAAGTAGAATTAGTAACAACAGTCAGGAAGGTGTCTTGAAGAGTCAACTATGGAGAGACTTTGTGCCATAATTGCCTTTAGTGTGTTTTCTTTTCATTTCTATGTAAAGGACTTTGGGACACCTTTGTGCCCTCATTGTCCTTCGTATCTTACTCTTGATCAATTAAGGTGAAGACTTTGTGTTGCATCTCAATTTGCTGGTTACTGCATCCTTGGTTACATTTTGTTGTTACTACTAGGAGTACTCTTGTGGTTGGCTGAATAGTAATTTTGAAAGAAGAGGAATGTTATTCATCATTTCCCTTGAGTTTTTCCTTTAATCTGCATGCATCATCTCTAAAGAAATAGAGATGGATGGTTTGTCCTACCATTGAGTATTATTTTCTCTTTATATATATATATATATATATATATATATATATATATATATATATAAAGAGAAAATAATACTCAATGGTAGGACAAACCATCCATCTCTATAACATACCTATAGGGAACCTCCCCTTGATGAGAGGAGAGATCAGTCTCCTTTTGATGTGGTAAACCTACACATTTGGATGACTAATCTTCCTACTTTGGCTGATCAAACATATTTTGTTTATCAGTATGCTGATCGACAAAATATTCAACCAATAGTTTTTGGCAACTCCACTAGAGATATACATAATTTTGTACAATTTGGAACCTCAAGTTTCAGATTGAAACATCACCTGTGTCTTACCCATTATCATTATAACCCTTATCCATTACAGATTCTAGTGACTCTGTTACTTGTCTTACCCATTATCCATTTATAGCCTTACCATCTCCTTCCACCTCTATTATTTTATCTGGTCTACAAAACTAGAAGTTGCTTAGAAAGAGTGAACAGTTTAAAGCCTTAAGCTTCAAACTGAAGCAAGGTAAATTCTTTTCCCATTTTTGTTTCACAATCTGGCAGATTCAAAGTATACATGAAGCCAAAGGGCTAATGGTATCGTTGACCCTGTATTCGAGTTGGTACAACAAAGTGATTTTGATCTGTTTCCTTCACCATCTCATCTACAATGAACCAAGAGTTTTCCTCATACTAAAGTCAGATCTCCATTGCCAGAAGAAGAATCTACTTCTTTTTTTGATAAAGCTTTACCAATAATTACTCCTTTGAGATTTTTTATTCCTCCTTTTCATAAATCCTACAATGGTAGTTCAAGGCCCTCGGGGTAATGCTTTTGGTCCTCTCATTCTTACTCCACCTCTACATGAGCTTCCACACAGCTCAAGGAATAATTTCCCCAAATTGTATGGTGATGGAGAAGTTCATCCTAATGAACACATTTTAGCCTTTAGCATAGCGTGTGGAGTAATCGGAGTAGAATTTGAAGATGTAGCAATCATGCTTTTTGTGGAGACACTACAAGGTGCTACTGCAAATTGGTTTTATCATCTACAGGCTTGATCAATAACCGATTCAAATAATTTTTAAAGATAAGTTTGAAGCCAGATTAAAACCTATAGAAGATGCACATGCACTTCTGACTCAACTTACACAGATGAAGAAAGAACCTTATGAGCCTATGAGAGACTTCATAGCCAAATTTGACAAATTGAGGAATACAATCCCTATAATAGCTCAACCTACAACTGAGAATATCAAATGCTTTTTCATTAATTCTCAGTTACCTAAAGTAAGTTTTCTCTTGAGACGTGCTAGTCAAATAGATCTTACTGCAGCTCAACTTTTGGCCACTGAAGTAGAAGATGATCTCATCTTAGCAGGGTAGATAAGAAGAGATCCAAACAGAAATAGGTCCTCATCATTTTCTAAATATGCATCTACAGGCACCACTGATCTAATGGTGTAAAAGCTGGAAAATGAAGTGCTAGCCTTAAAAAATCAAATGGCACAAGGAATGTCTTCTACTCCTTCATAAAGAGATATGCCAATAAGGACATTCCCAAATTAGTCATATCAAGGTAATGCTGCTAGGAATCAAGGGTAGCCAGATCATCTTCCTCCCTCACAAGGGAAACTTGCCCTTGAAGCTCCTCTAACCAACTCAACAATTGGATATTTAGAAATAGAACATACTTTCTCTTTCCAAATTGAGTTTGAGTAAGAAAATGATATTTATCTCTTCACAGAGGATCAAGAGGAATCAGCTGGTGACACCCACATTGGTTTATTGAACTACAAAGATGAACCCAAAAGCTAAGGAGAAGCTATTGATGGATCATATGAAGTGTTTACCAGTTCTAAGAACCAATCAGTCTAGCAAGCTAATAAAGAGAAGACAGAGGAGCAACCTCAACCAACAATTACAATTGCTAAGTGTGGAACCACTCTGCCTTTTCAGTCAAAGGATTTGGTGATCACCCAGAATGTAAGTACATCAATTTCACCTTCACCTTCTACTTCAATCTCACAAACTAGCCCTCCTCCTATCCCTCCTAAAACTCAAAAAGTTGAAGTACCTTTCTCTATACCTAGCTCAATTCAGCCATTTGACATAATCGATCATGTCAAAAAGACAAAAATACAAATGTCTGAATTTGAATATTTATAATCTAATCTTGATCAATTGGATAAGTTGGTCCAATGTGTCAAGAACCAAACTGCCCCTGCAAGACAAGAGGTTAAGAAAATAATTCTTGATTCCCCAAAAAACATGCCTATTCCAAATAATCTTGTCATTACTCCTCCAGCTACCCTTGTAAAAATAGAACCTTTCTATGTTTCCCTATTAATAAATGGTTATCAACTCGACAATTGTATTATTGATTCTGACGCATCTAACAATGTCATGGCTGATAAAGTAGCTGAGTCTCTGGGTCTCACACTAACCAAGACATTTGGGAGATGTTTCTCCATGGAGAACAAGCAAGTACCACTGCTAGGGCAAATTAAAGATGCCCGATTTGCATTGGTAGCATTTCTAGATAAGATAATCAAGATGGCTATCTTGGTGGCTAACATCCCACCATCTTATGGCATTTTACTTGGATGAAATCTCTATAAGGACTTGGTAGGAGAACTAAACATGGACCTGTCTGAGGCAAGGATCCCTGTCTAAGGCATGATGAAGAGATTGCTGCATGAAAAGGAGGCAAAATATGTGGTCACCTAAACATCAGTCCCTACAACACAAATTCTATTTGAGTCTTCAGGTAGGGGTAATTATTTCTTTATCATAGAGGATGTTCATGTTTCTATAGATGAAATTCATATAGCTGACAATCCAAGAATTGATCCAAACAAGACTTTAGGAAAATTGGTAGAGTGCAGTACAAATAAGGAAAGATCTTCCATCTCTAATGAAGAGAAATCTGATAGGAGATCAACTTTTGATAATGTTGGGATCCTAAAATCCAATGGCAGCAATTTTTCTACCAAGGAGCTGGGATTGTGTTGATATCTCATCTAGGAGATATTCTTCCTTCATGCGATTTGTAGGTCAGCAACACCAACAACACAGCTAGATGTGAATCTCTGTTGCTCGTATTAAAGATTGCTCAAGATGAAGAAATAAAACTCCTTCATAAGAAAGGAGATGTTAAGATGATAATTTATCAGGAGTTTGATATGGACAATCCAATCATATGTTGGACTGAACTAGAAGAACAACTAAATATGGTGATGGACCATGTTACTACAAATCAAAATCACAAAAAGGAACCATTCGCCAAGAAAGCAAGGAGTTATGGATTTCAAATTGAAGACCACATCCTGCCATGGGGTAAGAAGAACAAAGAGTCAACAGGAAGATGAAAAAAATTGGTTTCTTGGTGGAGAGCTCCATTCACCCATCACCGTTTATGGGGACAAAATGTCTTCTTACTGGTTTACCATGATGGCACACTATTTTCATTGTCTCTCAAGAAGTAACATCTGAAATACTTCAAATCTTGAAGTATCAGATTATTGCATCTATATATATGTATATTTGTATAGTTTTTAATTATGTTATATTTTGTTTGTTTTCATTTTTAGAGACTTTCATTTCTGGGTAGCATGACTCTATAGCCCACTGGTACACATGAAGACACTATATATTCTATATTCTACTCCTTTCAATTCTTTTTGCAATTGATAGAAGTTCCCCAACTGGATCTAGCTATTGTCCCTAAAAAATATCATTCATTTTTGGGACAACATTTGAACTATTTTGGTATTACGAACCAAAATTATCTCTTCCCTTTCTAATATTTGTCCTGGGCATTCAAATTCCTCAGTTTTCATGCTTCTCATAAATCCGTGGACTCTGGAGGCTATAATTTACAGACATTGCAAGCCAAGTTCAACAGGCTTCACAAGTTATGTAGGCAGGTTCAATCAGAAGAATCAGTTTCTAACACTTGGTCATTTTAAGGATTGGTTTAGTGCCTTGGTTCAATCAAAAATCTCCATCGGCAAGCATCTAAGCAAATAAGGCTTGAACCATTGAGCCATTGAACCACTTTGGTTCAAAGGTTCAACGAGTTCAAAGTTTATTTGGTTCAACGATAGGTTCAATCAAAGGAATGGTTTAATGGCTTCGTTTAACGAATCGGTTCAATGCTTTGTTTTATTTAGGTGGTTCATCCACTTTGTTTCAATGCATTGGTTCATCCTTTGGTTCAATCAAATGGTTCATCAGTCAGTTAAAAGATTCGTTTGAACCAAAGCTTGGTTCAATGGTTGGTTCAATGTCTTTTAGTTCAAAGGTGGGTTCAAAAAAAAGGTTTAAAGGAGTGGTTCAATGCAAAAGTTCAAAGACCCTCCCGAAGGACAAGTGCCCTTGCAGAGGGCACTTGATCAATAAAAGTACCCTTCGAAAGGGTCATTTTCAAAGAAGGCTGCAAAGGTAATTCTTTCAGATTTTGTTTAAGGAATTCAAAAAAGACTAAGGCAAGAAGCAATTCCTTCAGACTTTTTATCCGAAGGCCTTCGTAAAAAAAGTCCAAAGGAATTCGGGAAAGCAGCTGTGGGTAGAAATCCCGAAGAAATTTCAAAAAAAGCAAAGACTAAGGCAAATGGAAAAATTCCGTAAACTTTTTATCCATGAGAAATGTCCATAAGAATTTTTTCACAGAGAAAGCCTAGGGAAAATACTTGCAAGAATTTTCTATAGGAAATATCCATAGGAAATGTCTACGAAGACTCTAAGGAAAAGGCCGTTAAAGGACCCCGAAGGGCAGGTGCCCTTGCGGGGGACTCTCAGCTGCCAAATTAAAAGGTCACCTTTCCTTCGAAAGGATGAAAAATAGGAAAGCTGAAGAAGGACCAAGGGGTGACATGCTCGAAGATGTCAAATTTAAGACAATGAACTAGCCACTAAAAACATAGTGTCAGGTGTGTGAACGTCAATTTCAAAGCTCATAAAATAGCCGTTGATCCTTGTAATCTATAGACCCGAACGCATTCACGGGATTTAAGGCCCAAACCAGTAGGAAGTGAGGAAACAACATAACAACAAATTGAATCCAGGACCTGATTCAATTAACCAAAAAAGGAGGAATGATGAAGGATTAGATCACTAGGTGGACATTGAAAATTTCAAACTTTCAATACCGTGACTTGTTTCTCTGCATTGAGAAAAACAAATGAGTAGATGCCCCTAATTTCTAGCCTGTCTTCCTAATAGTTTTTAATGCAACATGATGTGTTACTATTCCTGAGTCCTTCTTGAAGAGGCTATATAAGGGACTATCTTTTATTTTAAATGGATCTCTTTTTTACAATCAGAATGAAAGTTTGCCCAAATTGAAAGGCATTACGGAGACTTTGAGCTCAGATTGTTGATCATATTTTTTATTGGAATAAGAAAGCAAGTGATTTCTTAGACTTTGTGCTGTGATATCCTTATTGTTGAAGAAAATGTTCTTATGTATTTTTCCTTAATATATCTTATATTCCTATAATTAAACAAGCAAAATTAGTGACATCAGTCAGGAAGGTGTCTTGAAAAGTCAACTGTGGAGGGACTTTGTGCCCCCATAATTTCCTTTAGTGTGTTCTCTTTTCATTTCTATGTAAATGACTTTGGGATGAACTTGTGCCCTCATTTTCCTTTTTATCTTACTCTTGAGCAATTTAGGTGGAGAATTTGTGTTGCATCTCGATTTGCTAGTTACTACGTCCTTAGTTACATTTTGTTGTTACTACCAGGAGTACTCTTGTGGCTGACTGAATAGTACTTCTAAAAGAAGATGAGTGATGTCTGTCATTTCCCTTGAGTTTTTCCTTTAATCCACATGCATCATCTCTAAGAAAAGAGAGATGGATGGTTTGTCCTACCCTTGAGTATTATTTTCTATATATATATATATATATATATATATATATATATATATATATATATATATATGTATAAGGAGAGATCAGTCCCCTTCTGATGTGGTAAAACTACACATTTAGATGACTAATCTTCCTACTTTGGCTGATCAGACCTATTTTGTTTATCAGTATGTTGATCGACAAAATATTCAACCAATAGTTTTTGGCAACTCCGTTGGGGATATACATAATTTTTTGCAATTTGGAACCACAAATTTTAGATTGAAACATCACCTGTGTCTTACCCATTATCATTATAAACCTTAACCATTACAAATTCTAGCAACTCCATTACTTGTCTTACCCATTATCCATTTATAGCCTTACCATCTTCCTCCACCTCTATTTTTTTATCTGGTCTACAAAACCAGAAGTTGTTGGGAAAGAGTGCACATTTTAAAGTCTCAAGCTCTTAACTAAAGCAAGGTAAATTATTTTCCCATTTTTGTTTCACAATCTGGTAGATTCAAGGTACACACAAAGCCAAAG
>JARHVA010000895.1:2392500-2512500 GCA_037957365.1 Torreya grandis
AATAAATGGGCCTCAGAGATGGATTTTCAATTAGTGATCACAAGAAAGGCTTTGACTTCTCCTTGGACTCTATTTCATACTTTGGAGAGCATGGAAACATTATTTGTCACATAAAAGATAAAACATCAACATCTTCAGGTGAAAACCTATTTGAAACACTCATTGGTTACAAAATACATAATGAAAAATATGAGCCCTTGAGTGAAAACATGTTTTAGGTGTTCTTGGATGGGGAATTTTACTCGTCTCCAAAGGAAGCACAACATCTACCAAGTCCTAGATCTACATCTAGTTCTAGTATCACTACCAAACATGATAAAGTCTTTATGAGTTTTACTTTAGACCTTCTAAAGATATTTATAAATTGGCCACTAGCTAAACTAATAGACTTAGAATAATCTCACTATCTTGATATTTGGGATGAACAATCAAAATTCAAAGTAGAGGAAGAGGACCCAGATCAAATAATGCCCACTATTTTAGAGGATGGTTATACACATATCATAGAAAACACCACTAAAGTGAACCTAAAAACTTATGAAGATATTAAATTTTTTTATTCAGGAGCATCCCTCATTGATGAATAGTATGACTACATTATCTCTACTGTAAGGGATTTTATTTATATCTTTGCATGGGCTTATTCAGACATGCCAAGCCTAGAACCTGACTTGGTTGTGCATCACCTTGTTATACATCCAAATACTAAGTGAGTCAATAAAAAAATCTAAAAAAATGCATCCATGAATTGATATTTTAGTTAATAAAGAGTTAGAAAAATTAATTGGATTTGGATTCATTCTACCATTAGACTATTCTAAATGGAAATCAAATGTAGTCCTAGTAAGCCAAAATCCATAGGGCGTACATGTTTGTACTGATTTTGGAGATATCAATAAAGCATGTCCTAAATTTATTTTCTCTCTACCTAATATCGACATGATCATCAAATATACTATTGGGTACAATATGTTATCCCTCATGTATGACTTCTCTATATATAATAAGATCAAGATAGCTTCAAAGGACAAAAAAAAAAAACTACATTCACCATACCATGGTGAAAATTATGTTCCTAAGTCATGCCTTTTGGATTGAAAAATGATAGGTCCACCTATAAGAATGTTATGAATTTCATATTCCATTACAGGATACATGGTATTTTTTAGGACTATGTTGATGATATTCTACCAAAATCTAGAACATGTGTTGAATATCCTAATGATATGCAAAGAATCTTTGAAAGACTTCACAAATACCAAGTTCATTTGAATCCTAGAAAGTAAGTCTTTGACATCACTTAAGGAAAATTTATAGGATTCATTATATCAAAAATATGAATTAAATTGAATCCTTCTAAGGTCAAGGTTATCATGGAGATGTCTCCACCTTCTAATCTCAAACAATTCCATAGCCTACAAGTAAAGATTTAATCTATTTAGAGGTTTATTTCACAACTAATAGACAAGTGTCATCCTTTCATGTACTTATTGAATAAGGGGGTAACTTTTAAACTAGATACTAGGTATAGATAAGAATTTATATAACTCAAAGAATACTTGGCCAACTTTTCAGTTTTGAAACTGAGAACACCTAGAAAATAAGTACTCCTTTATATCTCAGCCATAAAACATGCCATAGGGGCACTCTTATCCCAACATGATGAACAATGAAAAGAAAACACAACTTATTATTTTATCATAAGTATTTTATCATATGATCATAATTATGCTCATATTGAGAAGGATTATTTGGTCATGGTGTTCATTGCCCAAAAGTTGTGACATTACATGTTGAATGATAAAACTAATGCTATTGCCAAAGTGGACCCTCTAAAATATTTACTATCCAAAGTAACCCTTAGAAGCCACATCACTAAAGGGGGTCATGAGTGAGTTTTATGTTGACTACCATATTTAATAATATATTAAGGGATAGGCCATTATAGATCAACTTGTAAAATCTCTTATTGTATATACTTAACAACTCACGTTTGATTTCCCAAACGATTCTATCATGGGAATAGAAGAAGTGATTCATGAACCTGAATAGTAAAAGTAATAATCTGATGGATCCTTTACATCCCATAGATCTAGAGCTGGTATTTTATTGGTCACACCACAAGGGGACCTCATTCCAATGGCCTTTCATATCAACTTCAATTTCACCAATAATATGGATAAGTATGCATCTCTTATTGAATGACTTCATCTTGCAATATAATGGGATATACAATAGTTGATGGTCTATAAAGATTATAAATTGATCATTAATTAGACCACAAACCAATATAAAAGTTGAAATTATAAGCTTGTGCCTTAAAAGAACATTGTATATAATCTCACGTCTCACTTCAAGTTGTTATAGCTTTAACAGGTGTCAGGGGCCAATAATAGATTAGTTGATGCAATGGCAAAAATTGGGTTCATGGTATAAATTTATGACAATGTTAAAGAGTATTAGATTCTTATCGAGAATATTTTATGGCTTGCTCATATATTTATAGACTTGGAGAGGGTATATACAATTGTCAATCCTAATCCCTCACCTGAACTCCCTTGGTTATATGACATTTATAATTATTTCCATGACCAAGTCTTTCCCCTGACCTTTCACACAATTCCCAAGAAACCGTCCTCAATCACCTAAATCATTATATCCACCTTGGAAACATATTTTATCATAAGGGATATGATAGAATGATTATTTTTTTTAATTTTTTGGAGAATCCAAGTTAGTGCTAAGGAGGTTTATAAAGGAATATGTGGGGCCCACATCTTTGGTGTAGACTTAATGAAGAAATTACTCAGAACAGGGTATTATTGGTCCATGATGAAAATAGATGTTTGAAATTATGTGTGGAAGTGTTTTTATTTTCAATAACATGGTAATTTGATACATGCAACTTCCTTGCTACTACAAATGATGACTACACCATGGTCATTCTCTAAATAAGGTCTTAGAAAAATAAACCCAACATCCTTTAATGGCCATAAATAGATTCTCACTACTACTAAGTATTTTATTAAGTGGATTTAATACATTCCTCTCACTTACACCTTTAGGAAGTAGATTGATAGATTTATCCATTACCATATCATCTATCGATATGTTATCCCATCTTGTATTAGATCTGATAATGGTTGATCTTTTATAAACATAGATGTTAAATCTCTTTACACTATGTTTAAAATCAAACATAATAAGTCTTCACCGTTTAACCATTAAGGCAAAGTTTGGGATAAGGCATATAATAAAACCATTTTTATAATCTTAAAGAAGATTATCAATGACACTATCCATAGTTGGCACTTAAAATTTTTCTCGCCCTCTGGGATTATTGCACTAGTCATCAAATGTCCATAAGAGTCACTATATATTACCTATTTTATGACACAATAGTTATTATCCAAGTCAATTTTGAGAAACATTACTTGCAGCTTTATTTGGAGAACATTATGGATGATTAAGATTATAGATTTTCCATGTTACAAGAGATGGAACTCCTTGATGGCAAGCATTTGGTTTCCATATATAACTGAATAGAATATCATAATAGATTATATTGCATCTATAACAAGCACATTCTCCCTTAAGAGTTTTAATTTGGTGACTTGGTCTTGATAGAGAATAAAAATAACACTAATGTTCAACATAAAAATAAGGGTAAATTCTCACCCTATTAGCTAACCTATAGATCATTAGAATGAACTAAAGATTAGGGACATATAGATTGGCTCCTCTAAATGGTGAAAATATATAGGAACACTTGAATATTATACACCTCAAGTGGTTATACGGCTTGACATACTTATATGAATCAATTTCTATAAGATCCCTTACTTTGGGACAACTTTTGCCGATGTCATTTATTCCACCATTATACTTATACTCTGGACCATTATAATATTATGTATCATTGTAACCTATATCAATATACTATGTTTTCATCCATTATGGCCAATTATACTCTATTTTATTCCATGTTAGACCTTTATAACCACACTACTTTAGATTGTTGTAACATTTTATAGCATTTTATTCTAGATCATTGTACCATCTAGACCATTATAACTCTATATGATTGTAACTTTGAACTATATTTAACCCTGTACCATTGCCACTTGGATCATTTATATTCTAATGAACCAATTTTGATTTCATTATGGACCATTGTAATCATAGACAATTTTACCCAATAACCAATTATCATCCTAATTTAAAGCTTTATGGACACATTCAACACCTATTCTACCATACAGTTTACCCTGATCAGTATGTAAAAGATACTTTACAAAAATGTGTACAAAAATATGTTAGTACATAGTTTTGCCTATTGTATGAATCCTTGGGATTTCCTTGCTAATGCATATTATTCTATTCTTATGTTGTTGTTGCTTGGTAGTCAGTGTTGCCTTGATAGGATCATGTGTGTGATTGTATCTACTTTACCTATTACTTACCTATGGACATATGATTCCTTAGCTAAGTTATTTTTTGTATAATTGTTTATACCCCACTTTCTTTGTTCACCATTACATTCAGTTTTAAATGTTATTGAGACTCCTATCCTTGGACGTGCTTCTCCTCATCTAGTTGGTTCCCTAGACCAATGTTCATCTACATAATCCCCATTTTAGTTAAATTAACTATTATTTGAACTCTTTCCTATGTAGGTGCATCTCCTCAGCTAGGTAATTCCCTGTACCTTTTTTAAATTTTAATTATGTTAATTATCTCAAAAACAAAAAAACATTAGAAAATGATTAAAAAAACACCAAATATATTACATTGTACCTTTATTTATTCTAATCTTTAGTGCTCTCATTATTTTATGAGTAACCTAAGTCATGCTCTACTTTTTTCATGAGGCCTTGGTGTGCATTGTTCATTTGACTAAGGTCCATTCATGAACTCTCAGTTGTTCTTATGCTCTCCCCATTTTTCAAGATTTTTTTCTTTCTCAACCTTATATGCAGTATAAATTCTTAATTCATAATTAAATTCATTTATGACTACTCATCTCTTGACTTTTAGTGTGGATGAAACTTAAACTGTAATCTCTTTTTCATGAAATTGCCATTTTACAAGACCATTCTCATATTCCTCTTCATGTAAATCATGTTTTCTTGATCATCAATATTCTTCTATCCCATATCCTGGGAGAAATACATTTGGCTTGATTTTAATTTTGGATATTGCATCCATGGAACTATGTAGGCAACATCCACTTTCCTTGTTCATCTAGATTTAGCTTGGCTACCATTTCCTTTTCTTCTCTTCCCCCCCATTTTGTTTGTTTATTTCATTTCCTCTTATACCCTATGGGAAAATTTTATTTATTTTATGTGGTTTCTTCCCATTCATCTGGGGGAAAATTTATGTCTATTATTCTTGTTTAATTATACTACTAGTATTGTAACTTAGCTTAAGGGTGACCTTTTCAGTGAGCATAATGACTCTGTTACATGTGCACAAATAATTTGTTTGTTGTAGGCACTAATAGTGTGAATTAAAATTATTTTTGTGTTTATTTTAATTTTTATTGTTATTTCATTATGTTTTCCCTTATTTTCCTTATGGTTTTGTTTTTATGTAAATATATTAATTGTTATTATGTTGTGCTTCATTACAACTTCATTTATTTATGTTTTTGTTTTGTTGTTTGTTCATTAGTTTATGTTTTGTTATGTAGTTATTTTTGTTTGTTGGTGTTTTTTTATGTATTTATTATTGTGTTTTTATTTTATTTATCATTGTTTTGTTGTTCATTCCATTTTATTAGTCTTTATTATTTTCTTGGATTTTTATTATGCCTTTATTATTATCCATTGTTTTACTATTTTGTCTTGTTTATAATTTTGTTTTGTTTGAAACATTTCATCAACATTTTCAGTTTGGCCTTAACATGGGCTTGACTTGTTTACGTTTATATTTAAATTGTGTTGTTATTTGTTAGTTATTCAGTTACAATTTTTTAATGTGTGTGTATCTTGATTCCAAGTTATTTAACAAGTTAGTCTAGCCTTGTTTTTATTTGTTATATTTTTAATACATTTTTGTTCCTACTTATCTCTTGATCATTCATATCTTGATTTTATAATATAATATATTTTTGTATTTTGTTTTGTGTTTAAATGTAAATAGTTGTAACTTTGGTTTTGGTCATTTGTATCATTATCCTTAGTTATAAATATTTACATGTAAACCAGTCAATCAGAAAAAGAAATAATATGTTATTATAAGTTATTCATACTTATGATGTATAATTTTAACTTGATAAAGTAAAAATAAAGTGCTTGAACATCCAATAGTCAAATAAAATATTTGAATACACCATCCTACATATTCAATACGTAAACAAGATATACAAAAGTAAAATATTTGAAATAAACAAGAATCTATATAGGATATGCATCTTATAGCATACATTTTGAATCTATTTGGTAATTTGTATCATTATTTTTTGATGTGCATCTCCTAAAATATCC
The DNA here is from genome assembly GCA_037957365.1 of Torreya grandis. NCBI lineage: Eukaryota > Viridiplantae > Streptophyta > Pinopsida > Cupressales > Taxaceae > Torreya > Torreya grandis. The sequence continues at coordinate 2,398,992 of JARHVA010000895.1, forward strand.
TCTAACATCTAGTGATACATCAAAAAAAGGAACACATCCACAACCATATGTTAAATAAGGAAATGCACCACCTAACACTGACATATATCATCATATCATACCAAGAACAACATCAATATTGAAATGATGTGAAGATAAGAGAATATTAAGAGTCCATTTATAAGTAGTAATAATCTAAAAATGAATTCCATATATATGTCTCAAAATAATTTTCTATACATCATAATAATATCTATACATCTCATAATACAAAAATATAGAGATATAAAATCAACGTTGATCATGTTCATCCCTAGGGGACTCTACTAGAAGCTCAAACCCATTATTAAAGTTGGAGATGATGGTGGACATGATGGTGGAGGTCACATCAGTACCCATTATGATGTTGGTTGTGTCACTAATTACTTTGACTTGGTATCATGTCAGGACCTAAAGGTCTTGATGGTCTACTATGATCTCATGTGATCTTTATACAAAGGTGTTCTCCTCTCCATAAGGACTACCACATCATATAATTGATGTGATTAAGATATCTCATCATTAGCATGTATGACATCATCATTCACATGCATTAAATCATCCTTGGTTACAATCACATCAAAAAAGGATCTATCCAATCCTACTCCGTTATCCATTCTTACTTGGTGAGCCTCATCTCACTCTTATGTGATATTCTCCATCTAGGAGGACAACCTCTCCCTATCTACCTGAGCAAAGTCTCTCTTACAAACCATAGTTAGTAGCTCCATATATCTATGGCTAACTTGGCCTTAATCCTTGTCAACTACACTACCTTTCCTCTTAGACTAGAAATCCCTACATTTCTAGTTGTAATGAGACCCTATAGCCTAGTGGTCTCTTCCTGAGCCATAGCTAGTTATGCCTATAACCCATCCTCAATGATCTTTAATCTTATAATCTGGCAGAGGCCTATTTTAATCTCTTCTTAGTCTATCTAACAACACATGGTCCTCTATAGACATCCCTATGTTAGAGGGCCCTACCTCTCCTATACCTATATCTATGTTAGAGGGTCGTACCTATTCTGAACATGTCCCTATCCTAGAGGTCTCAACCTCTCATGTATCTATCCTATGGCACTCATCGCCACCAAGGGCATCAACCATATTAATATTCTATCCATCTAGGTCCACCATCTATATATCAACTGAGGAATCCTATTATGCCTTATCATGCAATACCTATTATGGAATAGCATATGAAATAAATGGTTATGCTATTACATGACCTTGTCAATATAAGGGGGACTACCCTTGATCTCTCCTCAAGGTGACCCACCTCTAACAACAAAACTATCTACTATGGTAGTGGCCTCATTAATTAGATCATTCTAACCCCAACCCACCATGTTGTATATGTATTTGTCACTCCAGAATTAACAACCCCTCTTATATAGTCACATAACACATGCAACACCTAGACATAGTAAAAAAGGTACCTTAACCCTGGGCATTGGTGACCCCCACTGCCTAATATCTCTGGTCACATGTGTAAAGTAATGTAAACCCTCTATGATATCCTACTACATGATAAATTATCATTAGACTTGATCTAACTTATACCACTCCATTGCATAATTGTGATGACCTATAATATAATAATGGGTAAATGTTGGAGTTAGTTTTTCCATTATGTGAAAATTGGTATTTACAAATAAAATAAATAGTAATTAGTTAGTGGATATTACCATAAGGTTAATATGGTAAGATTGTATTTTTTATAATATTATATTGTTGAGATATATTGTTATAGGTTATAACAATATATCATATTTAGTTTGCACTTAATTATAGGTTTTAACTATAAAATAAATGGAAGGAGGAAATATAGGAATCATATTCCTATAAATATGTAACATCATGAATGATTAATTAATTATTAGAGTGGAATAATATATTGATAGTGTTTTGAAATATCCTTCTCTATGTATTCAAATTCACATGTGTTATTTCTATGTTTGGCTCTCTTCCAATTCCCAACATTGGTATCAGATAAGGGATGGGCTCACAAATATTAGTGAGGGCCAAAATATCAATTTTTTTGGGTTATCACTATGGATGACTAACTACTTTATTAAAAAAGAGTTTGTAGTTTTATATATAAATAAGTACTTATTATTGCAACTACATAGTATTTTTTTGATAGCATATGAAAAGGAAGAAGTTTGAGGAAGGGGGATCTTGATATTTAAGGAGGGGATAGTCTTTTAATATTTAATACAAGAGAGGACCAAATCTATAATATTATTCTCCATTTGATTTTTTAAAGAAATGTAGCACATGTGATGTTGATGTGGCCTTATTCATTTATGTAGCTAGAAAAGGCATTGGGATTGATTCTTAAGCCATTCAAAGATTTAACATCTTGTATGCTATAGTGGTTTTTTTTATTCATGACAGATCCATCTCATATGGAAGAATATTTTAAATTCCATTCCGCTATGAGAGTCACATATACCCTATTATGTCATGTGATGATCTTGGATTTTATGGAGAATCTTTGTATTGATCTACATTTGGTAGTTATTAGTGTCTCTAATCATGAGAACATCCTATATCATCATGTATGTATATGTTATAGACCTGAATGTGTGTCATTCCAATAACTTAGACATTAAAGTCGTGCAATAGAAATCACCCAATCAATAGTAATGCATGCTCAAATAATTCTAACGTATAGTGAAATGCTAGTTATTCAAATTTCTTAGACATTACTACTAGTTCATACTCTTTTCAATTGAACATGTTATAGGTCCATGTGTGTTTCCATGTGTTCATACTACTTGCGGTCTTTGCATACACAAAATTTCTAACAACAGTCTTTATAATAGTTCCTCAAGCTCAAATACTCATACAGTTTTTTGGTTAGAACTCATGGTATTTGGGTGTTTTTGTTTTCCTTTAAGTTTGTTTTATCTATTTATTAGGTCTAACTATTTATTAGTTTAGTCAATTCCATTAAGTCTTTTCTTAGGTTTAATTAATTTGGAGAAGTCTTTTTATATAGTCAATTAGTGTATGAAAAATTCAAACTTTAGTTTAGTCAATAGGTGCATTTGAATAAAGATTTTTTAAAATAATGTTTTAGATATAATGAATTCTAAGTCAAGTTTAGAATCCATTTAAAATGTGTCTAAAGAAAATTAATAGTTATCTATGGCTAAAAGTATCCTTCTATATGTCAAAAGAGTCATTGATTCATTTTCTAGAATGAGTCATGAGAGAAAAAGTGTCAAGTCAATAATTGAATTGATATTGTCAAAAAGTGTGTGTCATTATATTGTCATAAGTCCAAATTGTAAAAAGATAAAAATTACCTTATGAATGCATTTTTGGTTATACCTAACATCTAGTGAGCATGTCCACATTATGGGGGTATTTCCATAAGAAAATCATGTACCTAAGCTACATCAACATACCAGTTGAGTGATTAGCTTCCTATATTGGAAGTTGGAAGATACATGAAGTTTGGAGGTCTTTCAGCAACCTCTCATGAGTTGCCAATGATAGGTCCATACCAACGATGTGGTAATGTGTGTATGTGTGTTTTTTCATTTTTGCTATGTGATTTATAAAATAAGAATAGAATAATAATGCATGTTCATGTAATGCAATTTGTGTGAAAATTCCAAACATGATTCCTTTATGTGAAGACATTTTGGAAGGTTAAAAACATGAATGTAAGTCAGTTCATGGATCTTGAAAGGATTTATGGTAAATCTAGAAAACTATAAGAGGTGAACAGTGTTTTGGAAATAGTTAAGAGAGAGGATACTATAGAGATCCCATAACTTCCTTATTTATGGAGATAACCCTCAGTGACATGTCCATTGTGGTCACATAATGTAAATGTGGGATTTGGTACTTCACATATAGTAGTCATGTGCAGTAGGAATATGTCTATAATATGTAAACCTATGAGTATGCAATGGCATACAGTTCTATTTGTGCCAATTCTTGGATGTAGATGGTATTATTATTCATGTAACGGTTTGTGGTAAACTTGTAAAACAATGGGAGGAGTGAGGTTATCTATTTATCAAGGTCATGAACCACATAGGGAATGCTAAAAAAGGTGAGCATACTACAGATAAGAGTGTGAATGTTTTTGCACCATATAAGAACTAGTGGGGCAATGTTGGGGTTATTTTTCACATTATGTGAAAATAATTATTTATGGAGAAGTTAAATAGTAATAGCTTGATATTTATCGAGAGGTAAATAGTAAATAGTTAGTGGTTAATACTAAATGGTTAATATGATAAGATTGTCTTTTTTAGAATATTGTATTGTTGAGATATATTGTTGTAGGTTATAATAATATACCATATTTATTTTGTGCTTAATTATAGGTTTTAGGTGTGAGAGAAATTAAAGGAGAAAATATAGGAATCATATTCTTATAAATACATAACCTCACAAATGATTAATTAATTATTAGAGTGGAATAATATATTGACAGTGTTTTGAAATACCCTTCTCTATGTATTTGGCTATGCATGTGTTAATTTTGTGTTCAAATCTCCTCCAATTCCCAAAAGTGATCATATAACCAATCACAAACAAATCCTTGATCCAAGTCCACTGTATCACTATATAGGGGTGCCATATAAAGTCCCCATACTTCATCTTATCTATAACACTTTGATAATAAGGTAAGTCCCCTAGATGACCCTTTAAACCCAGTCTACTCAAGTACTATCCAAAATCGACAGGATCCTCAAGACCCCTATAATATTTAGGACCCACTAGCTGTTCAATAGAAATATACTCCAAGGCCAACAAATGGATATGTATTTTATGGCCTATGGTGTACCCTCATTGGTAGGCTCTAATAATTAGGTCTTTATAAAATTTAGCCAAGGTGATCATCCCCCATGTAAATTGAGTTAACCCATTAAACATATCTTGAATAACATTGATCAAACCAAAAGGGAAGAACTGTACACTCTTATTCAGTAGAATAAGGCCATTGATAAGATCCATCCATATCATAACCTTTGGGGGAATTATCCCCCTATCCCACTCCTACTACATCAGTTGGAGTCCAAGCCAAGTACTCTAATGTGTCTATATCAATGATGCCATCTATAATGTTTAAATCTATTATCATACCTAATAAATACTCTAGAATAGCCCATTTACCAATGGATATGTAGGTAATCTTGAAGCCTCACATTGGTACCTATAATATGAAGTGACATCCTCCAATGTCACCATGGTCTCCCTAGCCGGAAGATGAAATGTAGCGATCTCTAAGTGTCCTATTTTCCTAAATCATTGGTAATCATTATAGGTGATATAGCTCTATAGCCTAAAAAACATTAACAAAAGCATCGACCTAGATACCCTCTCATTGATGAGCCTATGATCATCACTCATATGACATAATAAATCTAACTCACTCCTTAAAATCAAACATAGGGAACTAGTTTAATTATTTTTCCTTTCACTAATCCCATCTACCTAGATTATTCTAATTGTGGGGCCTATACTAAGAATCTGTGGGTCTCAATATATCTTCTTCTAATTTTTGACTTGAATTAATCTCTTATGGGACCCATACTTATTTTTTTGGCTATATTGTCATTTTATCATCTATTTCTCCATTTTAGATGGTGATTCTACCATTTCACATGTTTTTCTTTCTACTTTTATAATTCTTACTAAAGTGAAGGTCATTCTTGCCAATATGTAGGATGATCTAACTATTGAAACTAAAATAATTATTTAATTGGGTAAATTCATCATTTGACAAAATCTTTTTCCCAAAAATGTGAATTCATCAATGAACTAACGAACTTGTCATTACAACTTGAGAAATCACAAAAATAGCAATGAATTATCTATTCTCATGGTGATTCTACCATTATCAATTACAAAATTTGGAAAATAGTAGGATCACCAAAGTACATACTTCTTACTCATAATAAATTCCATAAAACCAAAACTTAAATACAAAAAATGACACCTATCAATGGTCCACTCCCCAGTGGCCTTTGATACTCTCACATACAATATCTAAGGTGATGATAGTGTGAGATATTATCCATATTTATCATCTCTCTCACTCATAAATCACATAACTCTAAATTATTATAGCTAGGATTGAAATAAACTATTTTTACCCCCTAGGAGTCAAAATATAGTAATTTTTAAAAAAATTTCACTCCATAGTCCTATAGCTTCTCCATTTTATCTTTTTTAGGCTATTATTTTATCCACATTTTTCCTCCCACTTTATTTTATTAAATTTTTTCAACCTCTTTTGCTTAAATTAAATTATTATTATATCTTCTAATCGAGAGCTCACCAATCAAATATTTCAAATTTTTTCATCTTCCCCTCTATGAGGCATCATTGGCTACCCAAACACTATTTGGGGAATTTTTTATCCCTAGATTTTCATCATTCATGCAAAATTTATCGAAAAATGGGAGCAAATTTATTTATTATGAGTATAACGGCTTTTTTATTTTTTAAAAATACATTACATAGACCAAATATCTTGCCACACCTTCTCAGATAGGGGTAAAATGTATACACCCATTTCATATCACTATTTTCATGAAAATTTCAATCTAAACAATATTATGTGACAATGCATAATCTAGACCAAAATCACGAAAATAATTTTAATTATTTGAAATTTTCATGTAGAAGTGTCAATTTTTGCTAGTGTATCCCTCAATAGGGCAGTGCATTTTATGTCATTATTATCTTATCTTAATTCATTTTAATTTAAATTTTCACCACATAAAATGACATCTTCAACAATTGAATTCTTCTAATTTGATATCACATGTCATGTGTATGTATTATTTCAAATCCACAATTCTATAACTCAGGTATTATCTTGTATGCAACTGACACATTCTTCTAATTATACTCCAATAAAATTACGACTCATTAAAATGACATTTCTGACTAGGTTGATTAAAAATGTAATATATTTCCAAATAATTAGAGGTAATTAATCAAATCCACTTAATCAAGTTAAACCAATTTAAGAGCTTAAGTAGAAATTTCATGAAATCTATTAAATATCTAATCACTAGAAATTAAATATTCAATTATGTATCATCTTGTTACATCATCAATAGGGTGGTATCAATAAACCATTAATGGGATAAATATCAGGATTAAGCCTTCACATGCTTCACCATTTCCCCATTCTTCTAAATATTAATGGCAATATTTATTCCTTGTCCCTCCAAGCTTGAATTAGTTCATGGCAAAACATATTTATCTCAATATGGATAGTCATTTTTTATCCTCAACATTATATGAAAGATATAAATAACTAAGCTAAGACCACCATTTTTAAGCTCTTTTTATGTAAATTTATTATGAAAAAATATCTTCAGAAGGCTTCATCTATGCAAACTTATTATGTATAATTTTTTGTAGAAAAGATTCATTTATTCACTTCAATTATACCAATTCTAATAACCTAAGTCACTGATGAACTAGGTGATGATAGAGTCTCATGCTACACTTCACTAACAAAGTCTTAGAGCACCAAATTCAAGAAAATTACACTTATTGAATGCTTGGATGGATTATAACTACTTGGAAGGTATATCATCACCTTGATTTCATAATCAACTATTTTAATTTATTATCACCACCCCTTGAGGGACAAGGCTTGATAAGTCAGGTATTTAAGCATATATTAGATATTTCTTAACCAATTCGTGATCTAACCTTCTATACCTATCCTATTCTACACCTAGTACAATATTTATAAAAAAAAATTTATCCCAACACCTTTTTTTCTATCAAAGTGACAAACCTCATCATATTTCATAATTATTATATTTTTCCAAGGCATACATCATGATAGTTTGAAATACAAACTAAATGAGTTGAACTTTACTTATCCAAAAAAGGCATTAACTTATCCAAGTGGCTAATATATTTTTAAAATTAATAATCTTGTTTTCTAGATATTGTTTTTTAGAATGGACATGAAATAGGGTAACTCTAAAATACTTATGAAGGAGATAACCAAAATAGAATATTAAGATAAATGAAATCTTTGATTTTCACAATGAATAATATCTTATAAAGAGATTGAATTTTATATAAATATATATTAAATCTTGTCATAATTCAAATAGTATAGTGGGTTTAATTAAATATGAAATGATCCTTTGATTCTTGTCCATATTATTAATAGGTTAGTTGATCCATAATTGTTTGTACATAAAACTATTATTGTGTAACATTTTAAAAATATCTATAATAAATTTATACTTTAATAAAATATATTGAGGATCTTTTACAGTATCATAGTAATTGAAAATGAAATTACAAGTAATCCACAATAATTAAATTTTATAATATAAAATATACATGAGCAACTACCTATATTTTAAACCAATAAAATAATTAAAAATAAACTACACAAAAATTGTTTTAGATAAATTATAAAACTATTTTACCTCAAATAAATTATAATGACAAAATTATGAACAAACTAAACAAGGTGTAGGCTTCAATCTCTAGTTATGAATAATCAACATTTCCTAGCATTAAAGTATAAATAGTTAATTTTTGTAAAACATGTCATTGTTCTAAATTTTTACCTTGGATAAACTTTGCATTTACATCAATTATTTTGAAGTTAAATTATTATGGATTAAATAGTAATATTGATATGAGTACATGAATTAATTATAGTAACTAAAGTATTTTGAGAGTCAACTCTTAAGGGATTTAATTCTATAACTGATATACATCTTATAATTATGTGAAATATCTCCTTTCCATTTGTTTCCTTCCTTTTTTCTTTTCTTTTTTTATAATTTTTTTCTTTCTTTTTCGAAATCCCTCATAAAATAATAATGAAATTCATTTTTTTTAAAGTTATTTTGTAATCAAACTTGTAGTATGGATTCAAATCTATTGAAAGGGTTATGAGGGGTTTAATTTTAATCACAATTACTATAATGTCTCATTTTATCTCACTTGTTATTAGTTACATGGTTCAACGTTAATTGAGATAGGACCCATTTATGTGATATATATTCATTATTGTTATCATGTTTTATTTTATGTATGCTTGATTTATATTATATAGGATCATAAGAGAAGATAAATTTATTTATATCAAATAATAAATTGATTAATATGATTTAATCTATATCTTTTCATATATATAGGTAACATGATGAGTTTGCTACATGTGTTTACTAATGGCTCCTAATTTTATATACCAACTATGACATTATTTGGTTGGGTTTTTATTTAGTTCATCATATTAATTATTTGAGACAACATGAAATAATAACTAGCTTCAATAAATGACATTTTAAATAAGCATATATCTCATAATTATATTTGTAATAAGGTTCATCATAGGTGAAAATAAATGTATGATACATTGAATGCTTGAATTGTTGTCACCTTATACATATGTGACATAAAATTAAATTAAATTTGATGTTTAGAAATATTATTTTCTAGGTGTAGATGAGGAATAAATGAAATAAGAAGAGAAGCCAAGAGATTAATAGCTATCAAAGTGAAATATAACAATAATGTGTAAAATAAAATTTAAAAGTAGTCGAAAGCCATCCACAAGAAATATTTAAGAAACAAATAATTAAATAAAGGCCATGATGAAAACCATAATGGATGGAAAATGTATGGTATTCGAGTGGGCTATGAGTATCCTAAGGAAGCTATAATCTAGATAACTTAATAGGATAAATACTACCACAATAAAGATGTGCTTAAAAACAAACGTAAAGGCAATCATGGAAAAAAAGTGGGCACAATAATATTTATGTACATGAAACTTAAAACAAGGAATAGAGACTAATAAAATAAATTATGGGTTCCATAATATCTTACATAATATTAAAGTGAATAGAATGAAATGTATTTACAAGCAATCTTAAATTTAGAGAATATCATGAAAAATGATATCTTATTTAATGTGACCTATTCAAGGTATATGTAGAAGTAAATGATCATTATAAATATATAATGAATAAAGAAATATAAATTTATAATATAACCATATGAATAAAACACACAATTATATACAAGGAAAATTAATTTTAGGGAGAGAATGTTGTGGACCAAGTTAGTCAATGGAGTAAAAAATATCTATTGTGAAAGACTCACATCAACTAAAGGTAAAATTTTATATTAAAACCTTGCCAAATTTAACATATTTTATAGATTTCATACACAAATGTTTTTAAAAGTAAATATCAATGAAATAATATCAATTAACTTAAGGCTTTGGCATAATTATTTATTCTGTTGGTTCTTAGCCAGATCAAATTATATTAGTGAATAATGTTACATATACAAAAGATAGTGTAACCAAATAGATTCCTCAATTTCACCCTAATGACTAAATTTAAATATCTTATGGATATTTGACATGATCATAGAACCAAATAATCTCATTGTCAGTATCAAATATCAATCCTGATGAAGTCTTATAATCAATGTAAATACTCCAATAACTAAGTGCATACATTTTCACTCTTTCACTTCCATGAAAAGTTCAATACTAATAGGAAATTTGAATATTTATTTGAATAATCTCAGACGTAACTATGATATGTTTTTAATGGTTGGGTTTTGGACCAATTTTGATTGATAAGAAACCAATTAGCTTTGTCCCATTATCTTACTTAAAGAATTATATGAACAAGATTAAAACCCCTATCTTTTAACTCATTGGGAGTGAACATGGATTAAAATCACATATTCACCCAGTTAAGGATTTACAACACCACTAGTTATAACCAAAAATAAACTTTTCAAAGTGTCATATACTTTTGAATGGATATTACTAATTTTCCTCATGCGCTTGTGACCTAGTAGAAAAGTGAAAAGTTCCCTCACTAAAAATTCTCATATAAAAAGGGACTTGAATTTACTATAGTAGCCACAGTTAATATTATGTAATATGATGCAAATTAATCTCATACACAAAGGTAAGTGTACATGATTTCACCCCATGAGTAAGGTCGTAGCTCAGTCAGTTACGATAGAATGTGAGTATCTACTTAAATTTGTATGATGTTCATCATTTTGAGCTATCAAAGCATGAATATTAGGTATAAATACATAATTAACTCCATGATATTTTATTCACAATTATCATCCTTAGATAATAATTAGAATAAGGTCATATCACTCAATAATAATACTTCAAGCATTTGATAACATGTGAAAAAGTGGCCTACTATTTTAATGCACTAACATGGTCTTACAATACCCATATGGATGTTTATATATGATAAATTTTGAATCATTACCTTGAAAAAATGAATTAATTATTTAATTAAATAATCATGGACCTAATTTTAGAGGAGTTTTCTTATGTGATCCCATAACCCATAAGTCTTAGGATCATAGTTTGGTCATTTTTAGATCTAGTAAAATTTGGTAGACAATCCATATCAATCCAAAAAAATATTCATGATGGATGAAGTTGTATGGTTCATTTATATGAACACATAATATTTTTTGTGAATGTGTTATTAAGCATTGGGCCTATTTGATTTGCATAATAGAAACTAAGTAAACTAAGACAACAATTAATTAAGTAAAAAAATTGTAGTTGGTTTGAGAGGAGTGAAAGAGGGTGTCACACATTATTATCAGAGTGGGGTTAATCATTTTATGACCTTTAGGAAATATTTTTGTATAAAATCTATGCATGTAGAATTCAAATATGATGTCTAAGATAATAACATATGGATTTTGTCACTTTGTGATGGCCTTACTAAAGAGTCTATAATATGATGGCATTAAAAATATTAATTTTGGATTAATAATAAATTTGACTATCAACTAAGTAGTCATAGACCCTTGTAAGTCAATAAAACATATACTCTAATGGTTTTATAATAGGTTTTCCACCTTGTTAATTGACAAGTCTATGGTAATTGGAACCATACATTTTAAAATATGAAAAAAGCATAGAAAGGATTGCATAAAACCCTTTTTCATCCATGCGTGAGTATGTATAGTCATAATTAGAATTAGGAAAACCTTAAAGTTGTGTTTGCTGCCTTTTAAAAGCATAATATGCCCTTGTCTATTAAAACTAAAAGAATTTATTTCTGCTTCAAGTCTACCATAAAAGGATAATATGGTAATCATATGTATAATAATAGTAACACATTTTAGACTAGAGCAGTTTAGAAAAGGAAATTGGCATCATATCATTGTGTAGAAGGTGATGTCCAAGTGTTTGATTAGGATTTCTCTTGTATAGTATTTTAGCTAAATATGTTATTTATCACTACAAAATTATTTAATACTAAATTTTATTTTATTTACTCAATCAAATTATTTTACTTAAAATTTGAAACTTTTGATTTAATTTGAGTTATTGGAAATTTCTTTTGTGTAATTTTACAACTTTAAAAATAATGCCTAGAATGTTTGATTGAAATTTATATGATTCTTATTATTATTTTAATTTTCCACACTTTTTAATTTATTCACATTAGTTGAATAAGATTAAAAATATATCTTTGAATATGGTAGTAATGTTAGGTTCACTAGCATTATTGGCTATATAGAATAATTATTTTTTAATTTAGAGTCAATGTGACTTAAGTGGGAGCTTTAGTAATATGAATTTCAAAAATAGATTTGAAATAAGGCTCACCATAAGTGAAACTAAATATATGACACATTATATGTCTAAGTCCGTATCACTTTATGTATATGTGGCATAAATATAGGACGACATTGAGCTTTATGATTATTGTTTCCCATGTCTAAATGAAAAGGAAAAAAGAAAGAAGAGAAGATAAGGTATTCAAAGATATAAAAGTAAATGTGCCTCTAATGTGTAATATAATATTTTTAACTAGCATGGAGGAATACAAAATAAACATTAAACCAAGAAATGATTAAATAAAGGCCATGATTAAAGACACAATGGTTGAAAAATGAAACTAAGTGCACATCTTTCTAGACTCTTACAAAATAATTTTAATAACATTATAATATAATTTTAGAGATTCATAATATCTATAAAATATCTAAGATGTAGGTAAGATTCCCCACTTCCATCAAACATAAAAAATTTAACAATTGGTAATTTACGAGGTAAAGATGCCTATGAAATGTTATCCATAATAAGATTATCATAAATGTCATTGGATTCAACCAAAGGGTACTATGATTTAATTTATAAGGATAATTGATGTGATTTATCTTACAAAACACCTAAAATATACATTAAGGATATGACTTCTTGAGAAACAATGCTAAGGTTCCAAAGAGGTCGATTCAATGGTTGAATTATATTATTGATTTTAGTGATTAGGGTACTATTTATAATAGGATAAGATGGTGGAAGGGGATGATTTTTTTTTTGGAGATTCATTGAATATGTATTAATTTATTTCTTCTTTTTTAATAGGATAATTAGAAATAACGTTAGTATTAATACATGAATTGCAATGCTATGAAAATTCTAAAATAGGATTATAATATTGTGGCATAAGAGAAACATTAAGGGAATGTAAACAAGAGATTGAAGTAGAGATAACATTATAAAATTTACTAAAATCAATTTAATTTATTATAATTGTGACTTGTGCTATGTTAAGGGCAGAGGAAATTAGTTGATCCTCATTGGTTGAGAAAAAGGAATAATTATGATATCTGGGCTCTATATCCAAAAATTGTAAAGGAGAAGATATACAATCATGATTTTTTAAAACTATTTTCAGTTAAATAAATAAATATAAAAATTTATTTATTTAGCAACATCTTCTATTATTATGAATATTTTAGGCAAATTTATCTTTTATATTTGAAAATGTGATAAAGTAAATTAATAAGGTATAAAGAGAATATAGATGTGAAAGAATGAAGTTCCTTATTTTGGATATTAAGTGGTAATTTAAGAGGATAGATAATAATTTTTAAGATTTTATTTTTTATTTAAATTATATGTTAAGGAAAAATGTAAATGAGGATCCTAGGTAAAATCTAAAGTTAAATCTATAGTGGAAGTTAAATATGAATCAAAAGAGGAATATAGAAGTGAATTTGAAGACAAATACATAGGTCCCCCTAAATAATAATCTCAGGGTGAAAAAATGAAGAATATAAAGATGGATTTAAAGAGGAACCTATTGGTTAAATTAAAGAATAATCTATAGGTGATACCAAAGAAAAATCTAGACATGATTCCCAAGATGGATTCAAGGATGATTCTAGGTAGAAATACAAATAAGGATCTAGAGGTGAAATATAAGAGGGATTCATGGATGAATTAAGAGTTTTATTTTTCTCCTAAATTCAAATTTTCCAATTGTTTCTATGTTTTCATATTCAGAAGATGCATCAAAATCATATTTCCTATTTTTTGCTAGATCATAAAAATCATAATCATCTATACATGATTCTTTGATGAGTTTTTTCTTATTTTGGTTTGTCCATTCCTAATCATAACTAAAGAGCCTATATTGAGAAGATAATACTTGATCTAGAGGATGAACATAATTATCATATTTACATTGGCTATCCATGATATATAAAAGGATTTTAAATATAATAAATGAAACATATATAACTCTTAATTATTGAATATAATAAATCATAAATGTACAAATGAGATAATGACTATGAATATATTATCATGAAAATAATGGTATAAATAGGTGATGTAGATAAGGGTTTGAATGATTGAGTAGGATCTTAAATATAACTAATTATTTATAAAATATTGTTAGCACAATATTATAGAGTGATAACTATAGAGGTTAAAGTGATTCTATAGACCAATATCCCATCTCCATGGGTACAATAAAAGTGAATTCCCTAAGAGAGATGCTTTTCTTGGGTGTACCATAAATCAAAATGGCTAATAGAGGTTTAGGATGGTATAACCATGGGATCGTAGACATCTCCAATAAATGTGATTTATGGGGAAAATAAAATATGTGATTAGTGGTGTATAATGGATTGAGTGTTTGGGTAGTTACCTTCATACCACAATATCCATAAAATATTCTTAGCCTATAAATATAGTCATTGAGTAGTTTTAAACAAATTAGTATATAGCTTATAGAAAAAATACAAGCAAATAGAAAACAAAATAATATAAAATCAAAATATTTTTGTGTAAATAAATCAAAAAACTGAAACCTACAGTCAAAAATAGAGTTTTTACATTTTTTACGTGATCTAAGGTGATAGGGAAACTTATTCATTATTAGATTAAGTATAAATATGAATAAGATTTTCCCATGTCTTATGAATTACATCTATATTTGAATGTTATTTTATTTTAGTTTCCGTAATTTAGAGAAATTTATATTTAATCCTATGACCAAATTCAATCAAACAAAAATAAATGCTCTAAATCAAATATGGGTTCACTAGAGTGTTTAATGCTCTTATTTACTTAACAATAAAATAATAAGAAAAAAATATTTAAAATTTATTTAGATATACAAATATACATATGTGCATATGAAATACAATAAAATAATGAATTTTAAATGATATTTTAATAGTAAACATACAAATAGATATGTAAACCTAGATCAAAAATAATTTGTACTTAGTGTGCAATGTCAGAATAAGCCAGTAGGTGATCTTATGGTATAGTAATCACACAATTATTGTGAAATAATGATGACCTTATTTGTATTCATAAACATGAAAGAAGATGTGTAATAATTGTATTCCGTATTAAATGCCTTTCTTACCATTTATCTGCCCTACACTACTTTGGTTAATTACAATAGCATAGTGAAGAGGAATATAAAGGAGTAGGGAGAGTTATCTCACTAGAGAATTCATAGTTAGACTATGTGCAACTCACTATGGAAATCATAGGAGAACTCAAAGTAGAATTTAGTGCAACTCCAAGTGGAACATTGGGTGAAACTCACCCTCTCACCCACTTAACGTCTTATAACACCCAAGTAAGCTAAAGATACAAGTATAGGAATTAAACATTTAGTAATTAAATAGAATAATTAATATCCTACACCAACACCCCCACTTAAGCATATCTTAGGTGAGTAGAAAAGAAAATATGGGTCCAAACAATAATGTTTGATGAGGTACTCATGTACAATGCAACTCTCAATAAGTGGAGTAAAAGGAGAAAAACCCATGGGGAAAAACTCCCCCCAAAAAGAGAAACAATAAAAAAATACCAAAAAGCCTACTCCAACACCACCCTTAAGCTTATCTTAGGTGTGCTATAAAATTGTGTCTCGATAATGAGGCCCGATGAGGTACCCAAGTACATAATGATGATCCCAGTATCTTAAAAAATATGAAAGATGTGCACCTCCACAAAGACGAGAGAGAAGGTAAGCGTAGAATGTCACATGGAGAATGCTATAATATGTCCCTCTATAATAGATGTTGTCTCTTCCTTTCGAAAGAAAGAAAACACGAGCTATCAAGAGACTAAATTCCCACTTAAGTGAAATGTGTGTAGGATTCAAGATGTATATCTCTAAAAAATGATCAAATGTCTCCCTTTTAATGCTTGAATATGCCAAAGTATGATTAGGTGTCACAAGAGTAACTATAGAAGATGGCAATGAAGAAGCATATAATGAAGGAGAGAGAACAACTAAAGAAGAAAATATAAATGGAACATTCACTAATAGAATGCCCATGGGAAGAGTAGAGCATGACTCACCAACTGAAGAAAGAATTTCCATAGGAAGAGATGAGTCTTATATTGCCACAATAGGTGTACTCATACTAAAATCAATAAAATCCTTGAAAATTCAAGTCTGTAAAGGATCTTAAAGAGCAAAAATATGCATAGGAATGAAAAGAGAATATGAAATAAGATAACTAAGGTTTGATAGAATCTCATCTTATAGTGGGGGATCGACACAAGGAAGAGCACTATCCATTATGGATGTATTATCAAAAGAAATAAAATCATGAAGAGAGAGTACAATAGTCTTTGAAGAGATGATAGGTAGTGGAGGAGGTGTTGTGACATAAATCTCAATAAGATCACTAAAAAGATAGTATAGTTTGCTATAAATAGTGCATGGACACTTTGTATATTCCACATGGAAATGAAGATCCATGAAAACATGTAGTAATAGAGCAGAGAAAACCTTGTCACAAACATTAACCCACTTATCAAACTGAACAAGATCATTGGGTGTAAAAATCTATCCATATAAGAATGTAATATGATTCTTGTGTGTGAGTAAGTATTCCATGTAAGCATACCATGAGTCATAATTATCCTTCCGAAGAAGGATCACTAGAGATGAAATAACTCTCCCCATTTGGAATCTCTCAAATGGGGTCAATATGACCAAGAGAGGACACTAGAGAAGTGCACAGTTACATAAAATACTCTCTAATAAACTCCTAAAGTAAGCTCATGAAAGGGACATCAATCACATCCAAGAATACATCCAAATGAGAAATAAATCAGTGCATGAAGTATGTTGTAGAAAGTAGTATGACATATAACCCCCTAAATATGGTACTTTATAAGTTTAGTGATTTTTACAAAAAAAATAGAACAATGAAAAGATGATGAAAAACCATGCAATTTTTAATAAAGTGGCACTCAATTTTGAGTTAGTAATCAAAAGTTATAGAAAAATATTTTTTCCATCATTAAAGGCCTATTTAATTAAATTATACATAAAGTTTAAATACTCATCAGATTCAAACATAAATCATGTCATGTAACTACCCATTGGAATCAACATTGAACTATGAACCTTCCCTCATCAACAATATTTAAAAAAACCCCTACCCAATCACGTTTACATAGAATTTTATAAAAAATCCTCTTGAAAGGGGTTTTAATTAAAAATTACAAAGATATTTAAATAAAATTAAAAAAAATGATTTTATTTTTAATTGTTTGATGGAATTTTAAGTTTTGACTTTATGAGTTAGCAAAAAGAAATAAGACAGTTGGTTCTACAACAAAAAAAGAAAGCTAGCTAGAGGAGTTGTATGACACTGCCAATTTTCATGTAAATAAAAAAATAAACACTACCATATGCATGCACAAATAGTGGTTTTAATAGGCAGTTTGGCTTCGATCAATAATCATCTTGATCTCTTCTCCTCTTATCTACCTCTATTTGTGATGAGCTAAATTCACACTTAGTCTTGTTTTTATTTTGTGTATTACATATCAAGTTATGATCATGTCATGGAAGAAAACATAAAAATTGCATTACTTTGAGCTGGATAGACACTAGATTAGAGGATGTGAGTGCAAATATTATGGGGATTAAATTCTTGTCTCCAATGAGTTGAATGTAAGAACTTCTTTCATAACCCAAAGTGTAGAGGTGAACAAGTGTATCTTCCATGTGTGTGCCTTGTTGTATGGCCAATTTTGGCACAATAGACTATATTTAGAATTTATCATTATTGTCCTTCTATTCTTGAATGAGATATCAAATATTATGGTTGGGAATCAAATGCCTACATGTAGATTTAGCTAATTCTTAAGATATCCACATCAGAACATTGATGCTATACGACTACCAACTAGTGAGTTAGGAGGGCCAAATGGTGTGGGTGTGATGATGTAATAAAATCCCCTTTAAAAGGCTATGAAGTAGCTTAGTGACTAGTGTGTTGTGTGAGTAAATAATGTAGGGTTGAAATCGTACAACCTCTGATTCATCCAAGGCTTCCTAAATACATGCATAGATTCGTACCATCAATCTAAGAATACAGATGCAAAAAAATGCCTCTTTCTACAAAAATTAAGTTTTATGATAGTGCGGTAGTTCATCAAAGATAATGGCATACAGGGGTTTTGAGAGTCTTGAAGTCAAGTGGAACTAAGTGGATGCATAAATAGATCAAGATGAAATAAAATAACATGCAATTGTAGTTTTAAGAGAGTCCTCACTATGATCTTTGTGCTAGCACAAGTAGGACCAATGGCATTGAAGACTAACTTTAAGATCATATACATAGCTATGAAAAATAAGGATTATTGAATACCTTATTATAGATCAACAAGAAAGTCACTCACATTAAAAATGCCAACATACCAACAATATGAAAATTCCTCTTCATAAATTTAAAGAATATAAATTAAAAATCAAACAGATTAATCAATGCTAATTACCTAAACCTTTAGATTTGATTCCATGTTAGATAAGCCAGTAGGTGATCTTCTAGTAGAGTGAGCAAAAAAGTATTCTGCAGCAATGATAACCTTATCTATATTAAAAAACATGCAAGAAGATGTGTAATAACTACCTTCTATATTAAATGCCTTAATTAACAATTATTTACTCTGCACTAATTTGGTTAGTTACAATAGCATGGTGAAGAGGAATATAAAGGAGAAGGGAGAGTTAGCTCACTAGAGAACTTGTAGTTACACTTAGTGTAACTCAATATCAAACTCATAGGATAACTCATAGTGGCATTCAATTCAACTCCAGGTGGAACTCACCATCTCATCCACTTAACTTATTATCACACCTAAGTAAGCTAGAGCTACAAGTGTAGGAATTATCCATTTAATAATTAAATGGAATAATTAATATCCTAAACCAACATGCATTTTGACTGTTGATGAAAATTAACATAGGATACCTGTGAAATGTGTCACAATGGAAAAAATTATTTCAACATACACTAGGATCAGGTGGTACCAATAGAACAGGGTCATATTATCATCTTATCCTTGATTGCAGCCACATCTTCATTAACTACGTGATTATTTTTTATCTGAGTACTTTGATTATTTGTTTGGGTCTTTTTATTGATTATCCCTATTTTCTACATAAAATATATACAAGAGTAAAACCCTAGGTCCTACATAGTAAACATAGTGGATATCAAATGCCAAGGGAAGGAATGAATAAATGGTAATAGAAAAGATATTATTTGAAAACCCTATATAATTTTAATGTTTTATACATAACACAAAATGGCCTCATGCCGATGTATGTTTCATGTCTATGTTTATGTGTGCAATGTTTTATGCAATATTAAATTTTATTTTTCCTATAGTTACCCATGATTCAATAATCAAAATTATGTATTGAGCCTTAAAAATTTAAAATATATAATAAATATGTAGATATAAAATTTTTCTAAGTTTCATCATAATACATATTCACATTGAACTCATAGAAAGACCATTGTTTATATATAACTCTTAAATTATAATTTGTGTGTTTATTGACACATGAGGGAACCAGAACAAAAATGAAAATATTTGTAAAATGGTATGTTAATGAAATTGAAACTCTAAAAACATCCCTGAGTTATTCTAGGAGAAGTCTACATTACTCAAACATGGCACAATGTGACCTTGTTAATGAAGTGCAACATTGTCCAGAAGCCACAATACAAAACATGTAAGGAAATAAAATGATATTGGTGATCACTAAGGTATATTTGAGTAGATGAAATAAAAATATTAAATTCATTAAAATATTTAAACAATAAATATATTTCTAAGGCTTGAAATAAAATATGCCAATATGTCCTTTCTTATCATCAATAGTTTAATAAGCAAGGTTGTGAAAAATACATGCTTTATGAGTGGTTGTTTCGAAATTCGGTGTCTATAATTTCTCACACTCCATGTATATCATGAGAGAATATTATATTCAGTGTTATTTTATCTATCAATTTAATGCTCTAGTATATGTAGTGTTTATAATATGTATGGTAATAAAGGCTAATTACAATCCAACACTAGAGTTTTGAATTTAATCATCATATGCCTAATGACATTTAGATTCATATTTAGGTCATAGATTCCCATCACTCAATGACATATATATTTGTTACTCCTTAAGTTCCACTACATATATATTTAGGTCATAGATTCCCAACATGCTTAAGTTTCTCCTTTAATGTTATATTGGACCTATGAAACTTTCACTACATACTTGGGAGTATTCTGAAATTTATATTCACTCAATTGTGTCAATTTAGGATAGACCTTTTTCCATTTCTAAGACCCATTATTTTTCAATTGTAAATATCTAGATCAATAATATAACATTTATTATCCTTTAATTACTATTTTAAAGTGCATGACTATTCCACCTACTTCACAACCAAAAGAACATTTAAAAATGGAGAAATGTATTGTATTGTAATAATATATCTTGAATTTATCTATGTGAACTTATGTTAGATTTCAACATTTATCTATGTATATTTAATTTGGTGTAAATGATGAAATATCAGTACATTAACAAACTTTGGAAGCCTTGCCCTTCCTTAGTTCTAAATATAGCCTCCATTATATTATTATTTTTATTTTAGTCATTAGTGTTTGATAACCCAATATTATTGAAATTAAATTTAAGTTCACCTATAATATTCAATTATGGTGATCCATTTTCACACACAAGCACTATAGGTTAAAATTATATGTGATGCATATTGTGTGAATCAATCTTTGGAATATTTTTTTTCTATATTAGTCATAACTATTAGATAACTAATCAACGGACCTTAGCCACCTAAAATTTAATTGTAACCACAAATAGATTTTGATGTTAGGGATTTATCTATTTAGGTACATATAAGGTTCAAAGTGTAAATTGATAACATAAAATGAAAGAGTGTAACTAGGAAAAACATACCAATAATGTTAAATCTAATATTTGAACATTATTTTAGTATTAAAATTTCCACTTTAAACACCTAGTAAGGTGAAAATGTAAGATATAACAACCTTTTAATATAATATATAAAATTTAGTCTAATTATCATCACAAATCTAGGTCTACATTTTCAAAGTCAAATTTGTATGACATGTCTTTTACAACATTACCTAAAAAAATGTCATTTCTATTTTTATGTGTGTATATATAAGTTAAATTTCTTTTAAAAGGTGCATATTAAATTATATTTAATTATCAAAGAGTATATCTTTTATCAAATTTATTCATATAAATATAGCCAATATTATATGTTGAGGTAGGCCACCCCTATAATTGATTGAAATGGTTTATCAAATTTCCACAATCAATATATAGACACTTTGTCATATGACCATCTAATTTTATATATTAATTATAAATAGTTTTATTTCAAAAAATTATATTATAAAAAATCAAATAAAAATAAATAATTTATTTTCACTAATAATTAGATGCAAAAATATAATCCCTTGCAATGGGAAGGAAGACTATGGTCACTATTGAAACTAAAAATACAACTGGAATATAGTAGGATACACAACATATATTTTTATTTTTGTAATTTAACAAGTGTAAAATGTGGGTATAAGATAAATATAATTTCCAGGTTCAACGTATCAAATTCAAGTTCAAACACCCCCAACTGTGAAAAGTTGAACTACTTATAGTTGTAGCCTACATGTGATGGTTAGATTGTTGGTTTTGATATTTTATTATAAATATAAAAGCACGTAAAATCAAGGGAAAGATTTGAAATGTAGTACATTATGACACAATTGTTGAGTAATCAAAATTTACTTAAATCAATAAATTAAAATAAGTTTAATTTAATTTTTTATAACAAAAAATTATATTGGATTTCATTTTTCTAGCTTTAAACTAATTGATTATAAAGTTATATTAATAATAAGACTATTTTTATTATAGTAATAATTATAATAGATTAAATTAATATATTATTTTAAGTCATATATATATATATATATATATATATATATATATATATATATATATATATATATATATATATATATATATATATATATATATATATATATATATATATATATATATATATATATATATATATATATATATATATATATATATATATTCAATGAATAACCTTTTTAAAATGATGAAATTAATTTTAAGATATATCTTATAAATATATACAATAAAAATTTGTAACATATTTTAAGATATATATTTATCTTTCCAACCTCATAATGAAATTTTCAATATTAAATTGATTTAGATTTGGTTTCTTAACCTTCCTCTTCAATTTTGGGACAATGGTTTGCTTAGTGACATAAGAAATACTATTGGTGCTTCTTGAATGGTTGATGTTATAACAGAGGAAATGAGACATTATAATTGTGCCTGTATTTTGGTAAATGTATATATCTTTGAGGATCTCCTTATAGAGGTGGAGTCAAGAACAAAAGTTGGATCTGATCCCTATATTTTGAGGGGTTCTATTTTAGATGTTGAGGGACATGTTCAATGGTTAAAATACTTGGTGGAAGGATATTGAGATTTAATATATAACTATTTAATCCACTAATGAGAGTGAGGAAGAAAGTGAAGGTCCTAATTTAATTTTGAAAACCCCTATGGAAGTTTTGAATCATGTCTAAAAAAATATGGAACCTTGTGTAGAGTCTTCAGCTAAGAAGTTTCGGGATTTGTTGATGTATGAGACTGTTAGAAAAAAAATGACATTATAGATTCTGATGAAGGCTCATTTAATTGAACTTTTATAGAAGGAGAAGGATTGTTAGTCCAATTATTAAAACTAAATCCATTCCATATAATGTAAATTTTCATCCCATATTACTGGATTCTAAGGAAGGGGGAGAATGGATGGTTTTGAGTAGCAAAAGCAGATTAAAGGGAAATAAATTGTGGAACCACTGAATGTGTCTCTCAATGCTCAAAATCAAAATATTATCATAAATTTTTAGTTTGTTTTACTTTCTTTTGAGAACTACAACAAGTTTACAACATATTCATGGGGTGGTTGTTTTATGTTATGTTATTTTGTGATGTAACTTTTTTGTTTTAATGTAGTTGTTATTGTTGAATATCTTACCTTATTAGTCCTTATAATGTATATGAGCAATGAGAGAGACAACATGGTATTTAGGGTTCCATAGCAATGGCATGGAATAGACATTGCCAACAATAATGAAGAGATCACTCAAGGGGATTGCATATATAGGGTTGGGAAAATTAGTTCAGTAGGGAAGAGAGTGGCAGCAACAGGGGGGATAGATGGTTTGTAGGGGGTAGAGGATACAACAAGGCAAATAATAACTTTTAATGGACCTATTCATCCTAGAGTAGCAGGATCCAAAGGGGCATCATTTTAAACCCATGTTTTTAATATTATGAGTAGTAAGGAACCCATGTTGGCTGAATTATTTCTTGAGTAGAGATTGGAGCAGGAGTATTTGGATGCAGTTTTTTGAATAAAGGTAAATAAAATGTTAACTTCTATGAAGTCGAATAAGTCTATTTGCTTTGAGGGAGACACTCTTGAAGGGGTTCTATGAGGGGAAGCCTAATATTTTGTTAAAGGTTTAATTTTTAAATTTAATCAATTTTATCCAAATATTCAAACCCTTCATTGGGGATTATAGAGGTCTTGGAAACCTATAATGAATGGAAATATGGAGTTATATATCATTGTGTAAAGGTTTTTTTTATAGCTATTTTTGATAAAATAGAAGATAAGTATAGGATTTTACATCAACATATCTTGTTTATGAATCATCATACCCTCATGATGAATCCATGGTATTCTGACTTCAACCCATCTACTAAATCTTTCAATACTAGCCCTGTGTGAATTCTCCTTCCTTACCTTCCTTGGCAGTTTTGGTCTAAGGCAAGTATTAAGGTCATAAGCGATGCCTTTGGAGGATTGCTAGTTGTAGATGAATCCACTCAAGACTATCTTCATACTACATATGCAATGATTATGTTTCGTCATCTTTCACCCTTGCATCTCAAATATTTGAAATTTTGGATGGGTCGTAGATAACTATTTTTAACTTATTTTTTGTTGTAGTTTTTCTTGTTCTAGTGCTGTTATCCATATTGTAATATTTGACTTTGTTGGCCTTAAGTGTTTGTTTCTCTTCCAAAGTTTGGGTTCGTAGTTCGAAAAAAACCATCCTTTACCTTTAATAAAATAAAGTTATAACATATTTTTTAAAAAAATTATAATATAAAAAGTTCGAATCATATATTCTTTCTATTAAAATCTTGATAATCTTTATTAAACATCACTTATTTAATAATTAAAAAAATGATCATGACTATTTATATTAAAATAATCAGCTTTTAAAAAAAAGTCAAAATTTATATTACATTATTCTAATTCCTTTTTGAAATCAAAATTATAAAGAAAATTACCTATAACTTCTTCAATACATGTTTAAAATAAACCACAAAAACAATTGTACAATGAATGTGTGATTCCTTTATTTGCAATGTTGGCTAAGAAAACAAAACCCTCTACAAAATGCAAGTTGGATCAGACCCTGATCCACCGTCCACGCTGATTTTTGAGTTACGAAGTATGTATTAATACATTGTGCCCTGTGATTGCGCATTTTAAGCAGGTTTTCAAGTACAAATGAACTTTCTTCGATTATTCACATTTTAGGAAGGTTTAGGTTTTCAAAATGCCGGCAGGCTTAAGGTTGGGTAGATGACAGCCTTAAACATTCTGGTTTGCCAATTAGACATTCGAACGCACACGACTTCATTGTGGGTCAAATCAACATACTTTCACTTATTACACCCCCATTAAAAGGAACACTGAGGTGATAGATCTTTAAATAATGCGTGTACCATCCAAAGCCCTTATAGCTAATCTACTAGTGGCTGAGGTGATAGATATTTCAATTCGCTGCAATTCCTTGCTAACCTCGAAATGCAGACGCTGTTTTCCGATAATTTGTTGAGCAACTGCTTAATGGAGGACAGTTGTTGTACTTCTGGGATGGGTCTTCCTGCTGATTTGATAGACGAAACGGCGAATGTGTATTTAGCAGGCTAATTGGAGCAATCCTTTGCAGCAGATAAAAATGTTCAGCAGCATAGACATTCCGCAATAAAGAGACGGAGTAAAAGTGATCTGACTCTAATCCAAACTGGGACTTCTGTCTTGCCGGAGTTTCCATCGGACCCTGCGTTCGTAGAACGAGGAGTTCAATATTCCTTCTTTGGGATGGAAAATTGTCAAATCGCCGAGGAATCCGCTCTCAGTACCACAGAAACGACTACGAAAGGTAAGAGAAACGAAAGAGCGTTTTAACAAGCCATATCCAAAAATGCTAGCAACTAAAGCCCTCTCTGAAAACGGAAAACCGTCGAAAAGTTATGAATTTTAACCCTTTGCAATAATAGATTTAAATCCACAGTAAATACTGAACTGCGACCTTCTGCAAAGCTTTCACTCGATTATAGATTAACTGGAGAATCAAGTTCGTAACTGAACTCGCCTCTAAATTTATTGTATCGTGTACCACACATTTCTTTTCTCGTCTTCTTTTTCTATATCTACAGGCACTGCATAGTTATACATAGACAGCGAGAGGAAAGGAGGAGGACAAAGCGGAGCAGAGCAATAATGATATATGCGCGGAGAAAACAAAGGAGGAAAATAGTGTAGAGGCTTTTTCGGTACCGCTTGAGAAGCCAAATTACATTCACGTTAGGGCGCGTAGAGGTGAAGCCACGGACGGACACAGTTTAGCCGAAAGAGTAAGTTAATTCTATAACTCGTTTTATCTCGCAAAACAAAATTTAAACCGAGAGATAGTATTTCCTTAGTTCATAAAGAAAGATGTAAATATTTTGGGTATAAACCAATTGTCGCTTCGATTATATTAGAAAAAGTTATATTGTAGTAAGGTACTGTAAATCAATACTTCAACAAAACTAATTTGTAAGGTGCGGTGCATCTCAGCTTCCACAAAACTACTTTTTATAAGATATGTGGCCTGCCGGCGACGCTTCAGTATATTGAAGTTCTTATTTAATTTTTAGCGGATTTTGAAGCAACCAGTTTCGAACCAAAGTGATGACTGTTCATCCCATTTGATAAAACGTTATCAGTTATTTGAAATAAATTAATAATAATAAATAAATTAATAATTTAATTCTCCCATAACATTTGTTTATTTTAAATTATTTCAGATGACGGGTAGAGCATTAATTCTGAAGGAGATCATCAATCACGTTCAGGCTTTGCATCGTCAAGTTAAGGTGTAGTATTTTTTGTATTAATTGGTATTTTTGTAGGAAAGAACAAAGCTGTAAATATTTTTATTGAATTTGTCAACTGATAACGACTTATTGTCCACCAAACAGTGGAATATCTGCGGATTTAATTTTATCACCTTATCCTCAATGTCAGCAACCGGAACAGTTGAACGTATGTTTTGAACGTGAAAACCATCCGCCTAGCCTTTTCCACGGCAGGAATGTTTAATTCTGAGAATTTTTCAAAAATTGTTATTTCAGCCCAAAGTTGTATTCATTTGATATGCACTCGTTGTTGTATTAGCCGTGCAATTCAGAGTGTAGGATTTCCATCTGCAAATTTTCCTTCTTTCTGCAAAAGGTAAGACGAAAATAATCTTATGCTTCAAAAATAATTTTCATTTCCAAGAAATTTAAATGGATTTAAGTGTATTAAAAATAAGACCTTGCAAGAGAAGATGGGCATAAATCATCAAACTCAATAGTTAAGGTTTTCAAATATTTGTCCTAGCAATCTGGTCTGTCTGTCTGTGACTTTAAAATTGAGATTAAATAAATGAATATACTTTTTAATAATGACACAAATATTAATTCTAATGACTTTTAGGAGCTCAATTTTATTTTGGATCATCTCTAATACGCAGAATTACATATCTTTGTTTCTTACAATGTATAAGATTTTGTTGAGAGACCTGATTCCCTTTAAAGAGGTATCCAGGCCGTAAAGCAAACAACAATCCAAGCCAAAGGCCCTTAACCCAATGACTAGTAAGCCCTTAGTTTTATTTGACAAGGAAACGCAAAAAATAGTGATGCATAATGAAGATTGGTACTCTCACAGGGAGTCATCTATCAGTTCAACAACCTTTGGCGAAAGCTCGCAAATCTGAACATTTAGATCGCTAAACAATGGAAACCCATCCTTAAAGGTAAGTTATATTTGTACCCTACCACGAAAGGATACTTAATGATTGTTTTTCGTCTTGTTTCTGACAAAGCATTGATCCATGACTAGCAATGGTGTTGGGATCAACATCAGCTAGTGATGCAAGGGCATCATTTTGCTTTAAATATATATATTTTTATTTTCTGCCCGTTAATGCCATGTGAAGGGGGTTAAGGAGTTACATTTTAAAATTTCTATTTTTGTTTTGTTTTGGGGCAGACAACAACCTACCCGTAGCTCATTTAATGAGAAGCATAATGAAATAAATGAAAAAGTGCCAACTGAGTGGGAGTCTTTGAACTAAAAAAATGGTAGGTGGAGAAATTTGTGAAGGTTTTTCAATGTCACAACAGCATTACCCTGGATTTTTGGGTGAAAACTTTTATATTTTTGGAGTTTTGAAGAGAAGGTCCAAAATAGAATAGGGCAAGAAGGAAGGTCCAGAACAGAACAGGGCAAGAAGGAAGGTCCAGAACAAAATAGAGCAAGAAGGAAAGTTCAAAACAACTACAATCATACAAGGACAATCAAGACGGAAGGAGTAGAAAAGGTCAGCTAAAGTAAAAGAAACAGGGGACAATAGTATACACATAGCAGACAAGGAGGAAGGAAGTGGAATAACATAGGGGCTCTATTCTGCAAACATTTTTGCAACTTTATGTAAAAGAGTGTAAACCACTATATTTTGAATATAATATAATATTAGTGTCTTAATAGTTTTTGTCTCCTTTCTATGTGTTTGGGAGTGTTAAATGTGTAGAAATTTCTATTCTTAAAGTTAGATTTCTGATTTTCAAGATTAAAGTGCTTTAGGTTGCTGAAAATTCTGGGTAGTCACCTACAGCCAGTGCTGCAGGTACCCTTAGCAATAGTCAAAATAAATAGTCACCTACAACCATTGTTGTAGGTACCCATAGCAACATACAACCATTACTACAGGTACCCATAACAACATACAACAATTGCTATAGGTACTCATAGCAAAAATATGTTTTTGACAACAACTTAGTGTATGTTTCTATTGTTACTTTTTTTTTGCTTTCTAAGCAAATCATAAGACCTAAAACACATGTGTAGACCTCTGTAAAGGTTGTGTGAGGTTACATATAGAAAAACAACCCATCCTTTTCCACCTGTTTCCTAATTTTAATGGGTTTTTAGGTGACTACAAGGGGGTGGGTGACATTAGCATGGTATTAGAGCACAACTATAGCTCTCAGAAGAAGGATAGTGAGTTGATATTGGGGTTGGAAGAATCAATGTAAGTTAGAACTATGGGTGTGTCCCTATCACAAGGGATATTTTAGTTAGAAGACTGCAGTAAGAAAGAAAAATAGAAAAGGTCAGTTAGAGTAGTAAGATGCCACCAAGGAGAAGGATGGCAGATGTTACAGTTGCAGAAATAGTCAAAAGAATAAATTAGGTGTTAGAAACCTTAAGGGGAATGCAGGGAAGAATGAATACAATAGAAGGTGGAATGAGAAGAGATAAATCACATGAAGAAAGTGATAGTGAAGATGATGAAGGAGGAGCAAAGATGGCTAGACAAGAAAGTGACAATGCAGATGGAGATATAGATGTAGGTGAAAGAAGACTTATAAGAGGTATTTCTAATACTGGTAAAGGAATAAACCTAGAGTTTCCAAGCTTCTCAAGAAGTTTAGAACTAGATGGACTAATTGTCTAGATAATAGAGATGGAGGAATACTTTGAGTATGATAAAGTAGAGGAACCCAAAAGAGTGAGGTTGCTCAAATAAGGTTGAAAGGTCATGCAACACTCTAGTGGAAAGAGGTGCAAGCTTAGAGAAGAAGTGGTAGAGATAAGATAACTCAGTGGGATCAAATGGTGAGAAATATGAAGGCTAAATTCCTATCTAGTGATTATCATCTTGAAATTCTTAAGAAATTACAAGATTTAAAGCAAAGGGAGTTGAGTGTGAAGGCCTATATAGAGGAATTTTATAAGATTTCCATCAAATCTAGTCATAATGAATTGGACCATGAAAAAGTAGAAAGGTATGTTAATGGATTGAGATTGAACATTCTAAATGAACTAAGTATGATAAGATTGTGGAATGTGGAAGAAGAATACCAATATGAATTAAAGGTTGAAAATAAATTAGCAAGGATGTAAGAAATAAACAAATGTAGAGGTGGATTCAACAAAGGTAAATTGTAGCAACAAAAAACTTATACTCATGGTAAGGAGGCCAGCCCATAAAAAGGTCAGAAGGAGAAAGATGAAACAAGGTCAAGACCTTACCCCATGAGAGGTAGAGGTGGATATGGATGAGGCCAAGGTAGAGACTTCCAAGGCACATGTTTTAACTATGGATAGTAAGACCATAGATTTTATGAATGCCCACAAAGCAGATCATAAGGATCAACAAGAACAGGGGCAACAAGTACACATGTAGCAAAGGGGGATAGTGAATCTACATGATCTATTAGTCAACTAGATGAACTTGGGAAGGGATAAACACTTATGATAAAGTGGACATTATTTAAGCCAATCAAGAAAGAAGATGAACTCGTCCAAAGTAAAAATTTTAGTTAGAACAATATGTAAATTAGGTGGAAAATATTATAAAGTCATAATAGATAGTGGCATCACTTATAACTTAGTTTCAATTGAAATGGTAGATAGTTTGGGGTTAAAAAAGATAGCTCACCCTAACCCTTACAAAGTTACAAAAATGGCACCATATCTTGGTTGATCAACAATGCCTTGTGATTTTTTTAACAGGCACATATGAAAATGAGGTATGGTGTGATATCACACCTATGGATGTATGCCACTTACTCTTGGGGAGGCCGTGGTAGTTTGATAGAAAGGTAATCCATAATGGAAGAGAAAACGCTTACACAATGGAGAAAAATAGAAGAAAACACACTCTCACACCATTGACAACCAAGGAAGAAGAGGTGGAAGGTCATCCAAGAACACTGCTAGTGGTAGGGAAACAATTCTTAAAAGAGATTAAAAGGTAATAACTATTTTTTGTAGTGGTTCATAAGGAGCTACAAGTAGATGAAGCAAAGGACAGTAGTTACATTCCTTTAGAAGTAATGGAGCTACTTATAGAGTTTGATGAAATTATGTCGAAAGATTTACTGGAAGGACTACTACCAATGAAGAGCATTAGCCATCATATTGATTTGATTCTAGGGGAAATTTTACCCAATAAGGAAGTATATATGTTGACACCAATAGAAAATGAAGAAGTGAACAAACAAGTGCAACAACTATTAGAAAGAGGACTGATTAGAGAAATGCTTAGCCCATGTACAATACCAACTGTATTAGCACCAAAGAAGGATGATAAATGGAGGATGTGCATAGACTCAAGATCCATCAATAAAATAACAATAAGGTATCATTTTCCTTTACCAAGAATGGATGATCTCATGGACTATTTGGGAAAGGCTATATATTTTACAAAAAAT
Source organism: Torreya grandis (assembly GCA_037957365.1). Lineage (NCBI taxonomy): Eukaryota > Viridiplantae > Streptophyta > Pinopsida > Cupressales > Taxaceae > Torreya > Torreya grandis. Next base: position 2,430,346 of record JARHVA010000895.1, read on the forward strand.
GGTTTAAAGAGTGAATATTACCAAATTAGGATAAGAAAGGGTGATAAGTGAGATACTACTTTTAAGACCAAAGAGGGGTTATATGAGTAGTTAGTAAAGCCCTTTGAGTTAATAAATGCACCCAGCACATTTATGAGGTTAACGAATGAAGTGCTAAAATGATTTTTGGGGAAGTTTGTGGTTATTTATCTTGATGATTTTTTATTCTTAATAGGAACAAAGAAGAGCATTTGTTACATATTAGACAAGTCTTACAAAGTCTCAAGGAAGAAAGGTTATTGGTGAATTTGAAAAATTACAATTTTAAGAAGGAAAAACTAGTTTACTTGGTCTATGTTATCTTTCAACAAGGGCTACAAATGGATCTAGAAAAGGTGCGTGCTATCATTGAATGGCCAACACCTAAAAGTGTACATGATATTAAATGTTTCCATGTTTTAACATGTTTCTATCATAGATTATTCAAACTTTCAGTGGCTATATGTGTACCCATAACTGAAACTATAAGGGGAGATAAGAAAGAGTTTAAGTGGACAGTAGTAGCAGATAAAAGTTTTGAGATTTTGAAGAATAAAGTCACTAAAGAACTGGTATTAGCCTTGCTCAATTTCGCAAAGGTGTTTCAAGTGGATTGTGATGCAAGTGGGACATCCATAGGAGTGGTTCTAAGTCAAGAGGGCAGACCTATTGTATACTTTAGTGAGAAGCTCAATGATGCCAAGAAGAGGTATTCAATTTATGATCTGATAATTTTATGCCATTATATAAGCTTTAAAGAAGTGGCATCATTATTTGCTTCTAAAGGAATTTATTCTCTACATGGATCACCATCCTTAAAAATTTATTAATATTCAAACCAATTTGAACCAACAACATATGAAGTGGGTTGAATTCCTATAAGGATATAATTTTATTTTCAAGCGTAGAAGTGGGAGTTCAAATAAAGTAGTGGATGCATTGAGTAGAAGAGCAACATTTTTGATTGAAATGAGAACTGCAATAGTTGGATTTGATGCTATGAAAGAGTTATATAAGAATGATTTAGACTTTAAGGATGCATGAACAACATGTATGGAGCCTATTAGTGTGGATAGGACACTTTAGATGTTTTTTTATTACAAGATCGACTATTGTTTAAAGGACAACAACCTTAAATACCACAAGGATCAATGAGGCAAAATTTAATAAGAGAAAAACATTATGGTGGTTTATCTTGACATTTTGGAGATGATAAAATAATGACACAGCTTATTGAAAGATATTTATTGGCCAAAGATGAGGCCAAAAGTTAGAAAAATATATGTGAGGTCAAATTTGTCAATATGCCAAAGGAGGGAGTTAAAATACCAGCCTATATCAGCCATTATCCATAACGAAGAAGCCATGGGAAGATGTGAGCATGGATTTTGTGCTTGGACTTCCAAGAACATAGCCAGTTAAGGATTTCATTTTTGTGGTTGTTGATAGATTTTCCAAAATGGCTCATTTTCTAGCATGTAAGAAGATAGAGGATGCAACACATGTATAAAATTTATTCTTTACAGATGTTATTAGATTAGATGTTTTGCCAATAAGTATAGTTTTGGATTGTGATACTATGTTTGTAGGACATTTTTAGAGGATAATTTGCAAGAAATTAAGGACTAACTTAAGGTTTAATTCTACATATCATCCTCAAATGGATGGACAAATTGAAGTTGTTAATTAGAGCTTAGGGAGTTTTTTAAGATGTTTAGTTGGTGACATGCCTAAGCAATGAGATTTGATAATACCTCAAGCTAATTTTGCGTGAAATAATCCAATCAATAAAATCACATGTAAGACTCCATTTTAGATTGTTTATGGGCATAGTCCTATAGGTATTTTACAATTAAGAGATCTTTTAAATACTGAGAGATATAAAATAAGTACTGAAGGAGTGGAGTTTACTAAATATATAAAATATTTATGTCAACAAGTGAGAGAAACACTTAGTTGGAGCAGTCAACAATTTAAAGAGAAAGCTAATTTGAAGAGGAGGGAAAAGAATTTTGAAGTGAGAAATATGGTATTGGCACATCTATTAAAGGAAATATTCCACAACCATGCCTATAAAAAACTTATGTGGAAGAATATTAGACTTGTAAGGTCATTAAGAAGTTTTCATCGAATGCATATGAGTTGAAGTTGCCTAAAAGTTTGGAAATCTATCTAATTTTTAATGTTGTTGATTTATATACTTATCATGAGGGAGAAAAATCACAATTGTAAGAAGAAGAGAAGATATTACCATAAAAATGGAAGGAGTAACTACCTAAGAAAGTAAAAGAGGAGATTGAAGATATTTTGGATTCACGATTAATTAGGAAGACAAGGGGCAAAGAGTACAATGAATATTTAGTGAAACAGAAGGGTAGACCAGTGGAGGATGAATCATGGTTAAGACTCAATGAAGGTAGAATCACTACAGTTAGCACAAAATGATGGAGTTGCTAATCTGGAGCAACTGGACCCTTAATCTATAGCAACACAATGTTATACATAGTGAGCACGGTCTCACAAGACTTTCTATCTTGGTAGTTCAATGCAGGGGCATCATTTTACTTATTTATTTATTTACTTGTTTATGGAATTTTTTAAAGCTTGCTAATACCAAATGAAGGGGTTTAAGGAGTTACATTTTAAAATATCTTTTTTTTTTCTTTTGGGGTAGCCAGCCACCTACGCATAACTCATTTAATGAGAAAAATAATGAAAGAAAAGAAAAAAGGAAAATTGAGTAGGTGTTTTTGAACTCAAAAATTGGTAGGAGGAGGAATTTATGAAGGGTTTTGAACATTGCAGTAGCTTTATGTGGGATTCTGGGGGGGGGGAACTTCTAGATTTTTGGAGATTTGAAAAGAACGTCTAAAATAGAATAGGATAAGAAGGGAGTTACAGGATAGAACAAGGCAAGAAGGAAGATATAAAATAGAATAGAGTAAGAAGGAAGGTTCAAAACAACAACAAGCATACAAGGACAATCAAGATATAAAGAGTAGAAAATGGAATCTAAAGCAAAAGACATAGGGGGTAGTAGTATACATGTAACAAACAATGAGGAAGGAATTGGAATAATAGAGGGGACTCTACTCCACAAACATTTTTGTAACTATATGTAAAAGAGTGTAAACCACTGTCTTTTGAATATAATATATTATTATTGTCTTAATATATTTTGTATCTTTCTCTATGTTTGGGAGTGTTAAATGTGCATAAATTTTTATTCTAAAAGTTGGAGTTTTGATTTGCAAGTTTAAAATCCTTTAAGTTGCTGTAAATTATAGACAGTCATCTACAACTAGCATTGGAGATACCCATAGCAACAGTCAAGGTAAATAGTCACCTACAACCATTTTTATAGGTACCTGTAGCAACATATAACCATTGCTATAGGTACTTGTAGAAACATATAAACATTGCTATAGGTACTCATAACAACAATCTATTTTTGAGAACAACTTAGTGTGTGTTTTCATATTTGTCTTTTTTCTTCTGATGTAAATCATAGGACTTGCAACACATGTGTAGACCTCTTTAAAGGTTGTGTGAGGTTTTTTTATAGAAATACAACCCCTCCTTTTCCACTTGTTTACTTATTTTAGTGTGTTTTTAGGTGCCTACAAGGGGGTGGGTGCCATCAGCTACTAATGAAAAATTTGTTCCTAAGGTTCAACCCACTCACTAAATCCTTCACTACTACATCAATCTGGATTCATCTATCTCAAACCCTCCCGAATTTTTGGGCTAATCCCCACCACAATGTAATAGGAAATACTCTAAGAAAATTCTAGTAGACTGATTCACTAGATCCATGTTTAACCACACTAAATTTTCTAGAATCCTCGTAAGTATGGACATCTCAAATGATTTACCTACATCTATTGACATTATAGTTGAAGACCAGGTTTGGAATCATCTTTTTGACTACAAAGGCCTTCTATTTCACTATTGTAGATGCTTTAAAAAATGGGCACTTAAAACCATACTGTAACATTTCTAATGAAAGGAAAACTTAGCCAACATTATGCAAGGAATCCTTCCTTGAACATTTGATAGTGTGTGGTTATGGATACCCTAAATGTGAATCTTTAGATTCAGATGAGGAGCCCCCTTTCTTAATAAATAATTATCACAATTTACAAGCTTCAAAGGAAAATCACATGGATCAAAACCCTTTAATCACTTCAAATGAAAATATTATAGATGAAAGAACTTTGATAGAGATTAAGGCTACTCTTTTTCAAGAAAATTTCATAAAGTTACATGTTGATCCCATTCCATTTAAAAAAATGGCAGAGATAGGATTAATGGCAAAACCTAATTCTCTTTTCAAAGGAGATAACACCTCAAATTACCCTTTCTATCTCATATAATTGGAAATCTCCATCCCATTTTTTAAAGCATTAGATGACTAAATTTACAAAGGGGAATGGACTGAAGTATGCAAAAAGACAAAAGTATAAAAACCCATGGAGTTATTTTCAAGTAATAAAATGCTCCCTATAATAAAAAAGAAACTCATTATCTAGCTAAATATTCTTGGAAGTTACCTTTTTCTTGATAATATATTTTTGTAGGTAGGTTGGTTTATTGAACTTTTGTAGAAGACTTTGGTGTGTAGTGCCTTGTCGAGTGTTTAGTTACCACTAGTATAGGCATCCTAAATGACCATTATTATTGTATATTTATCTCCTCTATACAAGGCTTTAAGGCTTTTTAAACACTATTTTTAACCCTATAAAATAAAAAGTATTAAAATAGTCTAATGATTTTATTTCATTACACCAGATTTTAGACATGCATTAATTTTATTAAATAATGTGCTTTGAGTCTATACAAATGTGATGAGAATATATTTGCATCCAACCCAAAAGAAATGTCATATCAAAAGAGAGTCTGGTGTATTTTAGGGTAACAATACATACATCTTTTATTTCAAGATAGTGCTCAAGATTTTTTCTTCTTTTTTTAAGATGATTTAGATGGTTTTGTACAAGTTGATATGATTTAATATTTATATATTAGATCTATATTATGTCAATTATTATCTATTTTTAAACACATATGGAACATTATTATAAAATGTAATATAAGTTAGGTGATCACTATTAATATAAATTATTTGTATGTAATACACACATTAAATACACTAAGTATTCTCGATACCCTATTCACAAAACTTCAAATATGATTGAAGAAACTTGAATGTATATACATTATACCCAAATAGTATATCTAGCATATATTTCAATATTTTAAGAAACATTAGACTATATGTAAAAATAATAAAAGATGAAGGAAATGTATACCAAATTAATCCAAAATAGTTATATGTGGAATTGGTCATGTTGGCCATAATTTTTAAGATAGAATGGAAATAAATAATATATGAACTTGATTCCAACCTGTATTATGCAGTTCAGGTCCTCGAATCTCATAAATTTTCAATATTTTTGGTTAATCTAAAGTTTGGAAGATACATAATTTTAAATTTTGTATTCTTAAACTTAAGTTAAAAAATGTGTCTCTCAACTATACTATGTGAAATCTGCTTAGATAAAATTTAAATAGACCAATGAAAAGTGATGTTATAGATAAGGAGAGGAATATTCTAGGAAGGAGATTCATTAGGTAGGGTAATATTATAAAATTAAACTTCATGAGTGTGATGAAAATGAAAACATTATATTTAATATTTGTTTATGTAAAATGAAAATTTATTATGTTAAATGTTAAAAGATATTGCATTATACTTCTTGTATATAATTTGGTAAAGAATTTATTATTGGAAGCATAAATACGTGATGTGGCATATAAATATCAAAGATGTTTTTCATGGTCACCATTTCCATCATAAAGTGTGACCATGGGTGGTGCAAAACTAGTTGGTAAAGTTTACAAATATATTTCAGGTGTAGGAATATTATGTAATACATATTTTGAATCAATATCATGATTTGACTTCAAATTTTTTTTATCAATGTTTGTAAACTTGGCTTCCAAAGCTTGAATAACTTGTATAAATGTTTGCATATTAAAACCATTAGGATTAAAATATGATATGTGAGAGCTCACCAACTTAAATATGAAAACACACTTGTGTTGATGTAGGCATTAAAATCGTTAATTGAGTTTCCAATGGAGGATTTATGAAAATTTATTTTATATTTAGTGAATAATTAGAGCTTAGGTTTGATAAACATATCCAATAGACTTAATATTTATATTAAAATATAGAAATATTTGTTCACTAACACCTTCTTCTATTTCGGTTTCCAATAGAGTATAAAAGATCTTGTGGAGATATTTAAGATTATCACAAATGTTTTCTCAAAATAATGCAATAAATTTAAATTATTCTTCGTATATTATTCAGTTTCATTTTAATAATATGTTTCATTAGCCTCATGATTAGATGCATCTTTGATTATAATTTATTTAATATGTATCCAATTTTCATTAATTTCAATCGTTAATAGTATAATTTGACATGGTATTAGCTGGAAACCTTTTAGGTGTTCCAAGCATAAGCTAAAAAATGATCCATAAACACACCACCTATTTTAATATTATGTCTATATTACATTTAAATGATAGTGAAAATACTTATAAATACTAAAAGTAAAAATATTAGAGGTCGAAAACCCTTGAGCTAGCTAATATTTACATAAGAATCCTAGGTTCGATTCACCAAATGCTTACCTTTTCATAAGTAAGGGTTAGAAATTTGTCTAATAAATGAGATATACTAAATCTAACCATACACCAAATATATAAAGTATAAAATCCAATATTCTAATTATAATAATATGAATAATAAATTGTACTTAACTTATACAATGATGCACAAGAAAATATGAGTATTGCAGGTTCTAGAATCAACTATTTGAAGATATGAATTACATCATCATATTGTAAAATTTCTCTCTCTATCAACTTGGAACATTATTCACCATGTGGACACTAGTGTCAATGATATTATCTTGATTTTAATACTTATTCCCAAATAATATTACATACTCTTTCCTAAAAATTGCACCTACCCCTATTAGGTGTCACTATCACCTTATAGATTGTATTTATCAAATTTGTGCATAGGCTTTTGATATTACTATGTACCTAAAAACACTATATCATCCAATTAGGGCATGTCACCTTCTAAAACAAATTTGGTTGCCTCAATTCAAGTCAAGTTGACCTAAAGGACTAATTTTTTTTATTGGTATCTATATATCCATATAATTATTAGAGGTCCTAAAACCAATGTTCTTATCTCAAATATGTGGGCTTATGTCTAAAAATATATTTAATATGGTATATTCAGGTGCATGGAATGATCTAGTTTGTAACATGGAAAATATTGCTCATGAGTTGATCTTTGAATTATTCAGACCTGTAATATGATTTCTCTATTATTTATTTAGAAATGGGATAAAATAAGGTGGAATATCTTAGTTGTGAAATTTATTTTTAATCGTGTATTAAAATCTTGAGAGGTGGTTTGCAGGTGATTAGTGAATGGGATTAAACTTGTATTTATATCACACTTTTTAAAATGTTTATCATGGAAGGGTTAAAGGAAATAAATAGGATGACCCATACATATAAATATATTTAAAAATATGAGGCTCTGTGAGGTATAGACACATGTTTGGATCAGAGACAATGATGTTGACTATAGGATTCAAGTCTAAATATAAGTGTCCAATAAGATAGAAAATTGTTGAAGCTCTATAACTAATAGTGAAAGAAATATATCGTTTATTAAGTATGTTGTGCACTACATGTGAAATAAATAATAAAAATAACATGGTGATATTATAATATAATAATTTAGGCAAAGTGAGGTCATGAATTCAAACCTTTCCATTATGAATAAGGTCATGAACTAAAAGGCAGATTCATAACTAATATTTTAAAAGTGTAAAAGACTAGTTTGACATATAAATCTAGATTTGAGTATCTCAAATTAATAGTTTAGATTTAAAATGGGTTTTTGATATTTTTTCATGAAATCATGTGTTTGAAACATAATTTGATTTTTAAATTTTTATGTCCATAGGGAAGAGATTGAGTATGTAGTTTTCTTAGGGTTTTTTAGGTTCATAAGGCCAAGAAACGTAAACCTTAGAGTGATTTTTTATTCTTTAAAACTAGATAGGATACTAAATAGGGGTTTTAGTTAGTTTTTTTTATTGGATGGTTACCACATGAAAAGATATGAAAATTTGGTAGGTTGTGGGGTTGACACATATATCATTTTTTATATTTTTTTATAATTGTGAGATGCTTAATTCTTTTTTTTTTTTTTTTTTGTCAGTAGTAAATCTATTATGGAAAATGTTTTTTTTAACACTGTGAAACATTGCTTTTGATTATTTAGTGGTATATCTAAGCAAATTTTTTACAAGTCATTGAGCATTTAGTAGAAATTTGGAAATAAATCATTACTGCATGGGTTAAGTTTTAATATGTTTTTCTATGTGCATGTCTTGATATTTGTTATTCTAAATATTTTCACTATAAGTGATATAAATTTTCCAAATAAGGTTTTTAGTGTAACTCTATATTTTTGAAGGAAATATTTTGTTTGTAATAGTGAAATGCATAAATTTTACAACCTTTTATAGTAATGATATATCTCATTTGTAATTTGTTACACAATTATTTTCAATTTTTAAGATGAAAATAAAGACTAAAAATGGGTTTTAGAAAAAAATCATTCACATTTTGAGTAAATAATATATATTTTTATTATACTTAGGGTTTATGTAAATATAGGTTGTACATTTTAAATATCAAGTAGTTTGGATATTAGACTTGTATAGATGAGAGATTGAAATTGTAACCATTCCTAGGTCAATATTTTTCTAAAGAAGAATTTGTAGATAGAAAATAAGTATAATTTTATTTGTTAATGTGGTGAAAATTTCTGGTTTTAAATGTTAAAAAAATATTAATGGATGCACTACCAAGCCAAAAGACATACATGTCATTGGTTATATTTAATTATGTCACAAACTTTCATATCTACAAACTAATCATTGATGGTATGATGAAACCATATCAATGACCATTCTATCTATGTGATGTGGCCACATAAATGTGGGACACATGTAAAAAATAATGAAACATGATCATATTCATTATCCATATTATAATACAAATTGTTGATTAGGTACAAATTAAAGCTTTCATATTGATAAGTGCCATAGGTGAATGTTTTTTTAAAAATAAATTTTGATGATGGATATAATTTTAATAAACATATAATAAAAATTATAATGTTTATTTATGGACAATTATATAAATGATATATTATTAGTGTAAATTGAAAAAATAAGCAAAGTGCTTGGAAAATGCCTCTAATATTAGATCAGGTAAATAACAGGTTTATGGGGAACCTTAACTAAATACAAAGAAGTTAAAAATAAAGCTAAAAATGGGTGCCACAACAAGTAGCCCATGAAAACAAACAAACATGAAATAAAGATGTTTTTTCCAATCATTTACTTTCATGAAACATTTCCATAATAAATAAATAAAATTGCCCTCCTAGGAGGCTAATGTGGGACTAAACATTATACAATTATTTCAACATATCCAAGAAAGTACCATTCACATCCTACCAATTTCTTCCACTAAACCTTTAAAAAAACCATAGAAAAGCTCTACCACTAGCAAAGACCAAAAAAGAAATAGAGAACCTTCCTCTAATTTTATGTTTCCACTAAACTTCAGCACAACACATCCATACACCCCTTGCAAAACCTAGATCATTCCTTATCTATCATAGAACTTATGAATTAGGGCCCCCTTGAATGGATAGTCATGCTAGACTCAAGTCTTTTGCCATTTTTCTTCCTCTACACTCTAGTCTACACCCCTTTATATTTTACAGATTTTGTGGCTAATGGGATTAAGATTTTGAAAGATTCAGAAGTCTAAGATTTGTCTTCCATTGAAGCCAAATCTAATTATTTCTCCCTTGGTGTTTTAATAAGTATATTAACACCCTTAATGTTAGTTGGAACAAGGGTATCCAGTACCAAGACTGGCACCCTCATATCTGGAGTTGGTGGGTCTACCATGAAATCTCTCTTTGTGTGAGGAGATTTAGCATGAACATAATTTAGAGTAGGAGGCTCAGGCTCATCTGAAGATGAACTTGAATCATCACTCTTAGATTTATGAGAATTCATAGTGAGGTGGGTATGGTAGAGGTCTAACCACCAAGAAGTTTCCATCTTTATTATATGATTTCTATAGTCTTTAGTCAAATTCCATTTATTGAAATAGTTATGCTAGTGAAACATTAATACTTCATAGTTGAGGTGTTAGGAACATGAATGGTTGACTATTTGTAGGATAAATGTTTTAGGAAAAGGTTGTGTGAGTAAAATAATTAGTGAAAGGAGTGGGGTTGAGAGCCTTAGGTGTAGATCTAGGCATTTGTTTGGAGGCCACCTCAGTGAAACATTTTGACTTTGGTTTCAAACTAGTCATGTCTTACATTCCCATGAAGTAAAACTCCCTATTCATAGGGGGATAAGGTATGGGTTTACATTCTCCTTCAAATCAGGATAACTCCTATTCATAAAAACCTTTTCCACTCATGTTCCATTCTTTAACCAGTCTAAACATGAGGATGGGGTGCTTCGGAGAGTGGCACCTATTTTGTCCACCAAAAGGTGGATGCATTATATGCCTAGATATCTTTATAGGGTGGTCAAAACAAAATCTTGCCACCATGAGCTACTTGACCTAGACAGTGTGTGGGAGGATGGTCTAGGGTTCATCCCTCCAATAACAAGAAGTCTAGACCTAAAAATGTGTGTCTTGTATAGAACTAGCCAACAGGATTGGAAACATTGGATTTGGATGAGTAACATCAAAATAGTTGGGATCACTAAGGAAATTTAAATCAGACCTAGGTGGGATGGAGCCTACATAATCGTTCACCATCAGAGCCTAGATAAGATGCCTCTAATAAGCATTATATAAGGTTAATGTGATGGTTTTTCATTATTTTTTTATTTGATAGGGTAAATAGTATGAGTTTTGGAGGATCTTTTAACCTAGTATAAATGGAAAGAAAGATAAAATCTTATATCTCACATGATATGCCTCTAATAGTGATAAATATATACAAACATGCAAACATCAAATAAAATGCTACAATTGACACACAAGGTATAGCCAATGTTTTTGGATCATTCGCATGACCAACACAATATAAAATAGAAAGACTCCAATAATATTTTGCCTATTTATAGTATCCCATTTAAATTCATGTAATATTTCACAAAAATGACATTAAAATTAACATTTTGAGAGATAAAATATCATTTACATCTTACTACCACATTCCATGAAACTTTTACTTAGGATCCCACCTAAGTGAAGGGTCGTATTAGAAGATAGGATCTCACATCTTTTGCCTTTTCTCTTTCTATCCACTTTGGTACACTCTTCTTTTTATTTCATTATTTCTATGACTATTGGTATTGAAATTTCAATTGATTTATAGGGTTGATATGTGTCTTCTACCAATGCATCATCCATAAGTTCTAACCTTGAGATAGGTTTTACCATCTCTAGGACTTATACCATAGATATATCTTAATTTACTCACTTAAAAGCATCCAAAACCATGTTCGAAACCACCCTTCAAACGTTATATGAAGACGGAATCATTATAACCCTTGTTTATGCAATACCTTCCATACTTTTATGACTTCAACAACTTTTAGTGTTATGTTACATGTGTTATTCATCCTTCATATCCTTATCTTCTGAGTTTAGGATTAAATATAATGCATCACTCTCAGTCTCAGGTCCATTCATTCTAAGATGAATAGGGAGGAAATATGTCCACTATGAAATTTCCTTATTTATATTAAAAATGATGCACTGTTTAATCAAATGTCCTATAGCAAAGAAGTTGTGGTAATAAAAAAAAAAAACCTTCATATCTATGTATTGGGACCAAGAATAGTCACCAACTTGAAAAATAATTTTTTCAAAGAAGTCCTCAAAATTATCAATGTTGACTAGAATTAAGGAAAAGGTACTGTGAGAAAACATGGTAGCATCTAGTTGTGTTTTCATAAATTTTAAAATTTAATTACCAATATATTTATAACTAGCATCATTCTATAATTTGGATGGGAGGTGTGTGAATGAAACCATATGGGTCTTTTATTGAGTGGTTCAGTAAGGGGGTAGAATAAATAGAACCACATTTTTAAGAATAATTGATAATAAATCAAGATCCAAAATTGATTTTCAAAATTATCTAAGTATCTTCAATGTGATCACATACACCAATGAAAAAAATTAGAAAATGTTTAAATTTAAAGCCTACCTTAATGGAGGGGTTGTCAATGTTCTAGGATACAAGCATGGAGATCTTGAAGATTTATCCAAAGAGTCATGAATCTTATAATGATGACTTTGGAAGAAAACCATTATTATGCGTTTAACACTACTCTAGTTTTGTCCTCATTTAAATTCACAACTGAAGCTAAAGATGCATGTTTGAGAGGTTTCGGATCTAGTCTTAGTGGTACATTGTTATAAGAAACTACCTCATTACATTATTCTGGGGAATTAACTCCTTCCCATATTTCTTTGTTGAATTATGGCCCCTTCCATCCACCAACTTAGGTAGCAAATCCTTTTTGTTAATCCCACTAGAATTTGCTAATATGAAATATATGTTGGCTAAGATTTGATGGTTTTCCGTTATAAATTATAAATTATTTTATTTTTTTAATTAGAGGGAGTAAGGAAATGATGGTGGCACAAAGATTTTTGTTTATTTTAGGTATGTTTTAATTAATAATTTCTTCCTTGTATATTATATTATATGAATATTGTGTGTGTGTGTGTGTGTGTGTGTGTGTGTGTGTGTGTGTGTGTTTGATTTAAAGTGTCTATACATTAATGAAATATTTTTGATGAGTTTTTTTTTAAAAAAGACTACCCACTTTTAAGATATAAAAACAACATGTGGTATTAAATTTTATTTCCAATTTAGTTCTATTTTTTTGTCATCTATAAAAATGGAAGAAAAAATTAGGATTTTTTACATATATAGATTATGGAAAAATTAACGTATAATGGTTAGGATATAACTAATCTCATAATGAAACCATAATCAATCTCTATAATATGTATGTTGAATTATAGATGTTAATTTTAAAAATTTATCTTATAGTGATGATATCATATGTAGGTTAGAGAATTTAAAAATAATATTGATATAAATATCCATCTATATCAATAAAAAATGGAATTATCCTTTATATAGATATACATAACAATAACAACCTAAACTACTACCAAAAAATAACAATAATAATATCTGTTAGATGATTTTTTTTATAACAAGTAAAAATGTACTAACATCATTACTTGGATTTATGTGTGTGAATTAATATATAAAAATAACATGATGTTTCAATACCAAAACTTATTTTAAGATAAACCATTGCAAGATCAATAAACCATTCACAAGGATCTATGTATAATAATCCAATGATTCCATGTCATGAAACACCATAATAATATAGTTATTTTTTGAGTCACTTCAAAATTAATATACATTGATATTAAAAAAAATGAGATGCATATTTTTTTTAATATGGGGATGATGAATATATCCTAAAACATTCTAACAATTTCAAAGGATATCATAACTGTAGCGCTTGTCTATACTATAAAATAATTAACCCATTTGAAGTTCATGTTTCTAAGGTGGAATAACACTTGTTGAAGTATTCTCACTCTTGGAAACCTAGTGAACCTAAGTTCCTAATTTAGTGGGTACCTATAAATATAACCATATTTTGAATTTAATAAACTCTTTAAAAGGCATTATAAAATATAAGGTAGACAATATAAATTAACCTAGAAAACTTGAAAGCTAAATTTTCAAAAAATACATAAAAATATAACTATAACAAAGTATTTTTCTTCGCCATGAATAATTAAATTAATCATAATTAAAAAATAATTGCAATTAAAGTATATACACTAAATTTAAACAAGGAATTTTAAAATTTGACATCATATTGTGGCCATGATGGGTATGAAAATGTGTAGAAACTAGAGGATTAACTTGGTTCAAAATCTATTCGTAAGCCATGAGTTTATGATTGGTCAAATGGACTAACCCTAATAGTGTTTAACTAAATTTTGGTAATTTTGTTTAATATTTTGGAAACCATTATCACATGACCTTAGGAATTAAGTTTGCCTTGAATTTTTATTTTAATAACATATATGGTTCCTTGATTTCATGGTTTATGATTTTTGGTAGGTATGTAAAAATTAAATTTAATGATAATAAAGGCCTTCATCGATAAAACTTATATTTAAATAATTAAAATCAATAATATACTATTAAAAATTAGAAAATAAACTTTTTTTTTTGTTTTGTTTCCAAATAATAGATTCTATCTTATTATAATCTAACTTGAAACCCTGAAATAAAAAAAAACACCATACATGCATCTTCACAAAAAAATAGATCCCACACTCTAAAACGAACACTTTCATCAATGAGAATACAATCAACTATCCATAGTATTTTTTACATAAAAATTTATTGAAAATTTTTAATTATATTGTATCAATGTTAGTAATAAAACATACATGCAAAAAATATTCACACCATATTCATACAAAAAAATTAATTTGAGTGTAAATCCTTTTGTTGTATCAATGAATGATCAAAAAATTCATTTTTTTCATTTTTTTATATAATATTATGTAATTTAATATAATGAAATAATTGGTTTCTTATAAACATAATTATTGTAAAATTTATTGCTTCTTGATACAAAATATATTCGGAGGTTGTACTTTATCTATAGGTAAAGTAGACTACCCTTAATTGTATCACCTGAATATGAGTCACAATTTTAGTTAATTCATTTTACATTTATATTTTTGAGATTTTTATGAGATGGAAATAATATATATAGATTTTATTTACTATCATATTTTAAGAATAAGAAAGTTTTTTTTTAATGTTTACCTTTGGAACCCAATGACTTGTGCCAGGAGGGTATAAAAATCCATGTACATAGATTTTCCATTGTAAAGCAAATAAATTATTCCTTAAACCAAATAAATAAAATTTATGCCAAATCCATTGTCTATGCATGTAAAAAAATCATAGTGCTAAATAAATAAAATGAATATTTTATTATAGAATTAATTTTTTTGAGAAAAGAAAAGTTTTTTTTATAATATTTCCACTCGTAGAAACACACAATAAATCTTATTAAAAAAATTTCATGACTTGTTTCACTTTATTATTTTTCTCTTAATCTATGATTTTTTACCATATTAGTGATAATATGAAAAATAATTATTTAAAAAATTAATATAATATTATAGTTTTGAATATATTTAAATTCCACGCCATGTTTTATTAAATATACTTGTATGTTAATTCAACTTATACATGGAAAAAAACAATGGATTTGTTCATGCATGACATTCTTGTATTTATATTGAATGAAAATGAAAACATAATGTAATGTTAAAAAAATTTAAGTCATAAGGAAGAAAATTTCTAATGCAAGGCCTCTTTAGACATGTTTATAATGGATTTACTAATGTCCTTTTGGAGGATACCTAGATAACTCAAAATCCCCTACAAATAGAACCAACCTTTGAGTGTATCAAATAACAAGGATTCAAACAATGGGGGCATAAAGTGAAATCTTGATGGGTTTAATGTTTAGAATTAAGAGGTAGTATTCAATCTTGTAAATCCTTTAAATTTTTTGATGGTATACAAGATGAGCCTCATAAAAACTACAATATCTTCTAAGGATTTTAGGTTCATTTGAGCCAAGAGAATGACTTATTTAGTTAGAATAGAAAAGGAACATGAGTTTACTTAGTGAAGGAGGGATACATAGCCCAAACCATTCACCATATTATTAACATAGATAAGGGTATTTGGATAAAAATATAGACCTCAAAATCTTGGATGAAGGAAACAAAATGGGAAACACAATATAGACCTCAAATGCATGCAAATTTTTTGACATGGGAAAATATTAAAAAAAAAGTTATATATGACTCCCTCATGGTGTATCCCATTTTACAATAATAAATAAACTATTTGAACACCTTTTGATACACTATATTCTTTCCTCAAATATCTGGAATGATTTCTTAAATGAATGTGACCTCATTTGTATGCTAAGTGAAAATAACCATAATCTTATTCAAGTGCAGCAAATAATTAAAAGATTAAATATCCTAAAAAATTAATGGGATATGGGACCTTGCATCCTAACCTAGAAAGTATGAATAGAAAAGAATGTGATAAATTTTTATTCTAAATCTAGACACAAGCCAGGTAAAAGAATCTAGATGGAAATTGAATCCATAATTAATAAAATCATGGATACCAATTAAAAACTATAAAATAAAGAAGAAATGCATATGAAATAAAAATATTGAATATTTGGGGATCCATTAAAAGAATCTATGACAAAACAAAATTGGGTAACAAACATAAAAAAAAAAATCTAAAAAATTACGAAATGGCTCCATCTAGAGGAGGGGTAGATTAATTCCAATTTTGATGGAGCATCAAGGCATAACCCTAGAAAATCTAGAGCTAGTGTCATTATAACAGACTACCAGGGTCTAGTCAAGGATTTCAAAGCATCCTTTAATATAATTAATACAAACCTTATAGCATAATTTGAGGCCGTAGTTCTAGTTATGAGACTAAATCTAAAATAAACATGGATAATACGGAAATAGATAAATAATCTCTTATCATCATTATAAATATGAAATATAATGAAATTTTGAGTTAGAGATTGAATAGAATTATTGAAGCAGTAGGTCATATCCAAAGCTAGATTGAAAAAGTAAAAGTGAAGTAAAATTTGTGGGAGGGAAATAGTGTGGCTAATTAGCTTGTTAATTATGGACAAGAATTGCAATCAAAAAGAAAATAAATAATTATGGAAGATATTTCAAAAAGTTAGGAGATGAAGAGCTTAATATAAATCAACTCCAAGGAATGCCTTTAATTACTAAAATTCACTATGTTTGGACTCTTAAAAATTAGGCATCACCAAGAAGGGATAATAAAGTCTCTAAGTATGCCATTTTTGTATGATTATAACTAGTTAGGATGTAAAACAAACCCCATGACATTAAATTCACCTACAATATGAGACTCACAGAGCTACTAGGGGAAATATACTAGATAAAAATTGCCTTTTTGGAAGACCTAGAGACAAATAACATTGGAGAAGAAAAAGATAAAAATTAAATTTTCAAAAAATAATTGATAAAGCCTAACAAACTAGGCTAGCCATGCACTTATTATTCCTAACCTATAGTAGGCTATAGTGCCTTAATTTCAACTCAATAAATCTAAGCATATTTTTTTAAGTTTTAGATCATGGTGAAAGGTTAGTCGACCATTCTAGAATTTTTAATGACCCTAATTCATGTTATTTTATTCTTAAAAAATATAAATTTTACCATGTTGGAGAAAATAATACCTATCATAAAACTAAGAAACCTCCAATAAGTTGAGAATCACTAGGGGACACTAGAATGGAACCAAACTAGTCAAACATTTAACATAGCTAATATGGACTTATCGTATATAGTGGCCAATAAATTGTAACCCATTGACCTATGAAGATAAATAACTCTTAAAGGTATTGTGACATGACATATAAAGGAGGAAAATGATGACGGATCAATCCAAGAATCTATACAAAATAATGTAGAATGGAGAAGACGAAAATAAGAGACCAGTCATGAGAGGTCCTTCCAAGTAATGATTCACCAAGGAAAAAATGGATTATCATAATAAATTCAATCTATAATATCTTGGATAAAGGAAATTTGAAGAAATAAATATGAAATTCCAAATGTTTTAATAATGTAGGTAATATAAAGACTTGTTTAGAGTAAGAGGGGCAAATAAAAAAATAATTTTACATTAAATTAAAGGAGTTAAAGAATGTGGGCTAGTGAGAGTAAAGAGAAGGCTTAAATCCCCACTATGGTAGGACAAATCATCAAGTATTGTCTTTAGATAGCCTAAAGGAACTATACTTGGGCATCTTCCACATAAATAAGTGGTTTACAACATTAACAAAACCATTTTCAAGAAAAACTAAGAGTACATATGGAACAATAGAAGGATATGGAGGCTATAATCAAGAGAGTCCATGGAATTTTCCTATACCACTTAAATTTAGTAGCATACATAAATGATAATCTTATTCATGTTATAATTTTTATTTTTAATAGTGTAAAAGGAGTAGGGATTCGTACACAATCTTGGTGATGATACAAATCAATACTGATAATATAGGTGGAGTGAAAAACACTCTAACCATAATTAATTCAAACATCATGAAAAAAATAGATGACTTCCATCATTTTAATTTCATGAAGAATAATAATAATAAAAAAACCACTTGGTTAAAGACAATGAGGAAGAATAAGAAAACTAGGATTTTGTTGATCAACAGAGTCCTTAACATTAAAAACCAAACTGAAGAGCTCATGTAATATAGTTTCCTTGATATTAGATTTTTTACATTATTAATTTATTGTTTAGGGCCATCTCAATCCTATCTCATGGCTTTATCCCTTTGGACATAGATTAGAAATTTAATTTATCGAAATAAAAATAAAAAATTACATCATTATTTTTTCCTCATTTTTTTACATACCAAAAGAGGAATAAAAGATATAATATTTATTGGTGCTATATATTTTCTCCCTATAATGTGTAGTTATTGAGTAATTCAATTCTATTTATATATCATTCACTATGATAAATCTGAATTTAATTTATTATAAAAAATATTATTTCATTTCATTCAAAACCAAATGCTTATAATAAGTGCTACTAACTTCCTTCACCAAATTTATTTTTATTGTTTTAAAATAAATTAATATAAAATTAAAAATTTATATATATTTGATATCTAACCCCCAAAAATTAGTAAACAATTATCCTAAAAATATATATCTATTGGAATGAATCTTGCATTTTAGGACTTTTTAATTACTTTTAAACGAATTGATAACCATAAGAAAATATCCTTCAAACATATACAAATATAAAACCATTCTTGTATCCCACTAATCCCTATTTTTAGGGTATGGTGAGAGTAATTTATCTGGGTGATATGCTTCTCTCAGGTGCCCCAAAAGTCAAACGGAAAAAGTATGCTTCCTATTGGTGTAAACAAGGTATCCTAGGCATTTATAGTATATTTTGGTAGGAGGAAACTAAAATTAATATTTAGTGTTGTAATATGTATATAAGTGTTGGGATAAACACCTCACACCATGATGTATATATTATAACATCGTGTATCCCTTCATGATTGTCAACAAGTAGTTTAATAATTATCAAAACATAGTTTCTAAAGGAAATTAACAAAAATGAAAAAAAAATTGAAAGGAAAGGAAAAAGATATTTCTATTTAGAAATAAATAAAATTTGAATCCAAGGTATAAATAAAATTATTCTATGTCATAATTATCCAAGGTGATGAGACAATATATACAATGTCAGGCATAAGCCAGGGTGGAAGAGATTGAGTTTTTTTGTCCAATTTTATCTAAGGATGAAGGTTGTTTGATTTTAGTGTCAAGAATTTACATAAATTTAAAAGAAATTCTATCCCAAATATCAATAAAATAAACAATAAATTTTCTAAGAAAAGTGGGTTCACCAAAATGTTTAACCTTTTTAAATATAAGAACATATTAAACTCAATGAGATTAAACTATTAAAATTGAAATGTTGATATGTAATGATCTGATACAAAAATATAGTATACTTTAATAAACTATAAAATTAACTAAAATAATAAACTTTCTAAAAATAATAAATTAAAATAGGTATAGATAGTGTCCCTCAAAATAGTGGTAAAGATGACTATGTAGATTTTATGTAAATACAAATTATTTTAAATTGACCTACAAATAGGGTTATAATTAAAAAATGTGATTTACTTCTTGTTGGCATAATCCTATGAGAGGTAGATATAGGCACATTATGGCCTTGTCTGTATGCTTTTTAAGCATCCCAAATTATTTTATACTTTTTTTTATTTGATTCAATGAAATCAATTTTTGTGTCTAAATATATATCAATGTATATTGGTGACTCTTGGATAGCCTGTAATAAGCTAAACATATTTCTAAACATGCACTAGATAATAATTAGATAACAAAAGGGGAGAATAAGATTAATCAGATATCATAGATTTCCTAAAAAAACCAAATATAATTGAGTGCTAATTACATATGCCAAATTGGTTCGAAGCCAATGTATTTCTTCCTCCTAGAGTAATTATGGGATCTTTGATGATTTGACTAGAATTTTTTACCAAGATGACTAATATGTTTTACAATAAATTTCCTTGAATTAAAATAATCACTCTTTTAATAAATAATATTATTTACACTTATTTGATATTGCTATCCCTGTCTTCCCTAACTTATGAGATGGGGAAATTAGACAGTAGTTAATAATAAGGGGAAATGTCACCTTCAAAATGCCATAGATCACTTGAATATGACCCTTCGATCCACGAAAGATAATTTATATAGAGTCATAGTTATTTTTGGACGGGATATAAATAATTATATTTTGGCTGCTTGTTGTTTCTCTATCACTTATATGTAGCTTTCTTTAATGGTTTATTCTATCTACTGGTATAGGCATTCCATTTAATTTTTTTATGGATTATCAATTTATCCTTTGTAAAAGAGAGGCCCCTCTTTTAAAACCCTTATTTTACCCTTACTAAAAAAATTAATGTGATTTGTAAATGAATTATCAAAGATTTGTATATGTTTATTAGGCTATGAGACAACTTTATTTAATGTAGAATTATGCAAATCAACTATAATGGTTTTTATCAATTAGGTCCTATATTTTATGTCATAATTTATCTATTATTACAATGTCATGAATCTCATTAATATAATATAATTTATTAGGATCATAATATTTAAGATCAAACATATTACACATAATTGACACCCAGAGATAATCTACCCATTCTCATGGACAGTGAAAACTTCAAGTCTTTTAATGCCTTAGTTGTGCCAATTCAGAAATATTCTATTAAATAAATCACATTTTAATCAATTAATTGATATAATATTATGTGTGGTCGGTATTCTATTGTGATTTTTTTTTTCATTTTCTTATGATTGGTAATGGTAATCTTATAGTTTGGATAGGTAACGACATTAACCATTTTGGCTACATTATTAGATTGGAAATGAGATGTATCATTAGTCTAAGGTTTGAAGGATGTTTTCCCTTGATATTTAGATGTATTTTATTTATAATAAATATGTGTAACTTAATATATTAGCATCCATAAAAATAACCTAAAACGTTGTGTTGCACATGAAAAACTTTGTCAAATGAGTCGTATGTATTAAATAAGGATTTATCCTTGAGTGGATTGAGAAAAATAGTAGAGAATATAATTGTTAGCTCACTATTAGGAATATAGTATGCCATTTTATTATGAATGGTTTTGAATTTAACCACATATTAAATGGTGTTTTTATTATGTAATTATTTGACTTGAGAATTTGAAAAGATATAAGTTATGTTATGTTTTTATATACTAAGATGGGTCATCATTTCCACTAAATATTGTGAACTTAGGAACTTGAAATTATTGACGTAATATGTGAAAAATAAATTTATAATCCATAGTATTATGTAATATTTCATAAGATGTAACCACATGGATAGGTTTTTTACATGTTAGAAATAAATAAAAGAAACCATCCTCATATCATCAAGTTTGTGGTGCATTACCAAATAAATATATGTATCAATAAGATTATAATTTAAATGTGTATTTAAAAGTGAATCTGAATTATTATCATTATTATGAAAATCATGATGAGTGTTTTGACTATAAATAAGACAAAGAGATTGAATAAATATTAATTTTTTGAAGGCATATTTGTCTTTGGGTGTGTAGATGGGAAAATAAATGTATTAGGAATAGTGGGATCAATTTGACGGGGTATAGTAGTATGAGGTTGCATTATATAATAATTAGTATAATGAGGACTACTATCATGACCACCTGATGTAGAAAGAGTAGAACCATTTGATGGATGTTTCTCAAAAAAAAAAAATCCATATTCCTAGTCCATGTATTGTGGGCTTTCTTAAGCAAAAAACCATAGAAATAAGATTTTTGGGATTGTTCGTAACTAAATCACAAAGAAATTCTTAGTTTAATTTTTTCAAATTAGTTGCATGTATAGGTTTAGGTTGTGTACCATATAAAACATGTTTTCTATCTTTTCTATTGTCAATATAAAAATTAATATTATTGAAGGGCATATATTTCTGATGATAATATAATTTACTATATAATTTAATATTAAATAGGGGAATTACAAAAGTATTAATCTCGTTAGATATAGGAATTTGTAAAAAATAAATGGTTTTCAAAGATAATTATATCAAGTCACATGTATTACCACTCAATATAACATTATTTGTAGTAGGATGTAGAGGTATAAACCTCTTATGCATTTGTAAGATATAAGTATGACTAGCTCAAAGGAATTACTATAAGGTGCATTAAATAAGAGATTATTTTGAAAATGATACTTAAATTAATAGGAATAAGCCTAAAATAACCTTTAAAGATATATCACTAAAAGAATAAAGGTGTGCACAAATACCTATAAATGTCGATAAAATAATTAAATAGAGATACACGAATAGAAACTAGAGTAAAAAAACAAGTAAAAATATTCAAATTAAAATTTAGCTCTAAATTTTAACTAAAAGGATCATAAAAACTTTGGAGGAAGGTATGAAATTTGATGGAATGTATCAGTTAACCAATATGTTTTGTCTTATATTTTTTTATTAATAAAAACACGATATGAATAATTTAATAGGGAGATAATTGAGTAAACAATTTGTATTGTTACTTTTTTTATTTTATATAATTGATAAACTTAGTTAACATATAAAAATAAAATTTGAAGGTTAAAATTTTACTGAAAAAGAAATAAATGATGATGAAATGATCACAACATAATAATTTATAGAAATGTAAATTATGTTATAGACTATTTAGTTCTATACCTAAATATGTGTATAATTTAAGGTTTTGTTTGTACATAGACATGAATGGCACCAACACTACTTGTGTTATGGGTAGGCTTGTAAGTCACCTATTTTGATTGGTGATCACGTCCTAATAAATCATACCCATCCTACATGAAATTTAGTATTATTATTATTAATTATTTCTATTTGTCTTACACTATATTTTTTACATGTTTGTATTTTTTATTTTTGATCACAATTGTGAAAATGGAAAAACATATCTCTTCTTATTCTTCTTGATGTAACATTCCATCAGATCATAATAAAATAAAGTAATGGGTTGGGAAACGACTATCAATGTATTAAATACATATTTTTCATGAAAAAATTATATTTATACATAGTTCTATGGTTTTTGAATCAAATATAGATCAATGATTTTGAATATCCTATTCTTAGATGTGAATATGCTAATACATGAAATATTCTTAAAAACTTTTTCCAATAGAAGAGGATGATACTCAAAGCAACAATATATTTATAAAATGTTTAAATATAACTTAATTATAGATCAAAATAAAGTACATATATTTTATTCCTCTCCATATAAAATTTATCTCTTTCTATATTTCTTTAATGTATCTCAAATGGCTTTAGGTAAAATTGGTATTAAAAGGGTGGTCTCTGATGTAATTTTAAAATAGATAGATTTTATAGAAAGCCATGGATCATGAATAAATAAAACTCAACCGAATAAATGATGAAGTATAATATTAATGATCCCATAATTCCTTCGTAGGAAGATAATAATGGGGGAAATTATCTCACCCCAAAAATGTTATAGTGTGTAATTTGAGTAACATTGTAGATATTTTTCCATTCAGGGTCATGTTTTAAAAAATAGAGGTTTCTAAAATTCTAATATAAATTTAAAATAATAAATACCATATAAGGGGTATTTTGGGGTAGGACAACTACAATAAAAATAAATGATCCATAATGGCGTAATGCTTAACAAAACTTGGAAAAGACTATCTGTAAAAGGAACTTGTATGAAAGTTAGGTGTATATAGAATTCTGATAGATATTGAAGCCTATTATGTTTTATCAAAAATATTTTCTTATCTTGTAGTGGTATAAAAATGTGGAGGTTATCTGTCACAAGTCAGTGTGAAATTTTTAAATAAGTTAATAATGTTTTTTTAATCATATTGTGGTATGTTCATTTGATTATAATAGTGTATTTTAAACCTAAAATTCAACATCTATTTTACATTCAAACAAGTTTTATTAATATTTATTGTAGTGATCTATTTAAAATTATATATACTTTTAGCATATGATAAAGTTTGGATCGCCATTTTATTTAGTAATATTTTCTGAATCAAATCATAGTGGTATAGTTAAATTTAGACCAAAAGAAAGGTGCATTAACTAATACATGTAGTGGAACTGGAGACTTTATGGAAACATTATTTGGTTATATAATTGATACTAAAATAAAAACTTCATGTATATTTTATATGGAATTATGATTTAGTTTTTTTTAATAAATTCATTTTTGAATCTAAAATTCATTAAAAATCAACCAATTGATAAATATAACCCATATAAAGTACTGTGGAGATGCTAAAAACGTCATTCCTTAAAGTAATATCTACTAAGAATTATAGTAAATACATATGTTTTTAAATGTTTCCTTATTTAAATATTTAACGTTCATAGGATTTGAAAGCTAAGATAAAATTCCTAGAAAACCTAGCTGACTATTTTAACCACCACTCATGCCATCCCCCACCTTCTTAGTGTTTGAATAGAACAATAAATTATTCATGGGAATTAATCTATAGGCTGATCATGAAATTTAATTTATTTATGTAACAACTTTGAATATATGCAATGATTTACATGCCATATCATAGGCCTCATGACACTCTTGTTTCGTCTACATAAATTCAAATTAAAGGAGTAAGAAAATTCTATATCAAATTTTATAATTTCTCATTTTCATAACAAAATAAATTCATAAATGTAAGTTATATTTCACACATTTTTAAATTAACTAAGATAAATAACATAATATAAATAATAATAGTTGAAACATAATATCAGTGTGTGGTAAATTCAAGTCCCATTGCAAGGGTTTATCTCCAACTATGCATCTCCACAATTTTCCAAAATCCTCTTTACTATTTATATATATTGATATATTTGATGGTGAGTTGAAATAATAAAATATATATTAGTTCTCATATTATTTAATATATTCTACTAAAAGTGATTTAGAATTTTTTTGTCTGGATCGGATGTAATGGTTTTTTGAAAACCATGTAATCTCACAAAATATTAAAATTTCATTTTTGTAACTCAAGTTGAATTAATAATTTTATAAAATGACATAAAATTAATCATCTTAGAAAACTTGTCTATAAAAAAAAAAAAAAAATTATTACCACTATGTGTGTTTTTCTAACGCAAGACAAAGCCTATACTCAAATCTATACATGGCCCTATTGGAACTGGTAATGGCATGTACAACCATGTATTTTTTGCATGTCCTTTATCCACATTGCATATCCTTCATCTTTAAACATATATTTTCACATATCTATTTATATTTTTCCAAAAATACATCTACTCCACAAAAGCTATTGTTTTAGTCCTACTAAAATGTTCAGCCAAACCATTTTTGTGTAGCTCTCTGATAGTAGTGTCCCTTAGAGACCCACATATAACACATAATTTTTTCCCTTGAAGAGATATTCATCTTGTATAAGATACCCATCATAAATATTAATTTTATCACACGTTAATGTATTCCTATATTGCTCAAACATCTTTCCAAAATCTTGATCAGTATCATACAATTCCTTAACAACATTACATTTAACTACTTCACTAACCATATTACTGAATAGCTCCACTCTCCTAATAAAACCTTAAGATACTTAATTTTTATTTATTTATAACTCAAAATAAAATAATATCTATAAATAAAAGACACCTAGTTTGCATGCCTACTATTTTACGTCTTTTGAATGTTCACATACTTCATGGCCTCATGCCCTGTAAATAGATAAACTCTTTAGGTACTAGGTAATACCTATAATGTCTTAATATTTATATAATGACATAAAATTAAACATCATAATTAGAATTCTTATTTCTTACCACATTCAATTTGTCACTAAAATATGCTATTGGCCTTCATTTTTGACTCAAAACAACACCAATACCCACACATGAAGTTTCACAATCAACATCAAACACTTTGTTAAAATATGATAATAGTTAAATTGGTTTTTCTATAATATTATTCATCAATATTTAAAAACCTTATGTTTCTACCTTTATCCATACAATTTATTTTCATCTCATGCAATTTGTTATTCATGAAATAATACCTTGGAAATTTCTTACCTGTGTGATGTTGTTTGTAATAAGCCACTCAACAATTGCCTCTACGTTTTATTCATCCATTCTTACACTAATCTGTTAAAACTTCAAACCTCAAAAATAACAAAATAATTTGCATATAATTTTACTTATTCATATTTACATAAATATTTTCCTTTATTAAATATTTTAATAGCCTCAAATGCCTTATGTGATCTTATATAATCTTAATATATATTAAAATGTCATGAAAATAAACCACTCAAAATTTACTAATGTGATCTTACAAGATTGTGTTCAACACCATCATAAATGTTTTAGCGTATGAGATAATCCAAGTGGCATCACCATCCACTCATATAAGCCATCTATAGTCTTGAATGTTTTTTTCTATTCATCTCGTTCATCGATTTAAATATGATAATATCCACTCCTTAGATCAATATTGGTAAAGAAAATTTCTCCTACAAACACAAATATCATATCATACAAATGAGGTATACTAAATTTATATATGATATTTACTTTATTGATTTATCTTGTATTCACATGCATCATCCATTTCCCATTTTTATTTGAAGTTAGAAGTATTGGTGTTTCACATTGTTGGAAGGTGCACAGAGACCCGTATAAAAATTTGCACATAGAAACCTGAATGTTTTATTCATCCAAATTAAGTAGTATATATACAATATAGTTAATTAAAAATAGGTAACAGATTAGTGCTATGGGATGAATATAGAAGACCTAAAAACAATGAAATACAACTACCCAATAAACATTTACATTATCATTCCCCCCTTATTACATTAATTTTTCAAAAATCATATTCCTGATAGTTGACCCCCCCTTAATTAAAACATGGGAAAAAGGTTTCACACACTTTGTGTAGGCTTCTCACCTTTGAGGTGGCATGCCATCTCCATGGCTTCATGGTCTTGGTGTCATGTTGGTTTTTCCATGCAAGATGACCACTAACCTAGAAGTGATAGGAGTACATCTCTTTGTTGAACACATTCAATGGTTTCTTGGATGACCATAAACCCATATGTTTTTGTACTATAGGTTGACCATGAACATAGAGGTGATATGAGCTCTCGATTGTTTTATAAACTTTGGTGGTTTCTCAGATTTCCACAAACCCTTTTCCAAGAACCAAGCACTACTTTAGTTTTTTTACTTCCCATAATGTTCTTCATCATGAGGTACCAAATTATAAAATAATGCTAAGTACTTTATTAAAAATCACACTGCACAATAAAATTGCACACAAACTAAAAGAAACACACTAAAAAAATGTCACCATAGCAATGGTGTGATCATGTCGTAGGCAACTCACGAGAGGATGCCATTTGTCAACCAGCCTTTGTGTATCCTCTTTCATCCACTAAAGTGTTAGTATATGTTTTTACAACAAGATATATGAGGGGACATCATCATTTAACTCTTCACTTTCACCAGTATCTGGTGGATCTTCTACTTTGGAAACATTAGTTTCTTTGGACTTGAATTTTCCTTTAAGAACATCTTTCACTCCAGCAAAATAGTCCTATCTTGTATGACCTTTCTTCTTGTAGTATGGGCATTTTATGTTCCTTTTATCAGTATTGAATTTTTTATGAAAATTATGAGAAGAAAGTGCATTTTTGTGTTGTGAAATATCTTCATCTTTTACAGGTATCCTTTTGCCTTTTGCTAGTAGTGTTGTAATCATATCGTTGAGAGATTATAATGATATTTGGCTAATAGTAAATGAAATATTGGTATATTTGGATGGTATAATATTCAATAGAATAGATTTTTCATCTTGATCTTTGACATTAGTTTTTACCTCAGCAAGTTGCCTAATAAGATATCCCATTGCTTATATGGCTGGACATAGTAATTCCATCATCTATTTTGAATCTATATAACTACAATTTTAGTGAAAATTGGGCATTTACCACTTTTGTGCCAAACAAGGTGTTGAGCATATCCCAAATTTCCTTGGATGATTTTTCTAAATCCACATGATGTAACTCAGACTTTAAAAGTGCAAGGCCAAATAATTTACTTGTATCAGTGGGTTGTTTCTCATTTCCATTTATGATACCGCACAAATTTTTATGCATCAATTGTATTTGTATTTTAACCTTCCATGTATGAAAATTTAAACAATAATATTTCTCTATGGGAATTTGAATTTCCATACTGAAATAAAGAGACGTAGATCAATATATTAGAAGGAAGAAAATAAGCAATGTATCAGGAGTCAAATAAATGTAATGCATAAAAATTGAATTAGTTTCTTAGTTGTCCATCCTTAAGAGCATCGATCTATTCTAAACTCTTTGATGCTTGAATGAGTTAGTGAGATTGATATTCTTGTTGTCCTAATAAAGGAATCTTCATAATTCTAATGCTTCTATTATTTTATGATCTTGCACACTGCATGATATGCTTCTAATGTACTACTACATCAAAGTGAAATTCTAATGCGTCTATTGTCTTATGCTATATGATCACTAAAACTTATACTAGCATCATTATGCCATCTTTGATTTTGCTCTAGGCATGGTTGTGTCAGAATTTTCTCAATTGAAGATTATTGACACCAAATATGCAACAATGATGTGAAGGAATGATCTATAGAATAATACAATTTATCAATGGTTTAGAAGGTAGATTAATGGAAGTCAGAGCTTCAAAACATAGCCAAATAGATTACAAATGATCATGAAATCTACATTGTACTCCTCACATGAATACTCTTTGGATCATCAAAACTATATGATTTTCAACACAGGAATGAAACCACACTTGGGAAGCTCTGATACCACTGTTGGAAGGTGGACAAAGACTGATATAAAAATTTTCACATAGAAACTTAGATGTTTTTTTCATGTAAATTGATTAATATATATACAATATAGTTGACTAAAAATAGGTAATATATTATATCTATGGGATTAATCTAGAAGACCTAATAATAATTAAATACAACTACTTGATAAATATTTATGCTAGATAGACACTTAAAAGTGTTGGGAATCCATCTAATATAAGTCAAACACATTCATAGTTTCAAAGGACTTCACATGCCTACCTAGCTATTGCCTTAGATCTGAAAACCTTTCATGAGGCATCTAGTATTCCATAATAGGATTATACTATGTAGAAGGAGTATAGTTCCTTGATCAAGAACAAAGCATGGGACATGGTCCCTCTTCTTAAAAGAAGAACACTGGTTCATTGAAAATCAGTTTATTAAACTAAGTATGGTGCAAATGGGTTTATTGATAAGTTCAAATCTCATCTTATTTCAAAGGGGTTTTCTCAGGTTCCTGGCATAGACTACACTGAGACATTTTCTCCTATAGCAAAAATGACATCTATCAGACTCACTATAGCTATCACAACTACACATTGATGGGATATTCACCAAATGAATGTCAAAAGTACTTTTATACATGGTGACCTAGAATAATAAATATACATGGAGAAACCATAAGGCTTTATGGAAGATTCTCCTTGGTTTGGAGACTCAAGAAATCTATCTATGGACTCAAATAGGCCCCTTAAGAATGGTATGCCAAAATGGACTCCTTTCTTCTCATAAATGGGTTCACCAAATGCCACTCAGATCTAAATATATACATCTTATGGTAGGATGATTATATGTTGATTCTTTTTCTCTATGTGGATGACTTTTTGATTAGAAGGAGCTCACGATCATCCATCTTAGTAGTGAAAACTACACTTTCATATAGATTTTTAATGACTGATATGGGATTGTTACATTACTTTCTCAAGATTTAAATCATTTAGTCAGATTCTGGGATAAATTTATCATAATCCAAATATTCTCTTGATTTGTTTGCAAGGTTTAAGATGGTTGATTATAATCCCACTCCTACTCCCTTCTTGTTTGATGTGAAGCTTGAGGCTGATTGTCCTACACCATTAGTTGATGCAACTTCATATCGACATCTTGTTGTTAGTGTTATATATATCACACACACTAGACTTGACATATCCTATGCAGTTGGCATGGTCTCCCTATTTATTTAGGAGCCACATGAATTTCATTGAAAAGAAGCTAAGTAGATTATGCACTACATTCAGGCTTCGTACAACTATGTAATGGAATACAGAGAGGGGTGAAGGTTGATTTGATCAAATACATAGATTTAGATGGGGATAGAGATATTCAGAGTCAAATGTCCACTTTAGGCTATAGTTTCTCACTTGGTTCAGGTTTAATGAGTGGGTCAAGAAAGGAGAAAAATGTAATTACTTTATCATTTATAGAGGCAGAATATAGAGGGGATGTCATTACCACCACTGAGGCAACTTAGCTTTAGGGGATTCTCACCAAGTTTAGTATTTAGTTTCATAATCCAATAATTATCTACTATGATAACCAAAGAATTATCTAGATTTGCATGAATCCAATTCTCCATCAAAGGAAAAAACATAGAGATTCACATGCACTTCATTGAGGAGCTTATCAATGAGCAAGTCATTAACATTCAATATTGTCCAACATTAGAGTAGATTGCAAATTTTCTGGCCAAGCCCTTTACATAGAGTAAATTTGTTCATCTATGAGCTCGTATTGGGGTTATGGTTGTTCCACCTTCTTCCACCTATGGAGATTCTTCACTATGTACTTGGGTAACTCATCAGGTTTTCATTGTCGAGACCCAATTCTCATCTCACCTAAGCTATGATTAATGTGGTTGTTAGTGTAGTGATTTTTCCCATTGGGTTTTTCCTACGTGGACTTATTTCCATTCTATGTTAATTAATCTTCCTTGGGTTTGTTATAAAAGGGTCGCATAGGCTAATTATATTTTTAATGTAATTATATAATTATTAAAATGAGAGGCTTCTTCATGTTTCCCTATGTTTCCCTATATGTATCCAACTTTCCTTTTCTAAAACTTAGATAGGTTAATGTAATTTTATACAAGCAGGTCATTTTTACAATATTGTCATGTGAGACAAGCTTCTTCTTCCTTTGTAATTTATCTATGATTTCATTACTACATACATAGATTTTCTCAATATTCTATGCAAGGATCCAAGATCTAATCCAATTTGATAGTTTCAATAAAAAATAAATAACCTTAAACATCCTTGGTATGTGGTTTCCTTTATTGTTTCATCTAATTTTCCATTGTGACTTTTAATACACTTGACTATCTCCATGAAAAAAAGGAAGTGGTTGTGGACAATGATGCATTGAGCTCCATGTTGCTACCTAGAGAGAGTGGAAAGGGTTTGAATAACATCCATGAGGATTACATGACAACTAGGGTTTTATGGGATAGTTGTATGGATAGGAATAGGGAAGGGTAGGATGATATTGAAACTTCTCATATGAATAGGATGAGCAGGAAAGAGCCTAAAGAAACTAAAAATTTATTTCCTTTATGGAGTGATTGAGGTCAATTGGTTTTATGATTTACATCCTCAACCTTTAAATGTGATTTAACATTAGTCTTTTGAAATAGGCACTAGGATGTTTCACCAAATTGTATCCTACTAAATAATCCCTTCCAGTGCTAATCGAACCTTTGGGCCAACTATTAGGTTAATTATTTATGTGGCTACATATATGAAGGGAAAAAATATAATAAAGAAAGAAGTTTTTTTAAGAATTGGTTCTTGATGTAGTAAGGTACTATTAATATCAACTTCAAGAAAATTAAGGTAGGATGCATCTTAACTTTAGCATAAGTATGTTTCTTTAGATAATTTGGTGCAAGAGTGGGATTTTGAGGGTAGGTCTTCATTATATTTCCATCTCTTTATTAGGTTTTAGGGGACTAATTATTTTTTTATTTACACATTGAGATGGGGATATAGTGTGGGTATCTAATTTCAAATAGAAGTTTTGGCTACATGTTCACATTTTTTTAATATTAAAATGCATAATTCCTTTTCTAATATCATTTGTTTATTTTAAATTATTTTAGATAATAGGTAGATTATAAATATTATAGCTGATCATTAATTATTTTCATTGATTACATCAGGTTGTTAAGGTATTTTTTTTAAAACAAAAAATCATACACGATGATGAATTACATAGTCTCTTTTATGCCATACATCTATTTTAATGTTTTTTATTACATAATTTATTTTGATGAAGGTGATAACTATCAATTAGGTCTAATATTTGAAACTCTTCTCTAATGTTTTTAAGTTTTTGAAACATGTTTAGTGGCTCTATTTAATTATAAATGATCAACAAAGAATTTTAAATTTTAATGAAATATATCAAAAAGACATTTTCAAATTTAATGTGCATGCCATTTTTGTTTATATTACCAATGATAGTATGACCTACTAGGTAATTTAAGTTGAAATAAGTGGTTATTTAACAATCATGTAAGTATAATACTAATAAATAAAGTTTCATTTTCTTAATATTTGTAATATGATTTACCAATAAGATATTCCTTCTTCATGTAATTTATAAATCAAGTAAAATTATGTTCTAGGCATGTATATCTGATAAAAAATTATTTTGAATCACATAGAAGATCATTGGAAAGCTTAAAAAAATACATGTGTCAATACCTTGTCTTTATACTTCACCTCCTACATACAATCGTGGGAGGGTATGTGTGTTTTTATTTATGAGACACAATATTTTGTACTTTTTAATCTATTTGGGAATGAATTATTTACAATCTTGAATAGTTTTTATGTATCCATCATGATCAAAATCATGTTATACATGCAATAATTTTTAATTAGATCTTGTAATGCATAGGTCACTACTTTTTTAATCATTTAGATTAGGTTGAACATCAAATCTCATCTCTCCATGAATACGAAAAGTGGTTATGATTTTATGCATATTCAAACAAGAAGTATGGAATGGGGATTTGTCTATATTGTGAGAGAAGAATACAAAGATTATTTGCTTGAGTGAAAGAGATAAAAAGAGAGAGGTGGTATGGATTTTATTTTTATTTTTTTTTCATTATTTTAATATGACCATTTTGGTTCTTTCTATCCATTGAATACCCACTTTATTTTATTTTTCAGTTGTGTTATAAAATATATGCATAGGTTCTTCTTGTCATTGAATTATATTTTAGATTAATTATTATCAAATAATTGATGAAGACATTTTCGAAATGTAATTACAAATTCAATGTTTTTTATTTGAGTAATTGAATTGAACTACATAATTTGAGAATTATGTTGATATTATGTACTTTTTTGTGTGGTCACTCCACTCAATAAATAGTATCGAGGGGTGTGGTGTAAATCCTTCTTGTTAGGTGTTGAATATTACCTACACATGTAGTAATCTTTTGTAATTTCAACACCACTAATGATATTCTTGATCAGAGTTATTCTAGGGAATCCCAATGTTAGTTATTTTTGTGATAAAGTAGATTATTTGGACCACTCATATAGATTGTGTTATTTTTTGATTTTTTATTACTTGGAATGCAGACTACTTTAATGTCATCTTTATGGGGATTTTTAGTCCTACCTTCTTTTCTATGTTTCTCTCTTTTTTCTTTTTTTCTTTTTTTTTTTCAGGGGAAGGGGGTAGAGTGGGTTTCCGTTTGAGTTTTATCTTTTTACTACACTTTTTTAGAGTCCTATTATATGTGGGTATATCATCAGGCATTGTTGCTAGGACCCATTTTTATTTATTTTGCCCACCTAATCTATGCTTAGGGTGAGGTTTTGGTGTACAATATTTATTATTCAATTTATTTATTAAATGAATTATTCCTATACATTTAGATTCAACTTATATATGTGTAACAAAATGGTAAGATGAGTGAGAGGGTCAGTTCCATCTAGATTTCACCTAAGTGCCATTGTGAGTTATCCTATGAGTTCCATAGTGAGTTATATTAAGTCCCATAATGAGTTATACTATGATTTAACTCCACCTACTCCTTTTATATATTCATATTCACAAGGATATTTTAGTAGAGTTGATAATTTGTAAGGAAGGTGGGTTAATGCATCATATAATTATTGCATAAAAAACACTTCTCCCCAAAAAATAGACACAAAAAAATGAAGCTATGAGTAGAAATCCCCCCAAAGATGATATTGAAGTAGTCTGAACTAAAATTACTTTAAAGTCACAAAGGAACTCAATCTATATGAGTGGTATCAATCCACTAATTGATCACAAAAACAACTAACATAGAACTTCACTACAATAAATCGAATCAAGATGACTATAATTGGTTTTGAAAGTACAAAAGGTTACTACATGTGTAAGGAATCCTAAATACCTAAGAAATAATATCTATACCATACTCTACCCTCCCCCTTACTATGGATTTTTTTAGGGTTACTCTGTTGGTTCCTAGTTGCACACATCTTTCGCTCGACCTTGCATACTTGAAAAAAATGGAAAATTAAGATGAAAAACCCACTAGTATGTCATTATAACTGAGGGAGGGTTTGGCATTGAGAATGGACCAAATAGAGAAAATGATTGAGAGGCACTGACAAAGAGTATGGTTAGTTACCTATTACTTATGGCTCTACCTGAACCAAGGTGAGGGAACCTAAAGGGTAGCTTGTTCACATGGAGAGATTATGAAATTAAACCTCTATGGGGATTTTTAGCACAAGAAAAAAATCTAACCATGGCATAACAAAAGTTACACACTCCACCCAAGAAGGGTTATCACATGAAATGCACAAACGCACTAGGCCAGACACAAGCTACTGAAGACAGATGGGAAAGTGCTTGAAACCTTCATTTTAAATAATTTTCAACAAGGATTCAAATGTAAGGCTTTAATGCTAATCTTTAAAGAATAAAGCAGACAAATTTTAAGTATGTATTGTTTGTGCATCTATATGGAAAATGACACTTAACATATGTAAAAGGTGTGTTATATGGAGGTTAGGACAAGTTCATAGTAATAAAAAATGGGTAGTGTGTTGAAGATTTTAAAATATAATGGATTCTTGAAACATTCAAGACATCATGTGTTACATAGATGTTGAAGACTAAAAGCCAAGACATAAAAACTATAAGGATAATTTTGCATCCATTGGTGCCAATATAAATTAAATGCCCAAATGATCCCTGAAACCCTATAATATATACTAAAACTTAAATCTCAAATACTTTCTCCAACTAAATTCATGAACCCAAGGTGCCCTAATGAGGTATTCAACAAAATATTTCCAAATCTCTATCTATGCCTAATATGACAACCATATATAAGCACAAAGCTAGATATCCAATCATCCTAGCATGCAAAAAATCTCATTATATATAATTAATAGGATACAATAAATAACCATAAGTATTTTTTATTTACTTGAAATAAAATCTAACATACATCAATGTTTCAAAATGCTGCCATAGGGATAAGCATGGTGGATTTGCTTTATGTTAGATAAGGAAGACATGTAGATATGCTCTCAAAGCGTGCTCATGGTTATACAACTGCAACCACCTTATCAAGAGAGTAAAAATACACACACAACCACGATCCAAAAATTTTGGAAGATCCTATACTTAGAATAAAAATAAAGACCAATAACCATGTAATATAAGATAAACCTTATATTTATACATTTTAGCCCTTTTTAAATCTAGGAATGATGGTTAAAATTTATAGAAGTGCAAAGCACCCCTACAAGTTCCATCAAGATGCTCCCAACTGGAATATGCCTTTACCATGCATGGAATGTTCATGCATTTACAAGGAAGATAACTGTTTCAAATGCCATTTAAAAAGAATGATGAATATTTAAAACAAAACTATTTATTTCTTTGGCTACAAATTCATTCTACATGAGCTAGAAGTATAATATTTATTTGAGGATCCAAACAAATAATTTGACTTTTGTGTAACTAACTAGTGATGGCCTTGACCACTTACTTGTATAGATAAAACTCCATAGATATCTCCAATTCTTCTTATTCATGCCATAAAACAACATATTATTCTAATGATGGCATGGGAATATTCTAGATCCATGGATGCTCAAGAGATATTTCTTGGACTGGTTCACCTTCATCATGTAAACCTACAACATCCTTACATGGAGGAACTTGGACAAACAAAGTATATGAAAATACCACTTAGGTTATTTTAAAATTTTTAATTTTTGGTTCCAACTTGTATTTTTGCACTTTTAACTTTTGACCATTAATTTTTGAAAATTTCCTCTTTTGCACTTTTCAATCTTCACATTTTCTTTTTTTCAAATTTGCACTTTTATGATTTCTTTCATATTTTTAATATATAGATGCATTATTTTTAATTTCTACATTTTGGGGAAATCTTATCTCCTTTTGAAAATTTTCACTTTGTAATTTTCACATTTGTAATTTACACAGGTGCAATTTTCATAGGTATAATTTACATAGGTGCAATTTACACAGGGCAAATTTTCACTTGTAGCTCCACTTATTGATCGACATTGATTGATAGAAATGGGAAATCTAGGTGTAATATTAAATTTTCACATGTGAAAAATTGCATTTCTATTCAACATCTCCCTAGAGATCCTTGAGTTGACATTTACCATGTGCTTTGATTGGTAGGAGTGGAAGAGTTGACCATACTTTGCATAGTGCATTTTGGAGACTTGCATTTTACATGGTACATTTCTCACTCAGGTTTTCCCAAGGACCTTTAGAACTACTTATGCAAATTTTGAAACTTGAAAACTTTTAGATTTTTCAATTTTTCACCCTAGTTCTTTTTTAGCCACCTAGTTCAATAGAATACTCCTTTATATGATTTTTTCATGAAACCAATCCTTTTTTTACCATTATTTTCTTTGGTCACCATGCATAATAATCCATATTTGTTTTAAATTTTGATATTGGTGTCCTGTTAGAGAATTTCAATGGTTTTATTAAGCTTATTTTATATGTAATGCTAGAATCAATCCATTTATTTTGGTATTGGATACAACTAATTCATGCTTTTCCACCATTTTAATAATTTTATTCCATAATTCTTGTAAAGAAATTCTATTAATCTCTTCTTTGAAAACCCTCTGGTCACTATGGTATTTGAAAACTTAATAACAACCAATCCCCTTTGGCCCTACAAAACCCTTTATACCAAATGGTTAAATTATCCATAGATGTTGGGTTCTTTCCCATTGTGTCATTCCTATTATGGATCCAAAAATGAAGAAACCCTACAAGACATGCAATGCCCAGTTATGAAACTGCATGTATGCCTTTATAACCTATCACCTTACATAAAATCCCTCCTACTAAATTCTTCTTTGGAGAATACTTTGGTGATGATAGCAAATTATTTCCAATAATTAAAATTTAGGCAATTTATTCACAATCCTAAAACAAGGGTCAAAAAATGGGAGTTATTACAAACATTTGAGGTATACCTTCTGATATAGAGAGGGATTTTCCTTAACCAATCATTGGGTTCAAAAACATACTCAATTGCCTCAATCAACACAGATTGCAAAATCCCATAATGGATTAAAAACTATCCTCATAAAAATAATAAAAAACCAAGAAACCTAATAATAAAAGATCACCTTTTGGAGCCAACTTCTTTTAGATTGCTTAATTTTAAGATTATACAATATTCTTTGATGGATAGATTTACAAGCTATTTTAAACCTTAGGAGGCACATGTTGCTTGATTTTGCTTCCCAATGAAGTTACCTTATATCCTTTGACCTATAGAAGGCACATTTTTCAAAATTTAAAACTTTGAATCTCCTTTTGAAATCTATGACCTTTTTCTAACTTTTCCTAGTCATTCTTCATGCTTGTATTATGCAAAATATGGGAGCAGGTGTGTATTTTGTAATTTTCACTTTGCTAAGTGTAAAGCATAGTAATATCTCCCATCTCTACCAAATTTATTACCTCTCGCATGGTCCTCTTTTTACAATTAAATTTAGAGGCTCATATTTATAATTTTCACCTTGAAGGTCAAAGTGTAGTCAATAGTTGGAGTTCCATCATGTTATTTCTTTTGTCTTATTTACCTTGGTGGAATTTACCCACCACATTTGAAAATATCATACTTTATTTTAGTAATGTAGACCCCCAGTAGAGCT
Source organism: Torreya grandis (assembly GCA_037957365.1). Taxonomy (NCBI): domain Eukaryota; kingdom Viridiplantae; phylum Streptophyta; class Pinopsida; order Cupressales; family Taxaceae; genus Torreya; species Torreya grandis. The sequence goes on from JARHVA010000895.1 coordinate 2,468,957, forward strand.
CAAGGTTAATTTTTCACTTTTTGGTCTCCTTTTGCCCATGGAATGCAGAGGTGGAGTAGCACATTGCACATAATTTGGTGAAAGTTTCATCACATCTTTCACTTTTCACCAAGTCTTTCTCTTCCTTACCATCTTGGGAATCTCCATACCATTGTCCACTTGTTGGTTGATTTACATCCAATGCCTTCTATCTATACCACATACCACATTCTTTCTCCTCATAGCCACATGATTTACATTATCTTTGTTTTACTTCATTCCTCAACTCACCATGTGGCAAGTTTGTTGTATCAAATGCTGCATTAGATCTCTTCTTGGGACCACATGTGCACCTGCATGTAAAAACCCCTTTGCTAACTTGTATGCTCAATTTTGGTTAGCAACACACTCTACTCAGCCAAAATTATTGGAATGTGTGGTATAGATCCTTCTTAGGTGTTGAGTGTTCTTTACACATTCAACACCATTTTTACTTTTGACACTTCTGACAAACTTTTTAATTTGAGTTATTCTAGTTATTCCTAGTGTTAGTTTTTTTTTGATTGAGTAGAGGATTCATAATACTAGTTATGTTGTGACATTTCATAACTTGAAGTGTAGACTACATCAACATCATCTTTGCAGGGATTTCTAGTCCTACCTTCTTTTATTTTTCTCTTCATTCAGGGAGGGGGGTTCCCACTAGATTTTCTCCTTTTACTTCATTGTTTAAGAGATTTATTATATGTGGGTACCTCATTAGGCCTTGTTATCAGGATCATTTTTTATTTTCTACTAAATTAATCTACACGAAAGGGGTGTTGGTGTAGGATTTTTATTATTCCATTTTTTTATTAATTGAATTATACCTACATATTTAGCTTTAGAATACTTAGGTGTAGTGAAGGGATTTAGTGAGTAAGAGTTTTAGTTAAACTAGAGTTCATTTGAGTTCCATTTTGAATTCTCTTATGAGTTCCATAGTGAGTTACACTCAGTCCCATAGTGAGTTATCCTATCAATTCACTCCCCGTACTCTTATATATTCTTCTTCACTAGCCTATTGTAATATCAATCCAAATTTATGTGGAGTAATCATTACTTTATATAAATTTTTTTTCAATATTATCTCATGGATGGTTTAAATTTATTTTAGCTATGTGATGCACACTTCTTTGACCCATGTAATCACTTCACCATGGCCATTCATTTATCTAGTGATCCTAGGTATAACTCTAATATGGTATCAGAGAAAACAAGAATTCCTTAATGCATTATTGGCCAATAGGTGATATTATGGTAGAGTGAGCACATGATAATTACAAATAATAATGATCATTATTTTATTCATAGATATCCAAGAAGATGTTTAATAATTATTTGATGTATTAAATTTTATTACTTACTAATTATCTACTCTATTATAATATCCACGTGAAGAGGAATATATAGAAAGAGTAGGGGGGGTTAACATATAGTATATTTCACCATAGGACTTAGTATAACTTACTATGTAACTCATAGGAGAACTTGTGGAGGCACTTAGTTGAACACCAGATGGAACTCTAAGTGAAACTCACCCTCTAACCCACTTGACCTCTTTGTTACACCTAAGTAAGTTTAAGCTAAATGTTTAAGAATAATGCATTTAATAAATGAATGCAATAATAAATATCTTACATCAAGACCCCCTACCCCATGCTCCCCTCCTACTAATCATAACTTAGGTGGGTAAAAAAGAAATAATAGGTGTTGGTAACAAAGTTTGATGAGGTACCCATATAAAATACAAGTCTCAAAGAGTGGATTAAAATGAGAAAATACAATGGAAAAAAATTCCCCCCCCACTCACAAAAGAGATACAAATAAGAGAAGGTAGGACTAGAAATCCCCACTCGAACACCCTACCTTAAGCATAGCTTAGGTGGGTTGGAGAAGTGGGTCTCAATAGCAAGGCCTGATGAGGTGTGCAAGTACATAGAAATGATCCCAATATCCAATAGTGATGATTCCTCCATAAATAAGAGAAATAAGGTAAGTGAATAATGTTGCATGACAAATGTTATAGTAGGTCCCTTTACAACAAATGATGTCTCTTCATTCTTGATGAAGAAACCTTAAGTTATCAAACTAATGTCATACTCAAGTGGAAGATAAGTAGGAATCATGATGTAGATTTCTATAAATGCTCATAATTCCCCCCACTAGTGCTAAAATGTGCCAAAATATGATCAGGAATCATAAGCTTAACTAGAGAAGATGTCAATAAGGAAGCATATAATAAAGGGGAGATAACATGAGGGTTTATAAGTACCCTCATTTTGTCCATAGAATAAGAATGGTAAGAAACATCCACTAAAGAAATGTTACTGGGAGGAGGAGAGCAAGGCTCAACAACCATCAAAACTCAAGATTGGTATGTAAATGAAGTACTCACGTATATACGAATAATGTCCACAAGAACATATGAGTCACTGATACTCTCAATATGTATACTTTCACTAGAATCAATAAATTCCTCTATAATGTATGTTTGTGAAAGCTTTAGAAGAGAAAAAATCTACACAAGAATGAATGTCTAATTTTCAAGGAGATAACTAAGGTCCGATAAAATCTTGTCCTATAATGGGGGATCAATAGAAAGAATAACACTATCTTCCATGGATGTATCAACATAATAAATTAAATTAGATGGAGAGAGTAAATTACTATCAAAAAATATAATAGGAACATGAGGATATTTGATAAAAAGTATAGTAGGATCATTGAAAAACTCTAAAGATTGATCTAGATAGTGGAGGGACATTTTGTGTGCTCTACATGTTGGTGTAGATCACATGAAGCATGTATCAATAAATGATCATAGACATTATCACAAGAATTAATCCAATCATCATATTGACCTAGGTCAGTAGGAACATGAATCTATCTATATAGTAATGGAATAAGTTCTTGATCCATGAGTGAACATTCCATGTACACACACCATGAAGCATAATTGGTATTATAAATAAGGACAAATACCATAGACTCAACCTTCCTTCTCTAGAGTCTCTCTAATGGAGTCACCCTGAATAAAAAAATATGCCAAAGAAGTACAAGACTATATAATTCAAAATATAATTAACCTCTGAATCACACTTTTTAATGGAACATTGGGCAAAATTGAGATTACATCTAAGTGATAAATCAATGTTTGATGGATGAGCCATAATGCATTCTATGATTGATGATTTCATACACATAAAAATGCATCCACATGTGAGAAATTGGTGCATGAAATACAATGCATAAAGTAGCAGGTCCCATAACATAGGTAACCCCCCTGAAATTGACACTCAAATTTAAGTTACTAACAAAAAGTTATGGATAATAGTATTTTCCATCATTAATGACCTATTTAATTAAATTACACTTAAAAGTTTAAAAATATCAACAAAACAAGGGGTAAGGTAGCCTTTTATCCAGTCATTAGAATCAAAATGTAATCACATATATCTTTAAGTCAATGAATGTAAAAAATAACACTCATATTTTCAATTATGTTCCATCAATCAAAAGTGAGCCACTTAAGTAAAAATAACATATCTATTTAAAACTAATAATTTAAAAAATAGCTTGTTTTTAAAATATTTTAGGGCAAAATTAGGTTTTCATATTTTTGACTTGGCAAAGAAAATAAACTAGAAGCACTACTATGGAGGAAAATACATCTTGTAGACACCATCATCATGACTATTTGTTCATCAAGGGAGTCATGAGGTTAGAATACCATTAATGGAGAATGCACTAGGTAATCAACAACTCTAACCATGTGGAAAGCTATTGCATTTGGTGTTACAAGAAGAAACTGAAGTTAACACCATTACCATTGGAGAGTGAGGACATGAATAATATTAGATCACACCAAGGAGCTAATAATAAAACCAATGGATATTCCCCTAGAGTAAGATTGAATAATATACATTTCAAATTTTAGTAAATTTTCTTTCATTTTTTTATATTTTTTAAAATTTTATTTATAAAAAAGGATAAAACATAAAGAAACAAATATTTCTAATTAACAAGTAAATTTATAAATTTAGTTATTTATATAAGTATAATTTTTAATTTACATTTTTATTTCGACTATTTGAAAGAGTTGAGAAGGGTTAAATTTTGATCATAACTATGAAGTAAAATATTAACTACGTATTTTAGTGTAAAATTTTCATAAGTAAAATGTTATGAATAAATGGTAAGATTAAAACAAAATTTTATATCATAAATTATTTTCATTTCCAAAATATTTCAATGGAATTTATTTGAAATTCTCAAATTCTTATCATTCTGCATTTCTTTTCACCAAGGAAAAAATTAAGGTTTTAATGTAAATATAAGGCTAATTTCAAATGCAGAATGGAATTTTGAATATTCAAGATTGATATTATTATCCATCCCTAACCATAATAGGTCAATCAAAATACCTGAGAAGTGTATTAAAAATAAGAGCAAGCAAGAGAAATGGGACACAAATTATAAAACATGAGAATTAAGTTCTTCAAATATTTGTCATGTTATCTCCCAATTATACACCTCTTTGGCTCAACCTTGCACACTTGAATAAAATGGAAAAAAAAGATGAAAACTAATTTATATGTCGGTGTAGTTGAGGAAAGGTTTGGCATCAAGAATGAACCGAACAAAGGAAATGATTGAGAGGTACTAACAGAGGGTATGGTTAGTTCCTTGCTACTTCTATCTCCACCTAAACCAAGGTGAGAGGACTTTAGGGGTAGCTTTCTCACATGGAGAGATTCTAAAATTCAACCTCCATGGGAATTTTTGGCACAAAGAACAATAAATATGACCAAGGAACAACCAAACTTGTTCACTCCACTTGGAAAGGGTTATCACATGGGATGAACAAATGCTCTAGGTCACATACAAGCTATTGAAGATAGATGGGTATGTGAATGCAACTCTCATTCTAAATAATTTTCAATAATATGAGTTAAATGGAAAACTACAGTGAGAGGTATTTAAAGCAAAAAATGAAAATACATGTTATATAGGCAAGATTTTATGAATTTGTATGGCACATAACACTTAAAATATGCAAATGGATGTAATATTTTCAAGATGGGATAAGGTAAGATTGTTTTTTAGTAATACAAAGAGGGTGGTATGACAATGGTTTTAAAATAGTAGGGTTTCTTTCAACATACATGACGTTTTTTTTACCAAGATGCATAAAAATGACTAACAAGCTAAGGGGAACTACCAAGAGTAATTTGCATCCATTGGTGACAATACAATGAAAATACCTAAATGATCCCTAAAACCCTAGAGCATACACTACACTTATCATCTCAAATATGTTTCTATATCAAATTCATGAACCCAAAGTGCCCTTAATAGGTATTCAAAAAAATATTTCCAATATCTATGTGAAAAGGGGTTTATAACCCAGATCTATGCCTAAGATCACAACCATACATAAGCACATAACTAGATATGTAATCAACATAACATGTAAAACATATCATTGCATTTAAGCAACATAAATAAGTAATAACCATAGGTATTTTCCATTATCTTGAAATAAAATTTTACATACATCAGTGTTTCAAAATGATATCATGGGGACAAGCATTGTGTATTAGCTCTATGTTCGATAGGGGAGACATATATACATGCTCTCAGAGATTTCTAATGGTTGTACAGTTGCAACCACCTTAATAAGAGATACAAAATACACATATCAATGATCTCAAAAATTTTAATATCGTATACATAGGAGAAAAACAAAGACCAATAACAACAACCAAAGAATAATGGAGAATCCCTCTATTTGTACATTTTTACAACCTTTTCAAAACTGAGAATGTGGGTTGCATTTTGCAAATTTGTAAAATTTAAAAAGACCCCTCCATGTTTTGCCAAGATTCTCACAATTAGAATCTACCTTTTACGATGCCTAGAATCTATACCCATTTTCTTGAAAAATCATTGTTCTAACTACCCCTACAAGAATTGATGAAGATTTGGAGCACATCCATTGATGTCTTCACTAGAGATGCCTTTTGCATGAGTTGAAAGGTGAAAATTTGTGGTGGAAGCCAAAAAAACTTTGTCCTCATGTGTAACTACCTAGAGATGCCCTTGATCACTTGATTTCACAACTGGAACATTCTTGATAAATGAATTCCTCATATGCATGCCATATAAAGACTTGCTCTTGTAATAATATCATAGGAATATTCTAGATCCATGGTTGTTTGACAGATCTTATTTATATTGGCCCACCTTGGATTTGTAGACTTAAAATATCTCTCTCATGGAGGATTTTAAACAATCAAAACAAGAAAAAAAATGTAATACTTAGGTTATTTTCAACCTTTTACTTTTTGTCTCCAACTTGTTTTTTTAACATTTTTCTTTTTCCACCTTTGTTTTTTGCACTTTTGCCTTTTGCAAATTTACTTTTTCACACTTGAAAATTTTAATATTTGTTTTTTTACATATTTTTTTTTTAGGGCTTAATCCATTTTTTAATGCATAAATTTATTAATTTCACCTTTTGACATTTTTTTTCAAAAATTGAGGCCCCTTTTTCAACTTTACAATTTGTAAATTATAGAATTGTAATTTTCACTTGTAGTTCTCCTGGGAAGTTACCTTTAAAAATTATAGAATTTTAAATTGTAACACAATTCATAGTTGTAATTATTCTTAGAGAATATGAAACTCCAATTATAATTTGTAATTTTTTCAAAATTTAAAATTACAATTGGAGTTCCCATTCTCCTCAAAAGCTGCTTTTAGGGAATCTAGAACACCTATTACAATTTGGAATTTCATAAATTTGAAAAATTATAAATTGCCTTGAATGTTCCCATTTATACTGGGACCCCATGTTGACCAGTCTTGACTGGAAGAAATGAGAGATCTAAGTGCAATTTTAAATTTTCATAAGTGAAAAATGACAAAATTATATTTCTCCTCAACATCTCTCTAAAGATCCTCTTGAGTTGACTTTTTCCATGCTTGCTTTGATTGGTGTAAATGGAAGAGTTAACCATAATTTGTAGTGTACATTTTGAGACCCTAATATTTATAAGTTACCTTTCCCACTAAAGCTTCCCATGGAGTTTGGGGGTCTTTTGAAATTTATATAAATTGGAAAAAAATGATTTTTTAATTTAACTTCATTTCCAGCCACCTGGTTCAGCAAAACACCATGAAGAAAATTTTCAAAAACACACTCTTCTCGACTTTCTACTTCAACTCAAAAATCTTTCTTGTTTACACAATAGATTATTTAATCTGATCTCTAGTGAAGATGACATGATTATGTAAATCACTTAAATGGATTAGGGGACCTAGAATGTATTGAAATTAAAATAAAATGTCCATCCACATGGCTACCTCTTTTAATCCAAAAATGGACATTCCCAAGAGTTTTCACACAAACATGAATTTCAATCAGTCTTCTAAGGAATTCCAAATAAACCTGACAAGTTTACAGAGTTGAGGCCATTTTCACATAAATAACTTGAGATCATCTTAAAGTTTCCTTAAAATAATATCTAAACTATCCTCCTTAAAATATCCAAATAATCCTTCAGAAAACTAGTAGGGGTGGTAATGTTGAGAGCATTGCTCCACCAAATTTATCAAAACTAATGGAAACTCTGGACATTAATAGATCCAATGGAGAATATTTTTCAAGAAGAACCTAAGGAAATATATCTAGGTTTCTCAAAAAAAATTCTACTATGGAAAATGGCCAATAAGTTTGCTTGCTTTGCAATCCCTTCATTTTACCAATCAAATTTTTACCCTCATAGAAAGAATTTTCCACATCTCTTCCCATATTCTCCTGTAGCACTTGACCAAATAATTGAAAGGTGGGTGGAGGTTAGAATTTGATATTCTATCTTATCAAAATTATTTCCATTATGTCCATATATAAATTAAGGGCCTACCCTCACTTAAAACTTCAATAACTACCTACTTAAATATACAACTAGGGGTGCATGATCATTTATAGGTCCTAAAGTCATTTGAAATATATCACGTAATATAACATCCTCCACCCAAAAATTATAAATAATAGAGTTTCCATCATTTGGGTCTCCCTATTTTACATTCTCATGAAGCATAACATTTCTTCCCTACTTTATCAATGGATTCCAAGCAGATAGCACTTCATCTAATTTGTCATTATCCAATCAATTTATTACAAGAAATGATCTTATCAGAAAGTCTAAAATGCCTATATATTTATAATCATGATCTTATTTCAAAATCACCTAAATTATTTATGATATGTATATCCATAGCTTGTTCTTAGACATTCAATAGTAAATGAAACATCTTAATCTGCTAAACTCCACTCCCACATAACTTTCTTTGGTTGCCATCCAACCTATAAAGGGCACATTATTCAATTTTTAAATAATTTGAATTATCCATTCAATTCTACATCATATTTTCAAAATTTTCAACTCATTATAATATTCCTCATAGGATCTAGAGATGCCCCACCAATTTGCAATTTGGAAATATTGCATCGTACTTCTACTTTTCCACCAACACCTATTACTCCCTCCTTCTGTGGAATCTAGTGTTGCCACAATAATTTGCAAGTAGTTTATTAAAAATTGAACTTCATTTTCCCATTCTTCCATTCTCTTTTTCACACTACATGTGGTCTATCATAGAATCCATAGAATAGTCAATAAAATGTAATTTGTCTTATTCATGTTTGTTTTTAACAACTAATTTTCTTGTGAGAAAGCCTACACGATTTTACCACTTTAAATTATACTATGTTTATCTTCTCATGATTTTGGTGAAACTATCCTAACCTAGTTTTAATTGCACTTTTATGGATGTCAGACCTCTTTTACAATTGATTTTTACACTTGGACCTCTAGAAGACCTCTCAACTCCAATTTACAATTGCTTTTGTCCTCCTATACTTCCTTTAGAACCTTTGTAGTGTGTTTTAAATTTTTAAACCTATAATAAATAGGAGATATTATACCAAGTACTATGCACTTCTCTAGTAGAACAAAATTTCAAAATTTATTCTATACGTTTCATCTAAGTAGCAATTATGATATCATGGATGCTATATGTTGTTGCATGTATCTTCAAAAAAAATGGCATGAAGTTTATGGTGTATAATATAGAACCAACATTATCTCTTTCCTGGAGATGTACGCCCCACATGGGTGTGCAAATAACCCCAAAATATAAGACTAGGTCACAATCTATTAGTCCATGGAGTTAACACTTAATAATTTCAGCAATACACACCTATGAAGGCTTAACAAAAAAGGGTAGATTGACAAAAAAGGATCAAGAGGATCTGAAAATGAACACATGACAAAAAAGATGAAGTGAACTCTATAAATAAGAGCCAAAATAGAGGGGAAACAAAGTAATGAAACAATAAGACTATACACTATCTAATTATTTACATATTCAATGGTTGAGTCTATGAAATTTTTCAAGTGTTTGACATTAATTGGTGGCTATGGTATCTCATCATCCCTTAGTCTCTAGAAATTTTACATAAACTTGGTGGTTAAGATGAAGTAAACCAATATTTACACATGCTTGAAGGTCCTACTGCTAGGTTGTAATAGGATGACATATTGAAACAAATCCTTTTTATATGATCTCAGATATGGATAAGACCATGCTAAAAAATCTTGGTATCTTTCCAACAGCTGTAAATCAACTTGGTTCTCATCTAAAGGACCAAGAAAAAGTGCCTCATGATCAACAATGCAATTCATGTACTCAAGGTACTTCTTGAAAGAAAATTAAAATATTCATCCTTAAGGGAATCAAAGATAATCCCAACTTCATTGAATGGCATTATCAAAATAGACCTTTATTTTCAAACCTAACATCAAGAATAGCTAGTTGCTCAACAACATCCACACTCCTAATGAGGTTACCCAATTCCACATTCATGTGCAACACATTATTTATAACACAATTTAGATTTTTAATTATATCATGATTGGGTAACCCATTTTCTTGTGTCATATTAGCATCACAAAAAAATTCATATGTGAGGACCTTCTTGACTTCACTTCAAAATTGATCAGTAGTAGTATCCCTCACCATTTTCATGGAGGTAGAAAAATTACATGAGCAATCTTGATAATTAAACATCATAATCTCACCATCATTCAATATAGACTCATGATCCTTTTCATATTCATCACTTGGTTCAATAATATCACATGGGGGATGTGGAAGGAATCACTTGTCACACTAGTCAATGTCAAAATCATAATTCACCACATTCACCTTAGATTTGAATGGGTTAAGTACTTCTTTTCCAGCCCACTCATTTAGATTTATATCATCACATGCAGGCATCCTCCCTTTATCATTTTCTCTAATGTGGAAAGTAGGCTACTTCATTCAAACTCAGAGCTCTATCTTGACTTGTAGACCCATGAGGGCTCCCTTTCTTCACTCTAGCCAACTTGTATAACATTTATATGACAATAAATGACAAAGTCTTAACTATATCCTCAAGGTTGTTTTTCTTTGTGGATAGAATTTTTTTAGTACTAACCAACTTTACATTATCCTGCATGTTCATTAGATTTCCCATATATTTTATATTATTCTCAATTTGTATGGCCATATTGAATTCCAGCTGCAAGTTTGTGGCAGCATTATCCCTCAAGTAGTAGGCAGCCTTTTTGTCAAAGGCATCACAATATTTTATCCAATAAACTATATAATTAGGCCTAATGTTTTTAGTTAGCCACATCATGGTCTTGTTGAATCATGTATTTAAGTCCTAAATTCACTCTTTGGGGTTATTGTTGACATTTTTAAACACAGCCAAAAGAAACCCCAGATCAATCCTATCACCATACTAAATTCTAATAACATTCTTCATCTCTTCCCATGAATCAATGAATCCATGAAGAAGAGAATTGAACCACTCATGAGCACCTTCTTATAGTGTGTGCAGAAATAATATGATGCACACACCCTCATTCTCAACCTCATAGTGTTCAATAATATTATGAAAAGCCCTTAAGTGTTGATCACCACTCACTGCATTGTTCCCTTGAATTTTTTAAAGGTGATTCCTTACTTCATTTGGGACCTCATTAGGATAACCTTCCATGTCCTAAAAATTAATAGGCATAAATATAGGATTTTATAATGTAGGACACCCATTCACATGTTGGTACCTATGCCTCATGATTGATTCAATGGTGGGTTTATGAACAAATGGCAAAAGGATATGAGGGGGTGAATGAGGTGGGATTTGTGGATCAAACTTAAGAGGGAATTTATCTAGTTGAGATTGAACTATATAGTAAATTTGGTTTTATGATTATGAATCACTAGGAGAACTATGAAAATCTTGAATAATAATAATCTCAACAAAAAATTGAGGATTACCAATATCTTGATAGTCTAAATAGTCTTTTGCATCTACACTTTTCTCTTCAATAGGCCTCTAAACTTATCTCCTTATTTTACTTAAGGGTAAGAAAAGTTTATTATATGAGTCACCATTGAAAGATGACCTCAAATTTGAAGATATTTTAAGCTGGCACTAATCTTTCTTTGAAACCAGATGACTTTTTGGAGTCTCCACTAGAAGCAAAATTATAGAATATAACCATTTACAAATTTTTAGTGATACATACTTTAACCATATCTTTCTGAAGTTAGTGATGATGTATGAAAGCAAAGGAAGTGATTTTTTTAGATTCATGTTCAAATAGTGGAAACAAACTCAAAACATGACAACTTCACAACTTTTTGTAATAAATTTAGTAGATGTCAATTAAGTCAAATCTCTCAAATATTAGGACATCCCAAATGGAGTGTTGCAGTGTTGATGGCTAAGGTAAAAAAGAAATATCAAATAAACCCAGATTTCAAATACATAAAATAATATGAATAAACATGTTTATAAATGTAGTTGAGATTACTTGTATCAAATATTGGTATAGAACTTTTTCAAACTTGAAATTTATGATTCTATCTCTAGCTCTCTGTAAGAGTCCCTGACAACATGGGTAACCAAGACTTTGATTTAATTATTTGACAACGGCACCATGAATTTTTGGTTCCTAGTTGTACACTTCATTTTCTTAGCATTTCACAATTGAATAAAATGGCAAAAAATGATTTAAAAAACCCACTAATAAGTCATTACAGTTAGGGAAGGGTTTGGCATCAAGAATGGATTGAGTGGAGAAAATGATTAAGAGGTACTGATAGATTAATTTTGTAACGAGGTTTGTGTCTAATTTTATAAACATCACTTTGCCTATCACTTCTATATTGAACAAGGACCAATCCATCAAGTTTGAAAAGAAGGTCATGTAGGCGTTCAGTGACAACAAAGGAGCCTTAAAGTCTACTTCTATTTTGGCCAGCCCTGGTTACACTAAGCCATTTCAAATTTTATCTTTTGCATCATATAATACTATTCCTTATGTCCTTTTTTAAAATAATTAATATGGTCACGAGAAAACAATAGATTTCTTTAGCAAAGCTATGTAAGGTGATGGATTGAATTACACCATCATGAAGAAACAAGCCTTCACTCTCTTGAAGGCTATTAAAACATTCAAACCTTATATTCTAGGCTCAAAGATTATTTATTATGTTCCACATACTATGGTTAAGGACATTTTAACTCAGACTGATGTATCTAGTAGGAGATGTAGGTGGGTCAACAAGTTATAAGAGTATGACATGCATATTCAGACCACCAAGTTAGTTTGAGGGATAGGTGTAGCCAAGTTCATGGCTAAGACGAATTTGCAAGTTGTTGAGGTAAACACAAATATTTTCAATATTGATGATTCCTTGAGTAAATTTAACACGTCTCCATGGTATAAAGACATTGTCAATTACTTACAAAATTTGAAGTGTCCCCATGAATTAGAAAAGAATCAAAGGAGGACTCTAAAGATTATTTCCCAAAAGTACCTCAACTAAAAATGGACCTACATGGAAAAATCCAAATGGGGTTCACCAAAGATGCATTCTAGAAGGACAAAGTGTTGTCCTAATTGAAGATTTTCATAGTGGAGTATGTGGTGTCCATTTTACACCTAAAGTCATAGCTCATAAAATTCTAAGAGCTGGTTATTAATGGCTATCAATTTTCAAAGATGTTGCTTAAAAATTTAGAAAGTGAAAGAAATGTTATCATTTTACTAAGTGGATGAAAGCTTCAGGTTCTCTTCCTTTGTAGCCTATGACAATTGAACACCCATTTAGACAATGGGGAATGTATTTCATTAGATAAGTTGTTGATTATTCAAGTGATGGACATATATGGATACTAGTTGCAGCTAAAAACTTCACAAAAAGGGTTGAGTTAGTCCTTAAAAAGAAGGCTACATAATAGATGGTTATGCATTATTTGCTAAATTAGATTATTTCTAGATTTGGTGTGCCTATCAAAGGTATTGTTGATAATGCAATGAGTTCTAAGGTTAAACCTTTAGTGCTATTATGTAAAGAGTATGGAACCGAATTGACTTATGCTTCTAATTATAACCCTTAGGGAAATGGGCAAGTAGAATCTAGTAACAAGAACTTTATCAAAAAAATTAGATGAACATTGGAAGAAAATAAGAAGTGGCATGAACAACTAATGTTTGATTTGTGGGATAATAGGATCATGATAAATAAAAATACAAGAAATAGCCATTTTGAGCTTGTCTATGGAGATCAAGTAGTTTTTCCTATGAATTTGTAGTTGTCAACCTATCAGCTCATGTAGCAACTAGAATATGAGGAGTAAGTCAACCACTATGAAAGTAGGATAAAATTGATGTAGAGCTTTATGAGATTTGAAGATAAGCTCATGAAGGACACCTCAAGTTTAAGGAGAAGCTAAAAAAGATACTTGATAGGAAGGTCACTCCAAGAACCTTCCATTTAGGTGATCTGGTTCTAAATTTAGATAACATGCATGAGGAAAAAAGTAAGCATGGAAAATTTGATGCCTTGTGGATGGGTTTTTATTCCTTTAACTACTAGATTGGGGAATATACTTTCTTCTTGAGAGACATAGATGGTGAAATACTAGAGTTGCATGTTAATAACAAACATCTAAGATACTTCCTTGATTGAGTCTGCAACTATTTACATAATTGTATAGTATATAGTCTTGTTACTTTGTTTCTTTGTCACCCCTTTTGCTTTGGGCCTTGATTGTATAGTCTCCATTCATGTTTTTTATCACATTTCATTTTTAGATCCTCTTGATCTATTTTTGTTAGTCTACCTTATTTTTTTGAGCCTTCATGGGTGTTTGCTCATCATTTGCTCAAAGTGTTGACTCCTTAGCCCAATGTATTAGCACCTATTATTATGATATAGGATTATTTGAACACTTCTAGGGGATTTACATTCCTGAGTAAGAGCCAATGTTAGTTTCCAAAATTGAAATTAAGTAATTGAGCCCTTTCTAAATATAAATGCCCATTTTGTTTAGGCAAATATATGTTTCAAGTGTTCATTAGAGGTTAAGTGTCTTGTAGTGGTATATCAAAAGCTAAGTTGAAGTCATGTTAGCGTATCTCAAAACCCTTATTCCAATTTCCCTAGCTTAGTCTATTTAATTTAAACACAAATATTGGTGGGAATAATTTACATGGGAAAGCTTTAAATAAGCCATGGACTTTGTTTAATTTTATACTAAGGTTTTATCATTTCTATTAACATGACCAAAACTTAGTCTTAAATTCTTATTTGTTCCCTTTTATCTAATATCATGGACTAATGAATGCTTGGTTCCTTTTTTATAAACCTCGCTCAAAGTCATATCCTAAATCCTTTATTGTATAAAATTAAAAAAAATAGGATAAGACTTTATATTATGTCCTTTATTCCCCAAATTATCACTTAATTATTTTTATTGATTAATTTGGAGACAATCACAACTGACCTAGTGGACCATAACCGAATAGTGCATGTTAAATTGAGGAGAGTTGATCTAATAGTGTGTGATCAAAGCTGAAAAGTCAAAAGGACCTAGGACAAGAACAAAGGTGACAAGTGTTGATCTCACAATGCATAGTTAAAATATCGAGCATGTTCTCATCAATCGATGGTAAGCGATAAAGCATGTAGATCTTGATCGATGGTGAGAAATAGGTCAAGACATCAAAAAATACCTAAGATGAGTGAGAAGGTAACAAGTGTCATCATATTTGGGGTAGTTCAAAGATATAATAATGTGTGAGCAATGTTGAAATGTCAAATGTCTGAAGATCTCTATGAGAGTGAAAATTGTCACCATCTTGGTGGGCTACTTGAAGATCTAATGGCATGCAATAGATTCAAAATGTCAAGAGGCATATAAAGGGATCCAAGAATGAAAAGTGGCACCATCTTAGGCAATCAAGTGGTAGATTAATGGTTCATGGACCCTTTCATAAGTCAATAATTCAACAAGCCCATCAGTAAGCATGGAGATAATGTGTCTCATAACCATGGTGAATAGAATAAGGATCAACCAATAGCGTTAGACATTATATATTTTGATCTAATGGTGTGAGGTAAAGGTGTAATTTTTAAATAAATCAGGGCAAATGAGAAGCCACCACATGGAAAAAGGGCATACTCCTGATAATGACTAAATGTGAAAAACGTAGAAGGCCCATGAATTCTCTAAGTGGCATGATTTCAGGGGTATTAATAAAGATCTAATGGTTCATAATAAAATTTAATGCTAAAGGGATACTGAGAGCCATAATGTTTCCAAGTTGGATGCCCACGTTCATCATGCAAACAAGGATCTGGTAGTGCTAGTCTTTGATTGACTTTTCAAAGATCTATTAACACGTGTCCTAGCAGTAATGATCACATTTTGATTTAATGAATAGAGTGATAGGGTATTACCACATGGGTAGGCAAATCATATTAAATATTCATATGGATCTTATATAGCATGAGGCATGTAGGTGAGTCATAGTTGAACAAGGTCAGTGGTCAACATTTGATCCTAGTTTTAAAGGATCAACGGAGCATGTTTGATTCAAGAAAATGAGATCAAATGTGCAAGATAAAAGTGGGAATTTTAATGGATTTCAAAGTGAATGTAGAAGTGAAACATGTCCATATTAGATCCAAGTAAGTAGCTTAGTCACTTTTAATCCCCATGAATGTGTAGTTGGATCTGATGTACCATACCACATGTCAATTTGTTGAAATATTTAGCTTAAGAGTTAAAATTGAAGGCTCTTTCATCGATGGGTAAGAATTCAAAGCAAAGAAAAGGATTTGTGGGAAATTCTAGAGCATATTTTTGGTCGTAGATAATTTCATACCTCTAACATAGTTAGAGCATGTCAATGCCATCATTTTAAGAGTAAGTTGTTCCATGGTGTGTATTAAAAATGTAGTTGTCCAGGAGATTCCACTTGTGCAAGTAAAAGGTCAATGGTATCTCTAAATAGTTACACTTGAGGACATAATTTTTTCAACCTCCACCACAAAATTTCACCTTTGATATCATGTAAAATGGCATCTCTAGTCAGTAAATCAAAGGGTTTGTTGCAAATCTTCATCATTCCTTGTAGAGGTAGTTAGAGAAATGATTTTAATTGAAAATGGATGAAGATATTAGGTGTGTAAAGGAATATTTTTGAGCTCTGAGTATATTGGTATAATTTGGAGAGATTCTTAAAAATTTTTCAAATTAAAACCCACATTCCCAAATTTGAACAAGGTGGAAAATGTATAAATAGAGGGCTTCTCCTCTATTGTGGAGGTTGTTGTTGGACTTCATTTTTCCATCTAATTATAGGCTCTTCCAAATTTTATGATCATGGTTGTGTGTGTATTTTGCCTCTTTTGATAAGATGGTTATAGTTGTATAACCATTAGCAAGATCTGAGAGTATCCCTATATGTCTCCCCTATCCAACATGGAGTAGATCCACCATGCTAGTTCATATGGAAACATTTCGAAACAATGATGTATGTAATTTTTTTTCCAAAGTTAATGGAAAATATTTTTGGTTCTTACTATTTAATTTTGAAAAAGTGCAATGATATGTTTTATAAATGTTATTGATTAGACATTATTCTATGCTCATTACTAGTTGTCATCTTTAGCTTACATCTATATTATAAATCCTTTTTTGGATTATCTCTTGAAATATTTTGTTGAATAACCTGTTAGTGCACCCTAGGCTTATATATTAAATGGGAAAAGACATATTAGATTCTAGTTTTAGTGTATGTTCTAGGTTTTCAAGATCATTTGGGTATTTACATTTCATTAGCATGAATAGGTGCAAATTACTCTTGATAGCTCCCACTAGTTCATATTTTATTTTTTTGTATCTTTATATTAGGTGATGTCATAAATGTTGAAATAATCCCTATTATTTGAAAACCACTAGCATACCACCCTCTTTTCATAATTAACTAAGCTATCCTACCTTGTCCTACCCTAAAAATAATACTCACTTGTTGCATATCATAAGTGTTATTTACTTGCAAATGTAATAGATCTTGTTTATATAATATGCATTTACATCTTGTGCTTTAGATATTAACATTGTAATTTTCCATCTAGACCTATTATTAAAAATTATTTAGAATGAAGATTGTAGTCACTTTTATATCTATCTTCAGTAGACTGTATGTAATTTTAAAGCATTTGTTCATTCCATGTGATAATCCTTCCTGGGTGGATTGAACAAGTTTGGTTGTGTCCTATTCACATTTGTGTTCCCTTGTGCCAATAATACCTAGAGAGGTTGAATTGTAGAATCTCTCCATATGAGCAAGCTACCCCATAGGTCCTCTCACCTTAGTTCATGTAGATATAGAATTAGTAGGGAGCTTACCATACCCTTTTTCACTGCCTCTCAATCATTTTCTACATCTGGTTTATTCTAGATGCCAAACCCTTCCCTGGCAATAACTACATACTAGTGGGTTTCTCTTTTTTGTTTGTCATTTTATTCAAGTGTGCAATACCAAGTGATATATGTGTACAAATAGGAACCAATAGGTTCAATAATGGTATTAGGGAAATTATTAAGAGCAACATGACCTTGACTTGAAGGTTAATGACTAGTAGGAATAATGGACAACTATTTTGGTAATAGCTATTTTTTTCTAGGCATATAGAATACATCCCATAAAGAGATACACGATTTGGCATTATTTTATGAATATAATATGTTTAGGGTAGTAGTACCCACCTTATATTGAGTCCTTGGAGGAAAATAATTTGTTGAAACTTGAGTAATTGAGACACCCTAAACATACCATACCACATTTTGATTTAGAGGAGGTATAAGAGTTTTTGGGACTACCATGCTTACTGGCATACCTTTTTTCCTTGTATAAGGATTGGATTCACTTGTAGGAATGTGATTGTCACCTCCTAAAGCCTTTTTCTTATCCCTTTTGTTATCTGCAACAAAGGCTCCTTGATAGAGAACAAAAGTATCTTCTACTAAGAAGTTGGTGAAGCTTTCTCCATGAGGTTGCCATTCCTCATTTTCTTACATCATGACTTCATCTTAATCTAATAAAATAAGAGTGAATCCTCCTCAAGAAACTATAGATTTATATCCATTCTCATTTGTATCCATAAATTTTCCTTGTTTCCAATCTTCTCCTTTCACTAAGTTCTTATGTCCCGATAACATCCCTCTTGAATTGGTAGTGGAATTGGGATTGTACACATTGGCAAGCCTATTGAACTAATCTTACCTTGACCTATTCCTCTCCCATATTGTTGGCCATATTATTGTTGATAGGGATATGTATTTTTATAATAACCTTATTACCTAAGCTAATCTCTTAACATTTGAATTTCTTCATATGGATCTATGGCATCATCTGCTTTCTAAGGAGCAACTCTAATCTGAGTTTTGGCATTAGGATCTTGGGCCACATTTAGATTATTAGCAAAAGTATTAGGTAGAAAGGGCATAGACACCTTAGGAAGTAACTTTCCTACTTGAATGAGGCCATTCTCAGCTCTAATGGTAAGCTCATATGCTTTAGGAAGAGTGAAACCACCACTGGATTGAAGAATGATAGGAAAATATGTACCAATGGATCTCAATTATGTGGGGAACACAAAGCTAGTAGGTGGTCTCATGGGAGGAGGAAATCTATACCAAGTATTTTAAAACCTCTCATTGAAGTCATGCATTATTTCCTTGGGGACTCTCCTGATCACATTGAGATGCTGCATGAGAGAAGTATGATCACCTTCATTCTCAAACTTTAAAGTCAAAAATAGTCCAAATTCATCCCGTGATGTGATGGATCCATTAGGCAAAGTCATATACCAATCAAGTGTTTTCCCTCTAAAGGACATGGGAAGGAGTATAATGGAGATATTATCCTTAGTGACATTATGGAAACTACAAAAATTAGAGATTTCCCTAATGTATTCACTAGGTGTAACATGACTCTTACCATTAAATGTGGACACACTCTTTGTAGCATTATGAGGAATGCCATCATAGGCCTCAAGGTAAATTAGATTTTTAGTATTAAAGGTAAGAAAGGCATTTTTCCTGGCCATGTTTTCTTCAAGCTCTTTAAGTTTTTCAATCTCTTCACTTACTTGTCTATCAAAATCTCCTTGCTCTTTAAAATGCAATATAGGATGAGGATATTGAACTCCAAGAGGAAGTTTAGGATAAATAGGCGGATTGATAGGATTGAGAAATATACTAGATGATGACCTAGTAAGTACCATGAAGTATGAAAGAAAATTTATGACAAAATAATGGCCTTGAAACAAATATTACCTTGAAAGGATCTCCAAATTATGATTAACACACCAATTTACAATTGATATTGTTAAGACAAAAATTCACCTTGATAAGTTGTATTGAAGATAATGTGTCCCATTGAGCATACCATAACTATTATAATCTTATATTTCACCCTAAAATATGGAATTCAAGCCTCCTCTAGATTTGGGAAACACGGGAATAGTTATAGGCATGTTGGTTTACCTATAGGTAGAGGTAGACCTAGGTTTAAGGGCTAGCTCCATGAATATACATTTAAATGCTTATCACCTACTTATCTAGTTTCTTGTGGGAAAAGAGATATAAGTTTGCATGAAATTAAAATACTCTAATGGAGTGATACACAAGGATTATTTACATAAGACCATCATACTCTTGTCATAATGCAAGAAGACCTAAAAACTAACTTTATAGTCCTAAAGGATTCTAACATAAGTATTTCAATATATAGGTGATATACATGAGACAACACAAGGTAAGTGAACTAGAGGGAATATTTAACACTCTAGGAATAATTATACACTTTAAAGGATCCTAACACACTAGCTTTACTCTATATGACCTGTCAGAATGGGAATAACTTGCATAAAACATGAAAGGATTGATAGAAAGTAAGGATAGGTGAATTATCTCTAAACCATTCACTATACATATCTTTGCACACTTAGAAAAAATTTCATGAACTCAAAACTAGACTTGCATTTAATTTTCAAAGGAAAAATAGAAAGTCAATCCAGAAGAGCTTCACCATATATGCTGTGGTATTAGTCTACAAGAGCCTAAATGTCTACTACATATAGAACTGGAGAGAGATAGGAGATGAAAATGAAGTTCAAGAGTCACTAAGACATGTGTCATTATGATAAAATAATTTACACATGTAATAGAGATGATTATAAAATATACCATGCATGCTCTACATGGAAAAATGTTGCTCAAAACATGAAACTCCTAAAATGTGTCATACAACTCCTAAATTACTTTCTTAAAAACTACCTTCATCATTGGACCTTCTTATAACATCCCACAACATACTAAGGATATATGTGATGATTTCACTAAGAGGGGGGGGGGTTTAAACATGCTCCAACATGAATATGTTTCATCCCTAATTATTAGGATTCTTTTGGACATGAGTTATCACTGCTTGAAGTCTAAATAACTCCTCTTTCACTCATTCTCCACACTTGGCACCAAAGTTGATTTTCAATTTTCCAATCTGAACCATTTAGAGGAGTGTATGACACCTATTAGGAGCCCTCATAGCCTTATATTCCTCATGAAGACCTTAAAATTTCTCCCACTTAGAACTTTAACCTTCTCACGCGCTTGTTCACTATGCCAATTTTAACTAGCTAAGATGAAGGCACTTGTAGATGCATTTATGAGATTAGATAAATCATGAAATGAACATTGTGAGTTATTATAAGTCCCAATATCTCTCTCTAAAATTGGATTTAATCTTTTAAAACCATTCCATACTTATATAATACAAAAAAGGTCAATAAAAGACATTTTACATGTATGAAAAGGTAGGGTACAACTCAAGTTGATGAGGGGGAATCCCTAGAGACTCCTATAAAACCTCCAATCATTTCCCAAGTCATTCTAGTTCATCTCAACCCCCAAATGGGAAATAGGCCTACTCTAGACATAAATGTCCACCTACATATTTTTGAGTTTGGACCATCATGTTAGGTTTCAAACATTTATGCATTATTTTTCATGTTTTTCATAGCTATCACGATTCTCTTGAAAGGTTTCATCAACCCCTACTTCACCTTATCATCCTCTTTTCTCTAAACCTCCATGTTTTTACTATTGGGGAATGCCCTCTATCTGAGACAAAATAGAGGGAACTTACCTTATTATAACATACCAAAAAAATACATTCTAGGATTCTATAGGTGATGGAAAAGCTTTTTATAAATTTTTAGGACTGGTTGGTATCCCTAGCATCCAAAAATGCATCAAAACCTAAAATAAACTCAGGGGTAAGCTCACTGTATGTAGGGTCTTGAATGTCGACTACGGGTTGCATTGTTATAAGCTCTCATTTTGTTGTTTCCATGTGATAGGAGCCTCATAAAATGATAATGACACTTTAAGGTCATTTTCAAACATTTATAAAATATAATCCTTTTCCAACTTCTCTATTGCATACCTTTTCACTTGACTGGTCCAAACTATTAACTATGTTTTCTTTCTTCAATGAGATACCTGTAGGTGTATCCATATGGTTTAGGCCTTGTATTATTTCCTTACTATGCCCTTTAAGTCTCTAATTACCTTTGATATTCATTTGTACTTATTAATTATATATTCATGTTATGCCACCCTTGAGATATTCTTGGTTTTAGGTTACTATATACACAATCACCTAGAGTTGATTACTACCAACGTAATAAAGGTATTGTAGGTGAGTATTCACCTTGAAATCTATTCTCAATACTTTTTAGGTAATTTTTGAACTCTCTAAAATCATTTCCTAATAGAAAAGTTGTTTTTGTAGGTTGATATCATCAAATTTTCACTTCATGGTTTCTTAAGTCACCTACAGTAAGGCTGTAAGTGTGTTTTTTTTGCCAAAGATGCACCTATAGGTGTTTATGGAGGTTCATAACCTACATTTCAAACCCTATTGATGACATTTGAATATTTGAAAATAATTTATCACTTTCTTATAACCACTTACCATGAAGATATGTTCTCACCTTACTATCTTTGTGTTTAAGCCTCTTTGGAGCCAAGATCATGTAGAAAACACTGAAGAAAAGTAGTGAAAAATTTCATGACTTTGAGGCCTTCAAACATCACTTGCATTTGGTCACACACCCACTCCATTTGGGAAGGATAATCATATAATATATGGTTACAAGATATATTTACTTGGATTCATCAAAACACTTTACAACAGTGTTATATAGCATCTCAAAATGTGTTAGGACCTCTATTTGGAATTTTAGTGAAACTTGTCCTTGAATTGAATTTCTCTTCTCTTGAAGTGACTTCTCACTCTACCTACCAATATAATGCCTCACTCATGACTATAATGGTATAATCCGACTCTAAAAACCTCATTACATTATCTAAACATGTTAAAATCCTCCATGAAACACTTTCAAATCTATGTGGGTCCACCTATAGTTGTTAATTTCTTTATGCAAGTAATGGTTGTGAGTATAGGTAGTTTGTATGGTGTATAGGTTTGAAAATGGTTCATAATATTCTTAAAGGTATTGAAATGAATTCTCGCAACCCTGACATATGGGTAAATGTATGGAGTTAGGGGCTAATTCCATAGATATTTACCATAATGTGATCAAGTTAATTAATAACATGATCACGTTATTTAATTAACGTGATTGTTTTACTTAAGTTTAGGCTTAAGATTGCCAAGCCATAAAATGATCAATTTATATTGAATAAGAACTCAATCATGTTATTAATGGTAACATTATCATGTTAATAACATGATAATGTTCTCTGTGTCACAAAAAAATAGGAAAACCCAAACACAAAATTATTCTTTTTACATTTATGTTTCCAACTACCTTGTTTCATGGTCATGTTTTATTGAAAAAACTTCCAAAAAGTGCCAAAAAGTGCCAAGAAGCTAATAAATTCACTTCACATTACTACTGATCGATGATGATGCCAAATAGGAGAGGTAAGTCATCACAATATTATTTATTTAACCTTAATTTTTCATAAGTTTCATTATTTAACCCATGTTTTTAAGGGTAATTTATTGTTTCTAATAGTTCAACCTACTAACTCTCCCAACCCTCCATAAAACTATCAATTTTCTCCTCCTCCTAACCCTCCACAAAACCATAGTGGTCTTCCTATCCCTGTACCTAACCCTCCTATAGCTCCCAAAAACCCCCTGACAATCAAGAGTTTGTAATTGACAACATTGTCTTACACAAACTTGAAATTTAAGACCTAATTGATAAAATGAGATATCCTAATTTGACCAACCCCCACTGCACCCAACCAGCCAATTCCATAACAACATTATTAGGTTAAATTAACTTGATAACAAGTTAAATTGACTTATGGACCTCATATAGGGATATTTTTAGGGCCTATTGTGCTAATAAGTTTTCAACCCTTTAAGTTAATAATTTAGAAATTTCAAAAGCCAACATTTTTGCACTATTCATCGACCCAGCCGCTAATGCACCCTTTCTCATAATTGAAAAATGTTTTTGTATCCATCATTGTGTACATAACTTAATCATGACCAATTTTTGGGATCGATGGTGGATGGTCTTTAACTATCCACCATGCAACAACCATGAAGTCCCATTATATTTTTGAGCAAACTCTACTGTGAGTTTGTCCTCATTCATATTCCCAACTATTTTGATTTTAATGAGTTTTATGGCCAAGGAAAAGGGTCTACATAGGATTGACTAGGTGTATATCATGGACCTAATCAACCTGCATGGATTCTTATAAAAAATCCTCTTGTGCTTGAGATTCCCTCCATAGTTTAGTATGTCATGGAGATAGACACTCTCTATGCTCTTAGTTGACTCACAAATACACTCATTCAACATAGCATTAGGATTTCACACAATGATGATATAAATACACCACAATTTACACAAGCTTGACTCTACCCATTTAGTTCATGTAGAGATATGTTCATAGGACCTTCAGATGATGATGGCATTGGTGGTTCAGATGGCTCAAATCATATTCTTATGAGTGATGAGTTTTTGGCACATACATTTGGCACGCAAACATCAGTTACCACATAAATGTAGGTATATTTTATATAAATGTCATGTTGAATTTAAGTTATATATTAAAATTTAATTTCTAAGCTAAAATATAATTTACATAAAAATTTAATATAATATATATGTCATTTTTTATGTTGAAGGAGGTGATGGTTCCTTCATCATCACACCTGGCATTTATAGCATTCAATTTATACCAGTCATTGTTTAAATATTTGGATTTAGCTTCTAGGTGATTCATGTATACATTTTAATCTATTAATATGACACCATTTACATAAACACAGGTAAAAATTGTTTACATAAATGTTTTTCTCTTTACATTTGTTATGACTACAGTTGTTTAAATATACATTTTTATGAGTGATGTGGGATATAATTTATCTACTTTTGTGTCTCTTGCTTATACCTATGTGGGTGATGTACCTCCCACTATTTTTGTCTAGATATAGCCTAACCTCCCCTATCCCTAACAATCTCATTGAGAGTCTTCACCTGAGAGTCTAAACTAGTCATATTTTCCTCTAGACTAACTATATCTCTCTTATTATGAGGGAAATCCACATATGTATGATAAGTAGGTAAAAAAATTATTATTATTTCTCAATCACACATGGAGAACTAAATCCACCAAGATATTATCTAATCTCAAATAATCCTCACCTAAAAAATCCCAATAAAATTTTCTTTGATCATGCTCCACCACTAAGTGATTCACTTAAAAACAATATAACAAGAGAAGACATTAGATCTCCAGTCACATATAGAAACAATAAGTAAGTAATAAATTACAAATTAAAATATAATGTAACTAAAAATAAACCAACTCACTACTTTATTTGGGTAACTTCATGTTAGTCTAGGTATAATTCCTAATTTGACCTCATCTTAGCATTTTACTCCTATCCCATTGGTTCCTCTCCAAAAAGTGTATGATCACCCTTATTTCCCCTTAAACTTCATATCCTCACCCTCTATCACATGATTTTTTATACATCTATGTATCTACATATTATGGTGGTGGTTGTATTTAATGTTGGCATCCTACCATAATTGTAACCTAGACATAAGATATTTTTATAAATGTAGTCCTCTAATTAGTAATCTCCTAATTTTTCCCAAGATGGTATTAGAGTGTATAACTAATTCATAAAATATACTAAAGTACCCTAATATATTGTATCTACCAAATATATCATTGTCAGTGTTTCTACCACTCATGAAAAGTCTCTCAATGGTGGAATACCTATCCAACTAGAAGCCTTGATAGCTTCCACTATCCCAATATCTAACCCTCACTGGTAAGGGGTCATGTGCTCATACACCTAGCCCATGATGAGTGTATGGGTCATGTGCTCATACACCAAAGTATTATACCTAAGTAAAAACCTTACCACTATCATAATCCTATACCAAGGCCACAACCCTAACTTTAGCCAACAAGCCTAGTAGCCTAATCACAACCTTGAAAGTGATAATCCACTCTCAAGGGACATATGGGAAAATTAAGCTATTTTACATGAAACATCCTAGTTGGTAAATAGGTAAAACAAAAGAATCTACTTCATGGGACAAAAGTCACCACCTACACAATCTAGAGTATCCCTATTATATATAGTGTGTCCAAACCATTAGCCATTAATTTCTCTACAATCCTAGGAAGCCAATCATACTTCATCACTCTACTCCATCAAATGTAGGATCAAATTTTTAAAACACAATTTAAAATATCCATAAATACTCTAAATTAATCATGGAAATTCATCTAAAAGGAATTAGTTATGAGGGTCTAAACCTAAGTCAAACCCATATTTTTAGACAAGTAATAAATGAACAACCAATATAGTCCAACATGTAATATAGCATAAATTGAAGATCTTAACCCATGTATATTTATATTTATCAATTTAAAAAAAAAAAAACTAGTATATTATATATTCCATTTAATAGTTTTAATCCTCTAATTTTGGTTTTCGTACAAGGCTATTATTCTAACACTTCCATAAATGGCTTATAATTTTGGATCTAAGTGTATTTTCATGTGCATGCTTATCTTATTATTTTTTATAATGTGTCATTGCATTCATGTACTTATATAGATAGATATTTTATATGTATAAGTGCTTATATTGATCATTTTGGTTTCAATTTATAAGATTTGATGTACTTTAATAAAACTAAGTGAAACCTTGTTTACATGAAAAGTTGATATTTGGTACTGATACTCCTCCCTTTCTACAAGCTGAGACAGAAATAGGGATTGTTGCTAAAATTTCATCTACACAGGCACTGACAGAGGTATGTATTTATTCTTGTAATTTTAAATTGTAAAAATAAACTTGTTTTAATAATTTTAGTACATGTGTACTTGGGGTAAATATAACTTATGTCTATGTATTATGTATGCAGGGTTGTCTTATAATAGATAGTCCTAATAAGATGATGATTAGGGAAACTTCTCATGTTCCTCCCATATTTTAGATGCCTATTCAGATAATTGAACCTATCATTGAATTGATTGAGTATGAAAAATAGATTGAGTAAGATTAAAAGTTTACAGTAAGTGCACATGTTTAAATATTTTTTATTATAGTTTAGAATTAACTTCTTAACAATTATTTGAATGTATTTTATGTTAATTTCATAATAATTATTATATTTGAATAAGATAATTTGTAATATATCTAAGAATGTAGGACCCATTGTTGGACCTTCGAGTAATCCAAGACATTAGATGGGTCTCTATCTACTCATAGGGCATCCTAGGGAGAGTCTCCTTAAAGGAAGGCATAGAGAGGGAGACTATTTGATGAATGGAATGTCTTACACATGGGATGTACTTTTTTTTTATGCCTATGTGGAAAATGATGATTTTTTTTAATTGTACATGCACATATGACATTCAATCAACATTAGATATTATGTGGGTAGATGTAATTTTGTGTGTGGCTATCACGACCCAATATATGTATTATTGACATTGGACATGTATGCACCTATATCATATAGATATCATGGATTGATATATCTAATTTATATTTAGTTTTTATTTCATTATGTGTTATTTTACAATGTTGTTTTGATCTTCCAAATTATTATCTATATTGGATCTCATATTTAGTGTTGTATGTGCACAAATGAAGACTAAAATATATATTTTTTTAATGCTCTAAATATCGAATCTTACATATTTTTTTAAATTAATGTTTTTAATTTTTTTTATATAATGTAAATGACTAATGATACTCTTATCACTTAGGATTAATGTCCTTATTCTCTTTGTACATGCATCTTATACACTTTTGATGTAGAGATTTCTCAACATCTTACAAGTGTTCAGAATCTTGATCAAAGGTATTTTTATCTAGTCTTATGTATTGACTTATCTATTACCTCAAAACTCCTTATCCTACTCATATAACATAATTCTAACTTTTGAACCACTCTCTCTTTTATATTTTCTTAGATTTCTCTCCTTACCTTTGTCTTGGCTTGCAACCCTATTTTAGGGAAAACCTCATGTTATGTTCTATAAAAAAACTTCTCCAAGGAAAAATAATTAGGTTTTTGACAACCCTTTTCCATTTCATTACCTTACACAAAATCTTGGGTTAGTTTCCTTTATAAAATCTTGTACCTTTAAGCTTACTTGACATTTTAATTAACCCACCAAATGCACAAAACTCCAAGGTTTGATAATTATAGAGATTCTTTGACCAAAACAAAACTATATTTGTCAAACCTTTTGGATGATCCTAATTTTTAATCAGTTTTGGTCCTCAAATCTTTACCTAAGTTCAACTTTCTTCTCTAGCCTCTTTCTCAATAGGTCTCTTAGGTTAGTTAACTACCTATAAGGTAGTATAGTACAAAATATATAAGGTACAAGTATGAAATAAATTTATTCACCTAATAAACCATAAGACACAATATATTTAAAAAAATATGAATTTTGAAGTTTTGAATCTCTTCATATGGTTAAAACTCTATATGTTAGGGTTTTTAGCAACTGTATAAGCCAAGACTAAAAATAATTGCATATAATGTCCAACTACGACTTTTAAGATGATATAATGCTTGGATTAGGTATGTATAAAATTCTTAAATTTTTTTAATTTAATTAAAAAGTTATCACAACCCTTAGATCATTCAGAAACAAGAAATCTCAATCATTCAACACTATATTTTGTATGTTACAAACATGGGTATGTAGGGTCTCTAGGTTTTTAAATAACAAATGAATCTATAACTAAAAATAAGTTTATAAAAACCTTATATAAACATTATAAACCCTTATCTATCACTAATTGAATCAAATACAAGATCTAGTATAAAGATTATAGTATATAAAATTCTAAGTTTAGAACTGTGGACTTTCAATGGGAAAGAACTATGATCAAAGTGAAAATTACAAAATCTTATCCACCTGTATATTATAAAAATATTAAAATATAAATATTCATATGTATTTCATCTCCACATTCTCCATATAACTAAATATATAGAAATATTGAATACTCATACTCTTCACCATCTACCTCGAATGGAATGTGAGGCTACAAAACCAAAACTGAATGTTAACCCAAAATAGGGTGTAGACAAGGATTTTTTTATTATATAGGTCAATATGTCAATTAATATATGCAACCTAATAATTCAATATTTCAGTATTTCAAATTTATAAAATTGTAAAATGTTTCAAAATTGTCAAAGTTGTCAAAATTGTCAAAATTGTCAAAATTGTCAAAGCTGTCAAAATTGTCAAAGTTGTTAAAGTTGTCAAAATTGTCAAAGTTGTCAAAGTTGTCAAAATTGTCAAAGTTGTCAAAGTTATCAAATTTTTCAATAGTTAAATATATAAATTATTAAATAATTTTTTAGGTCTCTAGTTTATTTTGTTAAAGTCGTCAAAGTTGTCAAAGTTGACAAAGTTGTAAAAGCTGTCAAAGTTGTCGAATAGAATGTGAGGTTACAAAACCAAAACTGAATGTTAAAATAAAATAGGGTATATAAAATGGTTATTTAATATATATTTCAATATTTAATTTAATCAATGCTACTTAATAGGTCAATAGGACAATAGCTCAAAGTTATCAATGCTATAAAAAATGTCAAAGTTGTCAAAATTGTCAAAGCTGTCAAAACTGTCAAAGTTGTCAAAATTGTCAAAGTTTTCAATGTTGTCAAATTTTTTAAAATTTTCAAAGTTTTCAAAGTTTTCAAAATTTTCAATATGTTAATAGATCAATTACTCATTAAGTTTCTAAGTCTCTAGTTTAAGTTGTCAAAGTTTAAGTTGTGGTTGAAGAAATCTAGTTGTGATGCTTTATGGGTGAAAATTGATAGCACCAACATGTTATATGGGGAGGATAACATAAATTACCAATATTTTCTGCTCCCATCAGGCCTGATCGACAAACCCACCACCCATTTTGGCCTCAAGAACTCCCTTCCCAATACAAAAAAATGTAATTTTTAGCCTAAGTTAAAACATGCATAGAAATAAAAAAATAAGTCATTTATAAAAAATGTCACATACCTAAATTACCTCCCTATGACATATGATTTAATCATAGATAATTTTAGTGGAATATTTGAGATAAATATGTTAGACAAGTTGCAATGACCAGTCCAAAAATGCATGTTTTTGTCAGTGAATAAACAACTTCTTGAGATCTAACTAGAATTTATACCTATGAGACTTCCGCCTATGAATATATCAATTTAGTCACATAAAAATAGGAAAATAACATTTTATTGTTCCACCACAACATTTTAATCCACCCACAAGTGCATTTTCACTACCATTTTAGAGACTGAAAACACTTACAATAAATGTTGTCAAAGTTGAAGTTGTGATTGTATAACTCTAAATTTGGTTCTTTTTGGATGAAAAATGAAACCAATAACATGTAAAATGGGGTGGATAACCTATAATACCAGGTTATTCACCTCCTTTTAGGCCCAATTGACAAACCCACTACCCATTCCTGCCTCAAGATCAACTTTTTCAATACAAGAAAAATGTAATTTTTTAGTCTAAGTTTAAACATGCATTAAAAAAAATGTAAGTAATTTAAATAAACCATTAAATCCCTAACACACCTAATTAATCCATCTAATTACACTTGAGATAATTTGGGTGGAATCTTAGAGATCAATTTGTTAGACAAGTTGTAGTGATGGGTCCAAAAATTTAAGTTTTTATCAGTAAATAAGTAACTTCTCAAGTTTCAAATAGAATTTTTACCTGTGGCACCTCCACCTATTAATTTATCACCTTGGTCATGTATAGATAGGCAAATTACATGTTTTTGTGCCACCAATACACTTGAATCCACCCAAAAGTGCATTTTCACTACCATTCTAGAGAGCAGAAACACTTACAACAAATGTTGTCAATGTTGTTGTTATGGTAGTAAAACTCTAGTTTTGATACTTCATGGGTGGATAACATCTTAGAATAGGTTATTTGTCTCTCATTAGGCCTGATCAACAAACCCACCACCCATTTTGGTCTCAAGAACACCCTTCCCAATACAAGATAAATCAAAATTTTTAGCCTAAGTTCAAACATGCATAAAATAAAAACTATAAATCGTTTATGTGAAGTATTAGGTCATTTACATACCTGCTTAATCCCTCTAGTCTCAGCCTAGATCACTCATGTAGAATAAGAAATATAAATTCATTAGTGAAGCTACAGTGATGGGTCCAAAAATGTATGTTTTTATCAATTAACGAGCAACTTCTTGAGCTCTAACTAGCATTTATACCTTTTAGATCTCCACCTATGAATCTATCACTTTGGTCATGTAAATATAGAAAAATTACATATTATACTACCATAATGTTTGAATCCACTTATAAGTGAATTTTCACTCCCATTCTAGAGAGAAGAAACACTGACATCAAATGTTGTCAAAGTTGACGTTGTAGTTGTAGAATTCAAGTTCCTATTCTTGGGTGAAAAATGATGCCGTCAACATGTTTGAGGGGATTAATAACTTTTAGTAATAGGTTATTTGCCTTCTATTAGGCATGATTGAAAAACCCACCACCCATTTTGTCCTCAAGAACACCCTTCTCAATACAAGAAAAATGTAAATTTTAGCCTAACTTCAAACATGCATAACATGAAAATGGTAAGTCATTTCCATGAACTTTAATATCCCTCAAATACCTCCTTAATCAATATAATCACACCCTAGATAAAAAATACATAAAACCTAAGCTTATCTTCAATAATATAGAATTCTTTACTAACAATTCTAACCACATGAAGGTGTCATCTTATCATTCACCACTAACCTACAAAAACAATTTAGTAAGCAATTAAAAATAAAGTTTATAAATGTAATACTTAGAAAATTAAAAAAAAATTTGGTAAAATTGATTACATATTCAATTTAAAGGTCAACATACCTCTGTATTTCAATCTAATAAACCACTAGGATATACTCTAACCTTGATAGTATCAAGAATAGATTTATGTTTTGACTCCTAAGCTTTTCATAGTTTCCTATTTCATGGCCTCCAATGATATTTCAAGAATCAAATTTTAATAGTGTATTATCTTTTTATCCATTTCAAACTCTTCAAACAACCATTGATTTAAGTTTTTTATAAGATATCATTAAAACCAAGATCTAATGACTACCACTTACCTAATGGGATAGTCAATGTTTTCTCCATCTATAACTGGGGATGTAAATTTCTTATTTCTCTCTAGACACTAACATAAGTATTAATCAGTTCCTTCTTCATTATCTTCATCTTCAGTAACTACAAAAACATGCCTTGTACATCACAAAAAATCATTTTTAGTGACAATATGAAGATATGAGAATAAATAATACATAATGTAAAATATTCTACCTAGTTTCACTAGATTAGATACATTGTCAAAGTCATTTGATGATGTCATATGTGTAAGTTTCAATGCTATTGAAACATGATATGTGTTTATTCAAATTGTAGGTTCAGAAATCAAATCATCCACCCACTCTTGTGACTCACACTCATTCTAAATACAGTCTACACATACAAAACATAAACATGCCAAGTGTCTCATATGAATAGTCCAAGAACTTTCGTTTGAGCTACAAATTGAGTGGAGGTAACTTGAACCCATTAAATTCAT
Source organism: Torreya grandis (assembly GCA_037957365.1). Lineage (NCBI taxonomy): Eukaryota > Viridiplantae > Streptophyta > Pinopsida > Cupressales > Taxaceae > Torreya > Torreya grandis. Next base: position 2,501,643 of record JARHVA010000895.1, read on the forward strand.
ATAATCTTCATACTTTTCCAAGTTTTCTTCCTTCATTAACTAGAAATGTCTATGAATAATAGAATCTAGTTGAGCACAATGACACATATTCTCATTACACCATTCAACCACATATTTTGCATTTGTTAAATGAATACCCTTTTTAAATTTTAACTCCTCCCTTAAAATATCTCTTTTTACACATGCTCCATCATAGTCATGCTCCCCTTTTCCATAGCTAGTCTAGATGAAAGTCCAAATGTTATCTACACCTATGGTAATATTCATCTTTCTCAACCAATAAAACATTCATTTATTTTTGAATTACGATGTGGAATCATTTAACACAATGTAATTTTGATTGAAAGTAATGTTCCTCTAACTCAACTATTCATAGAAATTTTCAAAACAATATGATTTTCCATCATTTATATAGAAATGGTACTCCCTTAATATTTTATATTATTGATCTATACTATTAGGTGTATGCATGAATGTTATATGCATGAATATGGTAATGTATGATGAGTTGTAATACTGTGATTGAACTTCCATTTTGGGTTTGAATGTGTAATTATATGTAATATCAAATACCAAAATAATGGAACCAAGTGGGAATGCATCCTTACATATATTGAAATTCTCATCCAACCATATAGTCCTATATGTGGGCCTTGGATAGCCATAAATAATCTTCTCCCTAAATTTGACCAAAAATTCTAAAACATATATCTTTTTTGTAACAAGCTCACACCTTGTAGATTCTTTACCATCTTTTACTTGATAAGTCACTAGTTTATATTTTCTTAAACCAACTAATTAATATCCAGTTACACTTGTAATATCCTCATGTATATATATTTTTTAAAATTTGGCAATCCACCACAAATGTTGTAATTTCCAATAAAATATGATTTGTTGTGAAATATTTTCCCATCCTGTCTTTTATAGAATATAGTTGATATAAATTCTCTGACTGATTTTGATGCAAATTCAATTTCATAATCCTATAAAATATTAGTATCAAAAGTACAATGAATATATAAAAAAACATCATAGTGCATTGAAAATCCAACATGTTACCTACAACAAGAAGTAGTACGTGTGTGATTTATTTTAACATAAAAATATTTTTCCATCTCAAAATATATTTGAGAAATAGAAATTTAAGGATTTGTTTCCAAAAATTTAGAGTAAAATTATGTTTGGGTCATATCTAATAATTTTTTTGGATGTCATTCACAGTTACGAGAACCAATTCTTCTTTTCATAACATCTCTTACATTGAGAGAAACTCTTGTATTGTCTTTCAAAAATTGAGAAAGTAACTCTTTGAGAGTACCAACTATAGCCTTATCCTTTCATGGAAGTATACAAGATAATGTCAAGAGCTCATTGGTATTAGGTTCATTAATTCTTTCATATCTTACAATTGATTTCATTAATGTTTTTCTATTTAGATCAAATGTTCAAATTATTTTTGAAATCAATCATTTTTTTCCTATTTCATCACTTACTACATAATTTGTCATTATATGTTGGGCAACAATACAATCTTTATATATAATCTCAGGTGTATAATATGATATGCATCATGTATATTTTCAACAAATTCATCATTTTCATCATCCATGTTAGATGTTCTTAGTCATAATTTGTATATTATAGGTCTCATATTAATCAATTTTATCAATGAAACAAATAATTGACATCTTTGACTATCATACTCCAAATTATGAAGGAAAGCATCCCATATTTGTTGAGCTAATCTTCTTGAATGAAAATTAAACATTCTGTTGTGCATTGGTTGTAAAATATTTTTGTCAGCCTTAATTAAGTACTTGTATATTATACGCATAATTCTTGGAGGTGTTGGTAGTGGTGGAATTTTTTGAGAAGGTGTTTCAAAATTGTTATTAATTTCATTGTTTAGAGGTGGGATGACATTAAATTCTTCACTATTAATTTCATCATTATATGTTTTCATGAATTTTTTTATGGTTAATTTCATCATTATTTGTTTTCATCAAATTTTTTTCATTTATGGGGGGTGAAGCATCATATATATACTCCTCATCAAAAAAATAAAAAACATGGAGCTTTGAATGTGAACTTCCAACATTAACTAATTTATTAATTTCTATTTCATTATTATTCATTTCATTATGGTCAATTTCATTAATATTTATTTTATTATGGTCAATTTTAACACTATTCAATTTATTATAGTCAACTTTATCATTTCTTAATTTATTATCATCAATTGGCTCATTTTTTATGTCATTTAGTTCATTAAGATTAGGGTTTGTACCTTATTTACCATGAACTTTTTTCATTGGTAGCTTGTGTTTATCTTTGAAATATTATAATTCTTCTACTTTTTTGTTCTTTAACAACTTCATTTTCCTCTTTGAACATGATCCAGAACCTATCAGAATGGACAATTGACAAATTTTCAAAGGTGAGATCAAGTATATAGGTATGTAGATCTCATAAAATTACACATAGAGCATGTTTGTATGGATATAAGTCTTGATTTGGGATAAAAATAGTTGTTTATAAGTGATATTATCATTAAAATAATAATAACATGATCATGTTATATATCACGATCATGTTGTTTAATAACACAATCATGTTATGTTTTCTAAAAGGTCCCAACACATCCAACCCATCAAAAAGTTTATATCTACAATAACGTTATCACATTATTAAGTAATGAAATCAAATTATTATTGATAGAAGATTTTGGGTTGGCAATTGGCAATGAGGATCAAGTTTTTCCTATGTTAAAAATAACATGATTTCATTATTAAATAATGTGATTGTGTTATGCTTAATGTAAATAAGGGATTATGGATTAGGCATTAAGGAAAACTAGTACATAGGGTTTATAGATTAGGGATTAGGGATCAAGAATTAGGGATTAAAATTTATGTTTTAGGATTAGTGATTACAATTAAGGTCCAAATTGAAGGTGCATGGCTACTAAGACCTTTCCCCTAAAATGGCCTGGCTTTATAGATAATTGTGTTGCTCCCTACGTTAAATCCCATAGTTTCTAATTGACATTGTGACGGAAGGGAAATGTCTCCCCATAAATTGAAATGATATGTTAATTTAATAAAATAGTAGGTAGCATGATTTTATGACATGCATGGCAATAAAATGTTTTTGGGCATGTTTCCCAAAGTGCATTCAATGCTATATCACTTCTAGTTTTAGTTTGTTAAGGGGCCAGCCAATATGTTTTGCAAAGTGCATAAAATGCTATGATATTACTTTTTATGTCATTTTTTATTCTCCTAATACTTGGAGAAAGAAGCTATAAGTAGGTTTAAGCCCCAAAAAATAATAAGTTATTATGTGTTTTTGGTTTACCATTTTACCCTAGATTTGATCATGCAGATTGAGTGAATTAGTCAAATGAGGTGATTAGTTGTGTGATTTAGGCCAAAATGAGCCCATTATACTTTATTATTAGTATATAAATTATGTTAATTTGGGTTAAAATGATTGGTTTAAGGTTTAATAAATTTATATTTTTGGTTTAGAGTTTATGGATTAAGAAATTTAAGGAATAGGGCTTAGGGTATATTTATATAATCATATAGTCAATTGGGTAAATTTGGGAGCCTTTAACCTATATCTATGATTACAAAATGTGAATTTAAGATCAATTATCCTCTAAATCATTAGATATTGAGACTACAAAGTTAATTGTGGTAGTGAGTGATGCAATTTTAACCAAGTTTATCCTTATGAACATAATTCTTACTATATATATAAAGGATGTTAAGTAGGGCTAAATTTATTGGTTTAGGGTCTATAATTTAAAGGGTTTGGAGTTTAGGGCTTATGTATTAGGGTTTCTAATGTAAATGGTATAGGTTTTAGGGTTAAATTTAAATGGTACAGGGTAACTTAGGGTTTAATATATTAGATATAAGGTTCAATCACTAAGGTAATTGAAGAACATTTGAGCTACTTATGACACCTATTTATGACTTGATTACCTTCATGTTTGTATTAATCTGATAAAAGTAGGGTCAATTATTCCATGTATATGTTGCATACATGTTATATAATTGATTTAGCCATAAATTTGGTTTAACAAATCAATTTTGCCTAGATCATGCAAGGAATTATACAAATTGACAAATTGGATCAATTCATGATATAATATCGATCTTTTTGTTTTACCAAAAATCATATATTTATATTGAAGACCCTAAAATTGACCTCAAATTCCTCCTCAATTAAAAAAAATCAACTTGATCCCTCCTCTTTGGTTAATTAGTTTGAAGGGGCCCTAAATATCCCTAATTTATTAAACAGATGCACAGCTAGATTGGTATTCTAAATGCTTTAGCTATAAGTTTAAAAAGTGCATAAAATATGCCATATCATGATAAAATTAGTTATATCATAAGGCATATATGTTTGTGGCATGTAGTAGGCATTAGGACAAAGAGAGCTTACAATTTAAATGTTTTAGGGATCATTATAGATTAGGGCATAGGGCTTAGGTTTATTTCCCTACCTATTAATGTCTAATCACTACATATGCCATGTGTTCAAAATAGATTCTTCATAAAAAGGATGTTAATTGAGACTAAACTGAAGATGTTAAATACATATAAATTAAATGGGTTATAATTTAGGGTATACTGTTTAGGGTTTATGTTTTATAGCTTATAGGTTTTAATGTATATACATGGTCTACGGTACACAGGGTCAATTGTAAAGATAATTGAGGATAATCTGAATCACTTTGACCCATTTGTAACTATAGAATATGTTTTTTGGGTTTTCATTATACCATGGATGTCAAGTTGTATGAGTAAATTGAGTGAATTAGTTAAATGGGTCAATTAGTCATGTGATTTAGGCAAAAATGAGCCCTATAAACTAAACTCTTAGAATAAAATGATGTTAGTTGGGCTAAAATTATTGGTTATATGTTTAAATAGTTTATATTTATATAAAATAGAGTTTAGGGATTAGGAAATTCAAGGATTAGGGCTTAGGGCAGAGGTTTTAGAGTATATAAGGTACAATAATGATGGTGTTTGGGGAAAATTTGAGCTTCTTGAACGTAAATTTATGAATTAAAAATGTGAATTTTCAATCAATTGTTTCCCACATCATCACAGATTGAGCCTATAAATTCAATTTTGTTAATTATTGATGTAATTTTAACCAAGTTCATCCTTGAGAACCTATTTCTTACTATATATAAATGATGTTAATTGGGGCTAAATTTATCCCATGTAGCTACTAAGCCTCAATGTAAGGAATTTTATCCATATGATATGAATTGGAGATCCAAGTGCTCACCATGTTAAAAAAATAATTATTTTTTCAATTTGATATGCAATTCAATTTAAATCAGCTGTGTGAAAGGAATTACATTCATATATAATAGAAATTTTGGTTTATATGGCCCAAATTGCATACCATATTGAAGCAATAATGTATTCAATTTTAGATGATACATAATTGGGCCCAATCAAGGCTTGTAAGAGGAATTGTGTCAACATAGTTTTAATTAGGGGAATAATTGCACACCTTATTCAAATAATTGAGTGGTATCATAAATATGATATGAAATGATGATCAATTAAACCCTCTATAATGAATTACAGATCCATCTTTAATAACAATCAGGATTCTGTTTATCCACTAAATTTAATTGAAAGAATATCTAGTTCAATATGATCTATGAAATTTAGTCCAAACAAGCCTTGTGTAAGAAATTTCATCCTTCTACTATCAACAGGGGGCTCTATTGGTCCCAAAAGCATAACATATTGAATTAACCAAGTATTTAGCTGAATTGAATATGTAATTATGGCCAACAAAGGCTCATACAAGTAACTAAATACATATAATGTCAATTATAACTTCTTTGGCCCTGATCATAAATTATATCTAGCTAATCATGCATTTGGTTTTATAAAATATACATAATTTGGGTCAAATGAGCCCCATGAAAGTAATTTTGTCAATATAATGTTCCAATTAGGTTCCATTATCCTTGATTGCACACCATATTGAACCAATTGATTATTTAGGTTTAATATGATATGCAATTGTGGCCACTCAATCCCAAAAAAAGGAATTACATCTATCTAATGTCACTTGGGGCTTTAATTACACCATGTTCAATCAATTTATATTTTTTTAATAATATACATAATTTAGGATAACTAAGTCCTATGTTATTAATTATTTCCACCTAGAATATCAATCAAGGCATTTTCACCTCATGTAATGAGTTATGTCCATCTAATTTGTCCATTGTGAATATTTTTCACTAATTGCACATTATATTTGACCAATCGATTATTTTATTAAGTATAATATTTACAATTAAAAGTAATTAGTCCCCGTGCAAGGAATTTCCTCAATATAATATCAATTAGGGATTTGATATCATATGTCATATTAGACAACAATCTTAAGACTAATAGTCCTAATGGATCATATTCAAGTTTTAGGATATTTAAAATATATAATGTGATTGTGCTAATAAGAAGTTAATAACGCAATCACATTATTAAAATTATTGTAGTATTTGAATTTAAATTCAATTCTCATGCCTTTTGTCTTAGGAATGGCATGGATTCTCGATCTAAAGGCTTAAACTGTTAATGTACAGTTGAGTATTAAAAGGTATGAAAATAAATAAAAAATTTGAAAATTGATTATGATATACACAAATAATTTCAATATCAAAATTAAAAAACTTGATGCCATCACGACGAGCATGCTCTCCTCTTTCCAAAAATATGATTCTTATATTTTTAGACTAATTTAAGGATTCAAACTATACTTATTGTTAATTATGCCTTTTTCATGGCACTAAATTACACAAACATACATTCCTCTACATGTTCATGTAATTTGGGTTTAGTTTATCCAAGTGAAAAAAAATATATATGGTGACGTAGTATGCTTAGTTCTACACACATTCAAATAAAAATGATTTTTAGTTTTTTGAGGTAGTTAGTCCTAACTCAAAGATGAATATCCATTTCTTTGTCAGTTTTTAAGATTTATTTACTTTAAAAATTCATAAAACAAAAAGTATTCATTGAAAAAATACAAATAAAATATAGGTGACATGCTATAAGATTTTATCTAAATTTTCCATATAGGGTTTTAAATAATAATAAATGCTACTAAAAAATTGGTGCATGTCATGGCCATCTATCTAGTATGTTTTTGGAAAAAAAACTAGAGTTACTATTCAAATTTTAGATGTTTGACTTAGTTATACTTAACCCTTTTAAAGAAAAATAGTGTTTGGGAAACTAGACTCAAAATTATACATTTTATTTTTTAACACCATCTTCAAATTTGGAGTGTAGATATCTCAAATTATCTATAGAAGCTTAAAGTTTTGAAATTTAAAAAAACTAATGTCCATGAGTAGGCCACTTTTTGTCCCCCAAATTTATTCACTTACCCATGATTCAAACAAGTTTCAACACCCATTTCAATGTGGCATCCTTTTGAGAGCCCCTGTAGGTGCACATCAACAGACTAACTATGTATATATTAAATTGACTATAATAGTCCTTCTTGTGTCACTTGGAGAATCTTATTTTTATTGATCCTATTGTATGAATATATACAAAACCTCTTGGAATATTTATCACACATTCATTAACATTATAAATACCTCCATACACCATGACTGCACTTGGAACCAAGCATAAGGTTGATTGTGTAATACATATGATTGTGTTCTTGATCAATGAATTATATTATGAGACTAAAATTGGAAGGAGGGTAAATTTTAATGACATGTAAAACATTAATTACAACATATCATATACATAAGCAACCATTTTAGAGAAATACACATTTTACAAGTGTTGTAAACTAACTGTAACCTCACTAGCATCATCAAATTGAATCTTGAACTATTTAGCTCATGAAATCAGTTCCAACAATGAAAAAAAAAATGGGAAAAATGAGATAATGAATTCATAATCCTATGAAAGCAAATTCATCAAATAAGCTATACATACTATCTCAAACAAGAGCAAAACTTGTAGGGTGTGGGGATTGGCAAGCAAAACTGGATAGTCGACTTCTTATGAATATTTAATAAAGTATATACCACCATTATTCCAAATCCAAACATTAAAAGGAATATAACTAATTTTACTATCAACCACAAATATATTTGACCTAGAAGTCCTCCTACTAGCCATACTATCTAAAGATCTATTAACCAATTTTGCTTGCATCATGGAGTGATGGAGAGATATAATGTTGTTTACCTATTTTTTTAAATTTAAAAGTAGAAAAAATATGGAAATGGAGTCAATGAAGTTGAAATTTCTCTCCATAATGTTTACCCATGTGCCACTCTTTCCCATAGGCCGTACAACCATTGAAACTCCCTTTTTTCACTTGTTCTCTTGATTTTTAGTTAACACTTGTATGTTTTTGTTAGTACTGACATTCTTAACAATAAATATAAGATGAAATTACATGAAGGATTTTAAAAAGGAGGTTTCGGACACATGGAAACCTATCAAATCACACCACCTTAATTTATTAACCATTTAAGACCCCTAAGTGACAAAAAATGAACTAGGGACTAAATTGGACTACGACCAAGGCTAATAAGATGTTAAATTACATCAACTGAACCTATACACATGCAATATCATTATAATATACCCATATATGAAGGTTTGGACTATATGGGGTTGACCTATTTTGACTTGTGGTAAAAAATGGTCAACATGTACCATACCTTAGGATATTTTTTGATCCCATAAATTGATTTCTTTAGCTTATATACGATTTCATCATGATCTATGATCTCATAACCTAGGGTTTTTTGTACATTTTTTCCTCCTCTATAACCTCATTTAAGAATGCTAATTTGACATCCATCTGATGTACATTGCATTTATGTTGAATTGTTATTACTAAAATAGTTCGTATGGTTTCCATCCATGCTATGGGAGAAAATATTTCATTGTAGTATCTTCTAGTCTATTGTTTATGTCCCTTAATAACTAGCTTTGCTTTCAGTCTTTCAATTTTTTCTTTTGTGATGTTCTTGGTTTTATAAACCCACTTGACTTCAATAAATTTCTTTATTTATGGAAGATTTACTAGCTCACAAGTCTATTTTTTCTTAATTTATTTCATTTTTTCATCCATACATTCACAACATTTCTTATCCTTTATAACATATGCAAAATAAATAGGATCAACATAGTAAAATAAAGAAATATTTACAAATTCATTATCTTCTTCATACCTAGATGCCTCATATATTTCCATCAATCTTCTTGTTTTCCTTGAAGTATCCATGGAGTGATGCCTCATAAGTGATGTATTAGAGTTTTCTCTTATGTTATGAGTACTAGATTGATCAATATCTTGTGAGTGATGCCTTATAGGTAATGAATGTGTTTCTTGAGAGACAACTTGCATTCAAACATGATTATTACTACTTGTATCATCTATAGATGGTATTGCTGATGAAACAACTCTCCACTTGGGCACTGAAGTTAAATTATTTTCATTCCACATTGCATCTTCATTGTAGTCTCTACTAACTATTAACTCTTTTGTGATTGGATTTTATAGCATATAGGGTTTTTGTTGCTCAATATATCCAATGAAAATGAATTTCTCTCCTCTGTCGTTGAATTTCTTCCTTCTTTCTTCAAACACATATGCATATGCTAAACAACTAAAAACTTTTAAATTTTCAATATTTGGGGCTTTCTTACTCCATGCCTCCTGAAGAATCATATTAAGAACGCATTTTATATGGAATATATTTATTAAATAAATTGTACATGCTATAGCTTTAGCTCAAAATTCATTTTATAGTCCTTTACATTTTAACATGCTCCTAGATATTTCTAGAATAGTTATATTTTTCCTTTTATGTCACCATTTTGTTTTGGTGTATACCTAGTGGTAAATTATTTCCTAATTCCATTTTATTTTCAAAAATTTAAAAATTTATTTGAGACATATTCCTCATATTTTTGTTATAAGGACCTTGACATTGTGCCCACTATGATTTTCAACTAGGGCATTGAATGGGTTGAAGATCGCTAAGGCCTCATATTTATGATTTAAAAAATAAACCCATATTTTATACTAAAATCATCTCTGAAAGTTATAAAATACTAATTTTTTAAGAGAGATGGTTTTCATAGGCCAACACAAATCTGAATGAATCAATTCAAGTGGATCTCCTTCTCTCCATGTTTTACTAGAGGGAAAGGCATTTCTATGCTCCTTCCCCAGAATGCAACCTTCACAAATTTTATCAAGTCATTCAATCAAAGGTAACCATTTTACAATTTGATTTATATACAACAAATTTAACCCACTAAAAATCAAGTAGCCAAATCTAAGATGCCACAACCTAGATTTATCCATTGTGGAAGTTTTGAATGTAACTAACTATTCATTTTTCATTCTTAATGGAAACATTCTATTGATTATCATGTTAAAAAATCAAATTTTTCTAGTGCAACCATTTTTTATCAAAAAATATAAAGTGTCCATTCTCAAACTAAAGTTTACATCCCTTTTGATCCAACTATCCAAAACTAATAAGAATTATGTTTTAACTTGGGGACATTGTAGACATCTTGTATTTATTTATTATCACCATGCTTGGTGTAGATAGATATGCATATTTTAACTATGACCAATATATTATTGTTATTAATATTTCTTACTTCTGATTTTACATTTTCATCAATATTAGAAACCATTTCCTTAATTCCACACATATTATTGCTATAGCCACTATCTAAATACTAAACCTCGTTATTATTATTTTTTGCTATATTACAAACAATGAACAAATTTTCAT
>JARHVA010000895.1:2517500-2532500 GCA_037957365.1 Torreya grandis
AATGATTTGAACATTTACTTGATATCCCATTATATGTAGTTTGCATAGCGGGTTACTTCTAATCAGTAGGATTGGATGTATATATATATATATATATATATAAAGCATTTAATAAAAATTGTTTCATATAATATATTTCCAATAATTTCCCAATCAAGCATAACACATTTTCATCAATATGCACATCACTCCATTCTTTTAAATACTAGCCTCATACCCAACCACTTGATTCCTTGTTATCCTAATCACATATAACGATTCAATCTCTATGATCAATATCCAAAATGGTCATCACTAGAAATTCAATTCCCATTATTTCCAATTGAGCGTAACAATATCATATTTATTTATCGAGTTATAAATTTAGATGCCATAGCCTCTTGATCACATTGTACCTAGTCAATTTCAATTTCCAACTAGAATTTATTAGTAGGGCTATATAGAGTAGGCCATTATATCCCATTTGTTTATTGGGAGAGTGTCAGCTAAAAACTATAGCCTATATGGATATGGCATAGGCCTTGCAACCATATACAAATAGGGGATCTCAACCCCATATAGATAATTGGGGTTGAGTAGTTTATTACCACCACCTACTTAGGGGGCCCAAAGACCTATTATATCTAGTTGGGGGAGAGGGCCTATCTATATCCATGCACTTTCATCACTCGAGTGGCATGCCAACTCTATAATAATATAACTCCTTTCGTCAAGAAAGTCCTTCTAAAATGAATATTGAGTGTCAATAACACTATAGCACCCTTTTCTTACCTCAAACTACTTGCATTATATATATATATATATATATATATATATATATATATATATATATATATATATATATATATATATATATATATATATATATATATATATCTGTGTGTGTGTGTGTACCTTTCCTTGTAAAAATTAAGGGAAATATAAGGATAGTTAGTTGACCTAATATCACTTATGGGGAAACCATAATCATGCAATTATAATGAAGATTGTCCACTCACTCTTATCTTTATAATATTTAGTTCTATTTTCTATATGTTTCTTTAGATTTTGATGAGACCTATTTTATAAGGTTCTAGACACTCTTAAAAGGTTCAATTGTAGATATCGCCCATAAAATTAACCTATTAGTATAGGTGTTTTAACTTGATTAAAATGCATTTTAAAAACTTCTCAATGAATACCTATATAGGCTACTTGTCTTATCACAATGATGGTTTATAAAGGATTTTTTATCACACCAATACTTAGATGAACTAAAAAGTAATAAATAATGTCTATAAGAAAATCATTCAAGGTATTAACATGATCAAAATTTCAAAACAAATAAATTTAGACACCATAGCTCATAGGATTCTCCTCAACTATATCAAGTCACTACCTTAAGACAATTAGGCCTAATGACCCTAATCAGGTAAAAATCTAAAATACAACTTAGCGAAGCTATACAAGAATCCAAACCAATGTATATAGGTGTATCAAGGATGTTTCAACACCCAACTTGCATTAAATGAATCCATTTCACAAAATTAAATAGAAAATCCTCCCTCCTTATCTGGTCATTCTCCCTTATCAAATTGATAGTTCTTGCCTTTAATGTGGTGTTACAAGTCACATGTTACACATATCCACTTATCACAGTCATGCTTCTCATGACCTCATTATATTTATAATTATATTATACAAGACTAAGTTTTTTATAAAATTATATAATCAATGAATTTACCAAGTTATTAATTGTTAGGTTTTTTTTAGCTGATGACTAGGGTGGACACTCCATCATTATGAGTTGAGACAGACTCGGGCATTGTTGTTTCAATGTTATCTACACAAGCACTCACCAAGGTATGTATATTCACTTATAATTTACTACTTTAATTTTAATAATTTTACTATATACTTTGGAAAATATAACTAATATGCATGAATGTATTGTGTATGTAGGGCTGTCATATAACATTTTATAGTCACATTCAAACAACTATTATGATAACTCCTCATGTTTCTTCATAATTTGGCACACTTTTTTTGTGGAGGTAAACTTTGCACTAGCCTAGTCGATCATCAATAACAAATTGAGGAGGACCATGAGATTTCATTAACTGCATGTTTATAAGTTTTTTCTATTATAGTTAAAAATGATTTTATTAACTTGGTTTCATGTATACTCATTAATTTTATGATATAATTTTTATTTGAACAAGTTTAGATATAATATAACTATTAACTTAGTATCTATAGTTAAACCTTAGATCAATCCAAGGCATTAGGGATATCTCCATCTATATGTAGGGCATCCTAGGGAGAGTCTTCTTCGAAGAAGGCAAAGAAAGGGAGACTATTGGGTGATTAAGATGTTGTAGATGATGTAATTTTTTGTATGCCTATATGGAAATGTATATATTTTTAGCATTGTACATGCATATGTGACATATTCACCTGACATTAGATACTATGTTTTTACACATGATGTATTTTTTTATGCATATATGTCAATGCACATATTATTTACATTATATGCCTATATATGGCATTCATACATGGCATTATTATTTTGTAAATGAATATTTAATAAAATAAATAAAGTAAATAATTTTTTAATCACTTGTGTTCATATTATTATGAATGATTGGTTTTGAATTATTCTTAAGGATTATAGATGCTATGAGATAGAGAATAACTTGTTATGATAATGTTGAAAATCAGACCCTTATAAGAAATAAATAATATTAATGGTTGCATTTTTATTATGTTCATATTATAATGTAGAGTTATGGTGGAGAATTCTAGAAAAACATCATTAATTGGTTCCAAACCCAACTGGTTACATTCACTTGCTATGGTCTAATTTAAATATTCTTTTACAAGTTAGCTCTTCTTTTGACACTTTGGGCTTAATTTAACTTCTTAAAACTAGTAATTATTACTTATCATCTTAGTATCACCTCCTTGATATCATTGACCTCTCTCCATACTTTTAAAACTCATCCTTTACCTCATTCCATTCATCTCATTCACAAACTTCCTCTCAATCTCTTTCTACTTTCTTACTAGGCATCTTCTTTGGGTCTCAAGGACCAAATCTTGGTCTATGTTTCAAGAGATAAATTTTTTTATCACATATGGTCTTAGATGATCATAACATACCTGTTATAACCCCCTTCGAGTACTCAAAAAATCTGACTCTCATTCCACACCTTCTAGACATAATGCTCTGTTAAGGCTTCTAGCCTTTTTTTTGATATTTTTTCCTTATAAGAAATATTTATGATTTCTCAAAAGATTATAAGGGAATATATATGTACACTCTATCCTTTTCCATGTTTATATCAAATTTCATATCCCAAATCCATTTCTATCTATCACTTCCTTGATTAGCCTACCCTCATTTAGGCTCAATTAACCCTATTCCAAACCCTAGGTCCTATAATCCATACACAATCATACAATCTCAGGTTAAATAAAATTTATTCACATTTTAAATTTATGGGTGAGTAGTATTACAAATTTTTATTAAATTCCCATGGTTAAATCTCTCAAAAATGCTCAAACCATAATTTAAGGTTTCTCATGCACTATACATACTTCCCAAAGGACCAATTTAACCTTAAAACTAATATTATTTCATTATGACATCCTCATGATATATAAAACATCTCATAATTCCTTTTTAATGATCAAAAAACCAACTTTGTCTTTATGCCTTTTAGACTGCCTATGGGGATTTTAGCTTACATGTGGGGATTGAATGAAGCTTGTAGTGTGAACACCATTTAAAGGTTTTAAATAGGTATAGAACCATATTATCATAATTCTTAAATATTTTCCTAATATTTTAACCCTCAAACACACCTTTAAACTCCAAAAAGTATGCTTGCATGAATAGTGACCATTATGAGACATGAAAGGACCTCTAAATTAACAAAGAGCACTTCCACTTTTAATATGACCTTACCAAGATTATTACTTTATGTATTATGTAATTAATACAAATATTACAAAGTTAAAAGTCATTTTCATATGTAATTTGTCTTATAGACCCTATTTACCATAATTCACCTTGAGTTGCCTGCATGTTTCCTTCATGCCAAAACTTGTCTTTATTTAAAATTTTGCATGAAAACCATGAATATGATAACTTATATAGGAAAATATAAGAGTTAAACATCATATTATATGGTTTTAAGACCTCTCCAAGGCATAAACTACTTCTTGACATCTAGAACTGACAAAACTTTTGAAAGTCTGTAATGGATGCATTCTTGACTACAAGAAGACTATTTCATAAGATAGGGAAAATTAATTATATATATGAAATTTAATATGACATGGTATTTTTCCATGTAATTAATTCCATTTTACTAACTTTTTTGCTTTGACTCAACTTGTAGATTTTGTAAACTGACCAGTTTTGCCAATGTAGGATCCAATGTTGACCATGATTTAACAAAGGGTTGACTATACTAAAATATTTAATAGTTCCCATTTTAAAAAAATCATAAAAATGATATTTAATTTTTATATTATTTCATAATTATCCTCTCCACCAAATTTTGTTATTAAATATGACATATTTTGGCTTGTAGTCCCATTTTGGCAAAAGCTAGTAACACTTATCTGCGTGGTCAAATTTCACAAATGAGTCACCATCCTATTTTAACTTTGTTTGTGTCTTATAATTATGGTTTTGAATATAAATTTTCATGCAATTTTTTCTTACAGGATTCCACCATTCATTTTATATATCACAATCTTCCATGTGACCTTGTACTTTCTCAAAAAATCTCATATGACTACATGTCAATAATACTTAGAGATTTATGCTATGATAAAAGGGAATATTTGGAATAATTATCACCCATTTATCACCATTAATACTAATACTTCAATGAAAACCACCCTTCAAATTTTTTTCTAACATGTTATGACCACTTAGTAAGGCATTTGGGCCTCACACAGTCAACATCTGTACAAATGCCTGTACTACATCTTCATGTTTAATAACTATTATGGCTATAGGTACACATTTAAAAATCTTGCTTTGGTCAACAAACTTCACCATTGATAGTATTGAATTTATATGAATGTGTTTCACTAGCTATAGGTGCATGCTTTATGGATATGGCTGTAGGTATTCTTTGGAAACCTCTCCAAGCATGCTTGACTTTGTAAAAGCCCACCTCACATCTTAAACACCACCATCCTGACATAGAATTAGTCAAGATGACCCATTTTCCTATCTATACACACTAACCTAAAGGATATATTTTAAATGGAATCTTTTGACTTTATTTCAAGCATTAAGTGTTCAGGAACATTTTTCAAATGACCGAAGGCCCCACTAATCTTGAATGATCATGGAACCTCAATGAAATGCCATCATTATCAAGGAAATATTTATTTAATCTTTATTGATAGTATGAACCCTTCCAAAACCAACTATATTTATTTTAGATGATAGAGTCCCCATCAGGTGTTTGACTACTCCTTTGTTTTATTAAGGTGATGTACTGACTAGGTTCATGCTTGAGAGTATATAGAAAGCTTTGGAAACCTATGAGGTGTCTTTAATTTTTATATAACATGATGGTCTCTTTGATAAATCTAATAAAATCCTAAAATGATCCACACCCTTTCAATACACCTCAAAGTCTTGCTATGCCTTCTTCATTGTATGTCTTTTCTTAAGCTTGCTATAGGTCTCCATTAGGTGGAAAACCAATCCTCCTATTGGTTTTCATGAATATCCCAGTCATTTAAATCCAAGAAGCATTTATCTCAATCTATTTACCATACACCACTTTCACTAGTTTTCTACTAGGAAATGCACTTAAATGAACTCACTACACTTTACGTAACACCTTTCAAGTTATCCAACTCACTCTAGCATCCCATTTCATATACAAGGCTCATCTTGGGTTTCTAAGGCTTGTATCTAATTTTTTAGGACATTTGTGCTTGGTTTTACCAGTCTATGAACTCTCTTGAAAATATGAGACCATTTATATCCTTTTGATTCTTGTAAAACTTTTAAAATATTCAAGCAAACCTTTCAAAGGTATTGAAACCCAATTCAAATGGCACTAGCTTCTAACCATGTGTCTGTGGTTCACTTCGACTATTAGGCCTATAATACCTTTTTGGATTCTTAATGGCCTTTAGCTAGAAAAATATAACTAAAAACATGTTTTTAGGGGTGGATAACATCGAGGACCATGTTTTTGGCCTCCCATCTAGCCCAATTGACAAACCCACCACCCATTTTGGGATCAAGAATGCCCTTCCTAATACAAGAAAGATGCTAATTTTTAGCCTAACTTTAGGCATGCATAAAAAAACTTGTAAATCATATGGAATAACCATAAAGTTCCTCTTATAAATGGTAAATCCTTAAAATTTCACCCGAAATATATTCTAAATCACCTCTAAGAGAAATCTATGGTAGAAGTTACAGTAATGGATCCTAAAATGGATCTTTTTAGCATTAAAGAGACAACTTGTTGACCTCCAACTAACATTTTTTCCTCCATGAATGTCAATTAAAAATTTACCACTTTGAGCACATCTATATAGGAAAATTAAATTTTATCTAATGACCATGACATCCAATTCCACATGCAAGTGCATTTTCAGTACTATTCTAGATCACAAAAACACTGACAACAAATGTTGTCAAACTTAAAACTACACTCCAATATCTTTATTTCTAGTGCTTGTTGGTTGAAAACTACTACTTCAAACATGTCCTAGTGGGAATATAATATCTAGGACTAGGTTCTTGGCCTCCCATATGGACGTATTAAAAAAATCATCACCCATTCTGGGCTTAAGAATGCCCTTCTCAATACAAGAAAGATGTTGATTTTTATCCTAACTTCAGGTATACATAGAACAAAAATTGTTTTTTATATGTAATAATAATAAGATTCCTCCTATTCATAGGAAATACCTTTAATTATACCCTTAATATAATCTAAATCACCTCTAAGATCAATCCATGGTAGAAGTTATAGTGACGGGTCCTAAAAAACAACTTTTTGGTAGTGAAGAGACAACTTGTTGACCTCCAACTAGTAATTTATCCTCCATGAATAGAAAGTAAAAATACACTACTTAGATCATGTCTATATATACAAATTACCCATGATATAATTATTGTGACATCCAACTCTACCCACAAGAGCATTTTCACTATTGTTCTAGAACGTTGAAACACTAACAACAAATGTTGTTAAAATTGAAGCTATGGTTTGAGAACTCAATCTATGGTAATTTTTGGATTAAAATGACACTTTCAACATGTCTAAAGGGGTGGATAACATCTATTACCATGTTTATGGCCTTCCATCTGGCCAGTTTGACAAACCCATAATCTATTCTAAGCTCAAGAATGCCCTTCCCAATACAACAAAAATGCTGATTTTTAGCTTAACTTAAGGCATGCATAAAACAAAAACTATATGTCATATGTAAGAGCCATAAGATACATCATATACATGGAAACTACCTATAATTTCACCTAGAATCTAGTCTGAATCACCTCTAATTTAAATCTATGGTAGAAGTTACAGTATAGGTCCTAAAATGTAACTTTTTGGTAGTAAAGAGATAACTTGTTGACCTCCAACTGGTATTTTTGCCTCCACAACTGATAGGTAAAATACACCAATTCAATAACATCTATATATTCAAACTAAATGTGTTCCAATTACCATGACATCCAATTCCACATGCAAGTGCATTTTTAGTATTGTTGTGGAGTATAAAAACACTAACAACAAATATTGTCAAAGTTGAATCTACGGTCTGAGAATCAATTTATGGTGCTTATTGGCTAAAACATAGCACCACCAATATGTTTATAGTGGTTTAAAACTTCTATGACCAATTTATTGGCCTCCCATCTGGCATGATCAACAAACCCACCACCCATTTTGGGGTCAAGAACACCCTTCCCAATATAAGAAAGATGCAGATTTTTAGCCTAACTTAAGGCATGAAAAATACTAAAAATGTTATTCATATGGAGGAAACATAAGATCCTTAATATTAATTGGAAATCCATATAATTTCACTTTGAATATATTCTAAATTACCTCTAAGAGTAATCCATGGTAGAGGTTACAGTAACAAGTCCTAAAATGTAAAATTTTTAGCAGTGAAGAGATAACTTGTTGACCTCCAACAATCAATTTTATCTTTGACACTAACAGGTGAAAACACACAACTTTAGTCACATTTATATAGGAAAATTACATGTGCTCCAAGAAATATGAAATCTAATTCCACCCATAAGTGCATTTTTACTATTGTTGTAGAGCATGGAAACACTAATAACAAATATTGTCAACATTGAAGCTATGGTCTAAAAACTCAATTTACAATTCTTGTTGAATGAAAATTTGCACTTCCAACATGTTTAAAGGGGTGAATGACATCCAATACCATTTTTTTGGCCTCCCATGTGGCTAGGTCAACAAATCCACCACCCATTTCGAGCTCGAGAATGCCCTTCCTAATACAAGAAAGATGATAATTTTTAACCTAACTTCAGGCATCCATAAAACTAAAACTATAAGTCATATGGAGTAACTGTAAGATCCTTCCTATTCATGGTAAATTCCTTTAATTACACTATGAATCTAGTATGAATCACCAATAAGAGAAATCAATGGTAGAAGTTATAGTGATAGGTCCTAAAATGTAACATTTTGGTAGTGAAAGACAACTTGTTGACCTCTAACTAGTAATTTTTATTCTACGAATTCCAGGTGAAAATCCACCACTTCAAGAACATCTATAAAGGAAAAGTACACATGTTCTAATGACTCTGCCATCTAATTCCAATCGTAAGTGCATTTTCACTACTATTTCAGAGTATGAAAACACTAACAATAAATGTGTTTGGAAGGCTATAAGGAATAAACTTGTCATGATCAATTGGTCAAGAGTGTAGAAAGCAAGTGCTTTTAGTAAGATTCTCATAGCTTTAAGAATATGAATTTATTTACTAATGGTGGCAACCATGTGAAGGTGGAAGCTGATTTGGCACCACCAACCTACAAAAAAATGTTAGTAGGTACTTAAAGATGAAATTTATGCACATACAACCTCTAAAATCAAAAACATTTTGTAAAATTGATTACATATACATTATACAAGTCAACATACCTATTTATTTAAATAAAAAAAACTACTTGGATCTACTATAATATTGATAGTATTAAGAATAGCTTCATGGTCTGACACACAAAATTTCCATAGATTCTTATTTCTTGGCCTCTCATGTTATTTTTGTAATTGAATAATCATTGAAAGAACCAAATTTGAATAATGAAGTATCTTATTGTGCATTTCAAAGTCTTAAAACAACCATACATTTAAATTTTTTATAGGATATCATCAAAGCCAGGTTCTAGTGACTACCACAGACCCAGTGGGATAATCAATGTTTTCTCCATCTACGATTGTGGAAGTCAAATTTTTATTTCCATCTACACACAAAAATAAGTAGTAATTTGTTCCCTCTTCATTGTGATCATTTTTAATAGCTTTAAAAACATGGATTACATCATAAAAAACAAATTTTAAAGACATTATGAAGATGGATAATGAAAATAAATAGTACATAAAGATTAATCTTCTACCCGGTTGTACTAGATTAGATATATGGTCAAAGTCACATGATGATGTCATGTCTGTAAGTTATAATTCTAGTGGAACCTAATATGTTTTGATTGGAATTAGAGGTCTAGAACTCCATTCATCCACCCACTCTTATAACTCACAATCATTCCAAATAGAGTCCATGCATGTAGAACACAAACATCCCAAATGTTACGTATGAATAGTCAAAGAAGCTTCATTTGAACTTTGAAATGAGTGGAGTTCACTTGAACCTATTAGAGTCATATAATCCTCATAGTTTACCAATTGTTTTCCCTCCATTAACCAAAAATGTTTACAAACAATATAATTTGATTGAGCACCATGACATATCTTCTCATTATACCATTCAACCACATTTTTTGTGTCAATCAAATTATAAACATTGTGAAATTTTAACTCCTCCCTTGAAACATGTCTTTTTACACATACTCCAACACTATCATGCTCACCTTTTCCATGTCCAGTCTTAATGAAACTCCAAATATGTTTTACATTAGTTGTAATGTGTGTCCTACTTAACTAATAAAACATCCATGTATTTCTGAATTGTGATGTGCAATTATTTGACCAAATTTAATTTTTCTTGAAAGTAATGTTCCTCTAAGTCAACTGTCCATAGAACTTCTCAAAACAACCTTGCACATACTCTATACGATGTGACCGGTCATAATTGTTTTATAAATGGTACTCCATTAATATTTATCAATCTTCTTTTGTACTATCAAGTCCATACATGAATTCTATATGCATGAATATGGAAACTTTTAATGAATTTAAATACTATGATTTAACTTCCATTTGCTGTTTAAATGTGTAATTCTCATCAAATTTGACTACCAAAATAATAGAATAAAGTGGGAATGTGTCCTTGATTAGTTTGAAATTTTCATCCAACCATTTATTCTTGTATGTGCCTTACATACTCATAAATAATTTTCTCCATGAATTCAACCATAAGTTTTGAAATAGCTATCTCTTTCATAACAAGCTCACACCTTTTAGATTCTTTGCCATCTTTTACTTGATAAGTTACAGATTTCTATTTACTCAAACAACTAATTCTAGTCTAATTGCACTTGTACGCTCCTGATAGATATTATTTATTAATTTTGGAAGTCCACCACAAATGATATAAGTTCCATCCAAATATTCTTTCTTATAAAAGAACTATCCATCTGTTCTTTCACAAAAAATATTTGGAGTAAATTTCCTAGCCGATTTTAGTGGAAATTCTATGCCACACTCTTAAAAAATGTTGTTATTATGAAAATTACAATGAATATGGAGAAAAAAAATTAGAGTGCATTGAAAATTCAACATGTTACTGACAATAACAAGTGGTGGCTATGTGGCTTATTTTTACTTAAAAAGGTTTGTCCTTGTAAAAAAATCTTTGAATAATAGCAATTTGTGGATGTTTTTATAAAAAAATATAGTACAATTATGTTTGAATCATATCCAAGAAATGTTTTAGATGTAGTTCACTGTTATGATAACCAACTCTTAGTTTCACTACATCTCTTGCATTTGGTGAAACTATTATATTATCTTTCCAAAATTGTGCAAGTAAGTCTTTCAAATCATTAGCTATAGCCTTGTCATTTCATGGAAGTGTACCAAACAATGATGAGAGATCTTTCATATTAGTTTCATTAAGTCTTTCACATCTTGAAATTACTTTCATTAATTTTCTTCTATTTATATCAAGTGTTCAACTTATTTTTTAAAGCAATTATTTTTTCCCATTTCAGCACTTACTGCACAAGTTGTCATTATATGCCGAACAGTATCACAATCTTTGTTGCATGATTTTGGGCCTTCAATGTGATATGAATCACGTATATTTTAAAAAATTACATAATTTTCATCATCTATGTTAAATGTTCTTAGTCTAAAGTGTATATTGTAGGTCTCATCTTAGCTAATTTCATAAATGAAACAAATAATTGACATCTTTAACTATCATACTCCAATGTATGAAAGAAACTATCCCAAATTTCTTAATCCAGTCTTCTTGAAAGGTGGTTAGACATTTTTTTGTTCATTGGTTTCAAAATATTTTCATCAAATTCAATTAGGTACTTATTTTTTTATGCACAATTCTTGGAGGTGTTCTTATTGGTAGAATCTATTCAGAGGGTGTTTACAATCATTATATGTTTCCATGAAATTTTATTCATTATTTGTTTCTTCATTAAATGTTTGCATGAATTTTTTTTCATTGTTAATTTCATCATTATTTTATTCCATTAAATTTTCTTCATTATTTTTGGGTAAAGTATCATGCATACACTCTTCATCAATATAATTAAAAACTATAAACTTTGAATGTGAATTTTTATTGTCAATTTTATCATAATTAAATTAATTATTGTGAATTTCATCATAATTAAATTCATTGTTGTAATTTTAATCACTATAAAATTCATTATTGTCAATTGCCTAAATATCTAATGCATTTGGCTCATCAAGGTTAGTGTTTGCAACTTGTCTGGAATGAAATGTTTACATTTGTACCTTTTTTTCTCTCAGCTCTTGTAATTATTCTAGGGTTTTGTTATTCAACTTCTTCTTCTTCCCTGTACATAAATCAAAGCCCATTTTGACAAAATAAAGCAAGAATGTACTTCAAAATGTGGGATCCAAAAAAAATTACAAAAAAGCATGCAAAGAATGTGTAGATTATGCAGGGAATGTCTGGGACGACAACAATATCGATTTGAGATAAAAATAGACATTGGAAATTAAGTTTTTATTTTACTTAAATAAATGCATACACTTTATAGAAATGTATACACGTTCCATTAATGCACGTGTGTTTCTATAATGCATATACTTTCATTGAATTATAGGCATATATTAAAAAACATGTAAAAAGGTTCATATTCAATGCATAAAATTCCATACAATACTATAATATGATACAATAAAAATTAATAAGTCTATAATATGATGCATAAATCCCAAATATGATGCAATAAGACTATCGTATTATGTACTAAGGCTTAATATAATATAATAAGGATATCCTATGATGTAATAAGACTATCATACAATGCAGTAAGACTGTCATATGATGCAATAAGACTATCATATGATGTAATAAATATCTAATATGATGCAATAAGGCTATCATATGATGTGGTAAGGCTCAATCTGATGGATAAATTCCTAATATGATGCATAAATCTCCAATACATGATGAAATATGACTATGAAGCAATAAGACTATCATATGATGCAATAAGGATCAATACGTAAGATTAAATGAGTTAATTTTGACGAAAATCCCATCATAGGTATTTACCAAACTAGGTGAATAACAGGTTTAGAAATTGACATTAATCACATTCATGAATTTATGCATTCATGATGAAACTAAAGAACTTAGGGGTTGTGTTTGTTATAAAATTAGGATTTAGGGTCAGGGGTTTAGTGAAATGGGTTTGCACGTGTATATGTCATTAAATTAGTGTTTAGGGGAACTATACATGTTTAAGTGATAAAATTAGGGTTTACAATCAACATTTCATTTTAACCCCTTTTATCAAATCATAGACTCCAATTTAGTTAAATGTCTTTAAATTGACCACATTTACATTCATATTTGCATTTCTAATTAAATTAGGGTTAGTTAAGCCATACATGTTGCATCTAAATTATACAATTTATTGGCCCATAAATTTGGTTTAGGGGCTCAATTTCTCCCAATCACATCCCTAATTGAGCCAATCGACTAATTAGTTCAATTCATAATAGATAGAATCATACATAAATTTATCTCAAATCATATATCATTTTGTTATAGTTATGTTAAGAAGGTGTTCAATTTATCCTCACATGCCTCCTTGATTGAATTTCCCCTATAATTTAACCTTGTTATGCTACGTGTGTACCTCATACCCCTGAAAGTGTTAAATCTATCATAGATACATCAAGTCGTAGAAGTTTTAGAGTTGACAATGTTGTGGTAGGCCAAATCCAATTACATATCACTAGGTCTACCTCATACATGCTCAAAAGTGTTAGCAATATTAGAGGTGTTACATCCTAAGAGCATTAAAGATCTATCATATCCCTGTGAGGCCCAATAAAATTAGATACATCACCATGTGTGTATCTTGTACACACATATACTTGTGTTAGAGATCTAACTATAATGCTCTAGAAGCATCATATTTATTAGAGCCTCAAGATGCCCAATCCAACCAAATATTTCCACATGTGTAGGTTTAGTATACCTGGAGAAGTGTTATATTTATAAAATATGCACATATAATCTATATCCTAAGAACATCAGAGATGCTAGCACCCTAGGAGTCTTGATCTAATCAAATATGGCCACATGTACTTCTATACACCAAGTGGCCAATTTGAATATCTAAGACTGATAGGTTTGTCCTGGCCCCACTATGTCAAGTCATCAAAAGTAATAAATTATCTCATTAGTAATAAGAAACACTTATAAAAATATGAACATATCTTAGATGCCATGAGTGCCAAATCTAGGCATGTACACACTATGCACTCTTTATACATTTATTAGCTCACATGAGTGGAAATCATGATATTTGATATCTAGATAGGTCCCATCACTTCTAACAAATCCAACTAAGGCTAAAACACACATATTGTACATACATATAATCCAAAAATTTTAAAGATTGATATCAATCCCATCATCTCATGTCTAGTAAATAATTCACATGATGCAAGCCTCTGATAGGATAGGCCTAGCGCTATTGAGTCAAGTCATCAAAAGTACTCAATGATCCCACAAACAATAAGAAATATTTGGAAAAATACAAACACATCTAAGATTCTATGAGGTCCAAATCTAGGCATGCGCACATTGCACTCTTTACATTTATTAGATCACATGAGTAGAAATCATGATATTTGATACCCAGATAAGTCCCATCACCCCCAACCAATCTAACTTAGGCCTATTCACAAATTTATCATTCATAAATATAAGCCAATAATGTTTAAATATTGACATCAATTTAATCAATTCATGTCTAGTAAATAATTCACATGATGCGAGTCTTCAACTTGCCATTATGATACATAAATTATCATGTAAAGCCCTTTAAGGTCCCATCCAAATTGAGTGAGTACTGAATGTTCTCGGTTTTTTATGTATGTATTAAAATTACTTAGATCCCTCTATTTGAATTACCTCTAGATCATAAATTACATTCATATTAAGTCCTACACGTAGGAGATAACATAATTCAATAATGGAGTCCTCAACCTCAAATCCTAGGATGGAGTAAGAATTATGAGATACTACTTTCTTGCAGTCCACATCATAAAGTTTAAGCTCATTAC
>JARHVA010000895.1:2540000-2652500 GCA_037957365.1 Torreya grandis
AGGAAATTTCATAAGGCACTTCCTAAATATTGAGTGATTTGGGTGATCCCAAAATAATCCTAAATTCCTACATTTTTTATTTCTTGTATCTTGGCTTGTACATTAGAGTTCATATCCTCATAAGTTTTCTAGGGAAACATTTACCCAAGAATTCATATCTCATTATAATTTTAATCCCAATCCATGATAGGGATATAAAAATTGAGGTCAACTTATTGGAATGCCTATTTAAGTAGTTAAACAAGGATCATTAGTAAGAGATTGTCTCAGAACATAGGTTGACATACTGAGCAATTAGTGGATGTAGTGGCTGTGAAAATTATGAGAAATTTTTTTCAATAATTTTGTTAATACATATCAAAATTATGTGTTGTTTTCTCATGTTAATCACACGTATAGTACCATTTAGAATAAACAAAAATTGATTATTTTCAAAATAACCCAATTTCTATAGAGTACTATTGGTGCAAGACAAGTATCATGAAGTTCCATATCACAATATGATATTTTGAGAAAAGAGAGGGCCTAAAAATCCTAATTTTAATACACATTTAATTTTATTATATTTAAAAACTATCTCCTCTCAATAATGAGTATATAGATGAAATCAAAGAGTATGAAGCCATTTTGTTAGTTTGCTAGGGTAAGATGTTCACTTTGGTGTTTTTCTTCTTATTATTTTTTTACATCATATTTTGAGTCTAAAAACTATATATGTAAACTAAAACATGTCAAAACCCAAAAAATTATTATACACCATATATTTTGAACAAAAAAGCATTACGCTGGTCAAATCTAAATCAAAATTTTACCTTATTCATGTTTAAATCAAATCATTATGTTTGTACACACAAAGAACATTATTATGATTTTCATTTTAGTATAGAACTATTAATCACTTTAAAAATACACAAGTCCTTCTTTTTTATCAAAATTTAAAATCTTATCTTTCTAAGTTCTAATCTAAAGCACTATTGGTTTTACATTTCATGCTTGGTTTAAGTAACTTGGCTGAATTTTTCTATTCATATTTAAGGCCGTTAACTAGACTCTTTCTCATTATATTATTATTTTGGACTTATATTATCTTGTGCTCACTCATGATGTAAGTACTTGGACCATTCTACCTTATTTTCCATGTGGTGATGTTGTGATGCAAATTTAGTTTTGGCTTTATGTTTAGTAGTTCTTATGTTAATTCACATATTGAGCTTATTAGTTCATGTTTTATTCTTCTTGATTAGAAAAGTCTTATTCTAGATAGTATAGCCACAACTCACCATAGTTATGACTTACTTCTTATGGTATTGACATACTTCTAGAATAGATTTTTGTGTGCTAACTTGCACCCTATGTTCCAACATTATTTTATAATCTTATAATTTGATGATTTTAACAAACCAAGGTTGAGTAATTTTATAACATCTTTCTTATAATTATGTGGCACTACACCATTTCATTTTATTATAGTCTAGTTTTACATTGTGTTTTTTTATTTGAAGAATATTAAACACATTTTTATCATTTTTGAACCACGTTCCATATCTTAGAAAATGTAAAAAATCACATCTTCAAGCATGATGCAAAGGTATACACATAGCAGGGTATCTTATGTCCCTATTTATGAAGAAGAGCATTTTTATGATGGATAAAAACATTTTTTTTTATTTGAAGATATCCAAACAATAGTACTATCTAAATAGGGTTATTATGAACACCAACCTCTAAAAGACAAATATGAATCCTTTTTAAGGTTTATAGAATCATGCGTAAGACTACCACCATATTTCGCAATGGAAAAATTGAACACCCTCATCAAAGTAGAGGAGTAAAAGCTAGAGAAACCTCTCACTTATGTTATAGAAACCAACATTGCTTCCTCTAATAAGGTAAAATAATGACTTGTAGAGTCTACCCTAACTGAACAATATATTGCTACCAATATTAAGAAAATCATTCAAGGGTACGAAGATCAACTCTTCATACACCTAATAGCTTCTTTAGATGTGACTTCAATTAATAATACCATTTTTAAATAGAAATAGCATAAAATAAACAACTCAACACACCTAGTTAATCCTAAATATAAAAAACCTATTGATGCTTCACAACACATTTTACCTAATATAGAGTATACCTTTTTCAACCATCAGGAACCTCTCACCCCATGAAGGACTCATTACATATTGGTGGTAGTGTATAAAACACATTAGTGAGTTCATATCAACTAGAACTTACTTTGGTGAACTAAAAAATGACACCACAAAATTTTTAGTATTCATATAGTGTACAAATTCCTAGGACTTTATATAAACCACCATGGAATTAATAATAAACTTACTTAAATCAAAGAGTAAACTTGAACCAAAAATTTGGACATAGTGTTCATACCCCTAATAAGACCACATAGGGGTACATTCCACCCCAAAAAATGCACCAAACATGCAAGAGTGGAATTTAATGAAGGAAATATTCCCAAAGCTCGAGACACGAAACCAAATTAAAAAGGATAAGTTTGATGAGATATAACCATATCCATTTCACTTAAGCATTCTCCAGGTCCTATTTCCCCCTCATTTCAGGGCACCCAAGTTTGGTAAATACAATAAAAATGGGGATCCTTTGGAACACATTCAATCCTTCTATGTATTATGCCAAGAGGTAGCCCACAACAATGTTTATTTTATCCACTTCTTCCCACATAGTTTGGTTGGAAAAACTCTATATTGTCTTCTCAAATTGCCTAAAAGATAAGTGAAATATTGGAATGAATTATCAAATAAATTTTTCCACCATTTCTCTTATAACATTGAGCATGATTTAATGGTGATTGAATTATGCCATGTATAAAAATAAATGGATAAATATTTGATACACACTTTAAACATAACTTTCCAAACTAATAGCCAGCTGACATTTTTACACAAAACATGCACCTTGATGTAGGTCATAATCTATGACTCATTTGTGCCAAAATATTCAATGATATCATTGAAAAATGTGTGTAAATTAAGAAGGTGTTTATTATAAAAGTTCTTGTAAATATTTATCCATAGGGTCAAATATCTAATCAAACCCAATCACTTTTTCAAACTACTACTATAGAAAAACATAAGGTTTCTTAACAAGAACAAAAACAGGGTGGGAAATCAAATGATAAAATATAGACACATGTAAATGGTGCAGGTTACATTGTCTCCAAATGTACAATGAGCCCCACATAATCGATCAGATAATTTAAAAATGGGTCCTCCATGTAGGACATTTAACAATTATAGAATATTCAACAAATTAGGAGAGCCTATTAAGGCAGTGTTTCAAAAGATAATGTTTACCAATTTAATTATGTGGCATTTACCAAAGGCATTTCCAAAATATCAACCTAAACTTGATCGGTATCGATAAGATGAGTTTTTTAATTTACATCATGTTATCATACATTTTGTTTATCTTTGTGTACAATTAAGACATCTTATTGAGGATGTGATCAAAAGTTGTGAAATTAAAGTAAATCAAACAACACAGAACACTAATCAGGAGATGGGTATCTTCAAGTACCCATTTCTAAAACATAATAAACTACAACAAAGGAAAAATTAAAATTAATGATAGGCCAAACATCAACAAAATCAAGCTCATAAGCCTAATCAACATGTTCATTATCAAGATCATATTACCCAGAATAGCAACCTGGGTTACAATAATGTGTCATATGATTATAATAACATTATGTGATGTGTTTTCATAAATCATGTTGACACCACTAATATTAAAACCCATGAACCATATATTTATTCTTGAAGTATTGGACCCCCCATTATAGGGTTAACACCCTCTTCCTTAAGTAACATCACGTCAGGTTCAAGTAATTCCATTACACCTTGGTTTTTATGATTTATTATTTCTAGACATCAAACCCCTTATTATAATTTTAACGACTCCATGCCAGCTAAACTTTTTGAAGTTTCAGCTAGATGCTTGTGATTTACCCTCTAAGGCCCTTCAATTTCTTATTCTAATTATAATGACTCATTGTTTACTCTAGATTGAATAATTGTAACTTGATACTCGTGAATCACTCTTTAAGTCACTTTGCCTTCCTCTAATTCTAGAACAAATCTAAATACTATACATTATGATCCAAATATAAACACTATTATGGACAAGGCTAGACCTTCTCATTCTTTTATTGAAAATCCATATGGCATTTAGGGCCAACTAAGTAAAAACCATGGTCAGATTTCTATCTTCAATCTCTAGCACATGTCAAAAGTCCACTAAACTATATTGAAGGAATTCCTTCAATGATCCACTATTCCCAAAGACATCAACCATAACCGATTTCATATGATCATAGGAAATTTATCTTTGAACCAACAAATTAAATTTGATTATAGAGATTTGTCTTCCCTTGGTTCAAGCCACAATAACCCCATATACATTAAGGTTGTTATACAAAATCATAAGATCAAACAGGTCATTATAGATAATCATTAAAATTTGAACATAGTTTCACTCAAGTTAATAAAAAAATTAGGTTATATTACAAAAAACATCCAACCTGAGACAATCATGATCAAGGCATATGACAATGCCAAAAGGGAACTTGTTGAAACTATTTATTTGCCAATCATTATTGGGTATTTATCTCATGATACTCTATGACATGTCATGGAAATTTAATTGACATGTAATATACTTATTCATCATCCTTTTATCCATGAAGTACATGATGTACCATCTAATTTTCACCAATTCCTCAAGTTTCCCCATTCTAGAATTGAGGTTACCATTTACGTTGATTTATAACCCTATCAATATTGGAAACATCTAGAGGTTTAATTTCATAATTATAGCTATTAACCTAGTTATGAATTCATTACAAAGAATAAAAATATTTCTCATGAAGTCTAATTATATCTAGCCAAATATCCTTAATTCCACTTTGGTCGATCCATTTCCGACATTGTTTGCAAACCATTTCATTATTGAAGATGTTATATACCATCTCAAATATGCCTTCCACATTGTAAAATTACCCAAGTTTCCTAAGTCTTAAATTAGAACTAACACTTATGAAGTTTGTTCTAGGTCCAACATCATCTGGTAAAAGAAGCAAAACACACAAAAACCACCATTATTATTTATACTAGCAACTTCACCAAATCAAGAAAAGGAAAACTTTACCGATGGAGATTAGCTATATTATAATAGCCTTGATAAATTTTTAGAATCCCAAATACCTCATCCTTAATCATATTATGGATAACTTATATTATATAGGTAAAGGCCTAGGATCATGACATGACTAGTTACTATTATCCAGGAACTATTATCAAATAGTAAACCTACTATGAGTCAAGGTCTTGAATATATACAACATATGAGTGACATCATGCATTTCAAAAATGATTCCTCTGAATCCCCTATTGAAGAGTCTCCAAAAATTGATTCAACATCCCATTATAACACTTATGATGAGCTAACTAACACTGACCTATTCAATTCTAGTTCTATCATTACTACTACAACCTATTATCTACTTACCCTTTATCATCTAGACCATAAAAATTGGGAACAACAAAATTTTATCATACCCTTTGATGAATTTTAGAATTAGGAGTTTCTTACTAAATACATGGGCCTTAGAGATGGATTGCCAATTGATGATCACAAGCAAGACATTGAATTATACCTAGACTTTATTTCATACTTTGGAGAGAATGGAAGCTTTATTGGTCACACAAAATATAAAAAATCAATATCTTTAGGTGAAAACCTACTTGAAACACTCATTGGTCAGGTAAAAAGTAAATATAAATATGAGCCCTTGAGTGAAAACATGTTTTAGGTGCTCTTTGATGGGGAAGTTTTCTTATCTCCAAAGGAAGTGCAAGGTGTACCAAGTCCTATGGCTACATCTAGTACCAATGTCACTATCGAACATGGTAAAGTCTTTGAGAGTCTTAATCTAGATCTTACATAGATATTTAAAAATTGGCCACTACCTAAACTACTAGACTTAGATTCATCTCACTATATTGAGATTTGGGATGAATAACCAAAAGTTGAAGTAGAAAAAGAGGACCTAGATCAAATAATGCCCACTATTTTAGATGATGGTTCTACACTTATCATAGAAAACACAACTAAAGTAAACCTAGGAACTTATGAAGATCATAAAATTGTTTATTTAGGAGCATCCCTCATTGATTAATAGAGTGAATACATTTTCTCCATTCCAAGGGATTTTATTTATATCTTTGCATGGGCTTATTAAAACATGCAAGTCCTAAACCCTAATAGTAATTCATAGATTGGTATATTAATCAATAAAGAGTTAGTAAAACTATTGGGAGTTGGATTCATTATACCATTAGACTATTCTGAATGGAGATCAAATGTAGTCCCACTAAGCAAAAGCACATGGCATATTCATTTGTACTAATTTTGGAGATAAGAATCAGGCATGCCCTAAAGATGATTTATGTCTACCTAACATCAAAATTATTATTGACTTTACTATTACATACAATATTTTTTCCGTCATAGATGACTTCTTTGTATATAATAAGATCAAGATAGCTCTAGAGGACTAGAAAAAACTACATTTACCATACTATGAGGAATATTTTGTTATTAAGTCATGCCTTTTAGATTTAAAAATATTGGGTCCACCTATAAGCATGCTATGAATGTCATACTACATAAGATGATGCATAGGACATCCCAATGTTTTATGAATAATTTTAGAGAGACTTCTCAAATATAAGGTTCCTCTTAATCCTAAAAAGTGAGTCTTTAGTATCACTTCAGGAAAATTCATATGATTCATTGTATCACAAAGATTAATTAAAGTGAATTCTTATAATGTCAAGGATATCATGGAGATGTCTCCACCTTCTAATTTCAAATAGATTTATAGCTTACATGGAAAGATTCAATCTATTTATAGGGTTAATTCATAGCTGGCAGACAAGTGTCATCCTTTCATGTACCTATTGAAGAAGGGGGTCGCCTTTAAATGGGAAAACAAGTTTAAATAATAATTTGTGAAAATCAAAGCTCATTTAGCTAACCCACCAGTTTTAAAACTACCAACACCTAGACAACCATTACTCCTTTATATCTTAGCCATAAAATATTCAACAGGGGCACTCTTGTCCCATCATGATGAACAAGTAAAGGAATGTATAATTTATAATTTGATCATAATTATTGTATCATATGATCATAATTATATTTCTATTGATAAGTATTTTTTCGCCATGTTATTCACTTCCCATAAGTTATGACATTACATGTTTAATAATATAACTATTGTTATTGCTAAAGTGGACCATCTAAAATATTTATTGTGCAAGGCAACCCTTACAGGACACATGGATAAAGGGGGTCTTGAGTGAATTTGATGTTGAGTACCATAATAAAAAAACTATTAAGGGATAGGCCATTGCATATAAAATTATAAAATATACTATTGTATACACTTAACCACTCGCATTTGATTTCCCAAATGATTCTATCAAGGAAAATGAATAAGTGATTCATGAACTTGAATAGTAAAAGTAATTATTTGATGGATCATTTACATCTCTACGAAATAGATGAAATATTTTCTTGGTCACACCATAAGGGGACCTCATTCCCAAGGCCTTTCATATCAACTTCAATTACACTAATAATATGGCTAAGTATGAAGCTCTTATTACATGACTTAATCTTGAAATATAGTGGCATATACAATAGTTGATTGTCTATGGAGATTCTCAATTAATCATTAATCAGACCATAGACTGATATCAAACTTGAGATGACAAGATTGTGCCCTACAAGAACATTATAGACAATATCACTTCCTACTTCAAGTTCTTATAATTTGAATAGGTGCAAGGGGACAATAATAGACTAGTCGATGTAATGGTAACAATTGGGTTCATGATACAAATTTATGACAATTTTAAAAGGTACTAGTTTCTTGTTAAGAATATTATTTAGATTATTCATATATTTCTAGACTTGGAGAGGGTATGTAAAATTATCAATCCTAATCCCCCACCTAAAATCCCTTGGTTCTAATACATTTATAATTATTTCCATGACCAAGTCCTTCACCTCGACCTTTCACAAAATTGCCAAAAAAACTTCTTCCATCACCTAACATGTTATATCCTCTTTCAGAAAATGTTTTATCATAAGGGATATAATGGAATGATTTTTTTTGTTTATTTTTAGTATAATCTAGGTTACATTTTAAGGATGTTAATAAAGAAATGTGTAGGGCCCACATTTGTGGTATAGTCTAAGCCAAGAAAGTCCTCAGAATAGATTATTATTGGACCATGATGAAAATAAATGCTTGTAATTATGTCTAAAAGTATGTTACTTTAAAACAACATGGTAATTTGATACACACACCTTCATTTTTGGTATATCCAATCACCACACCATGGTCATTATCTACATGGGGTCTTGATCTCATCAAGAAAATAAACCCAACATCCTCTTATGGCTACAAACACATTCTCACTACTAACAAGTATTTTACTATGTGGATTGATGAAATTTACCTCACTTATGATATTGGGAAGTAGATTTCCAAATTTATCCATTACCATTTCATCTATTGATATATTATCCTAACCTATATTATATTTGATAATGGTTGATCATTTGTAAACATAGATTTTAAATCTCTTTGTGCCATGTTTAAAATCAAACATAAGAATTCCACACCATATAACACATAAGGAAAATTTTAAGTTGAAGCATCTAATAAATCCATTGTTAAAATATTAAAGAATATTGTCAATGACACTAGCCATAATTGGCACTTGAAAATTTTCCTTCCCTTTAGGATTATTTCACTAGTCATCGAACCCCTATAGGAGTCACTCTGTATTCCCTAGTTTGAGTCATAAAGGCTATTATCTTGATCAAGGTTGATATACATTACTTGCATCTCTCTTTAGAGAACATTATGGATGATGAAGATTATAGAGTTTTTAGGTTTCAAGAGATGGAACTCTTTGATGGTAAATATTTGGCTTCCCTAGATAACTAGAGAGCATATTAGAATAGATTGCATCATATCCATAACAAACAAACTCTCCCTTAGGATTTTGAATTTAGTGCCTTTCTCTTAAAAGAGAACCAAAATGAAACTAATTTTTAACATAAAAATTAGGGTAAATTCTAACCTAATTAGCTAGGACCATACATGGTTACATTGATCTAAGGATCAAGGGCATACATGTTGGCTACTCCAAATGGTGAAGAGGTTCTAAAACCCATGAATATTATACACCTCTAGTGGTTCTATGGTTGACATCCTTATATGAATCACTTTACATAAGATCCTTTAATTTGGGTAAACTTTTCCAAAGTCATTTATTCCACCATTATACTTATACTCTAGATAGTTTTAACATTATGTACCATTTTATTATGGATCATTGTAACCCTATATCATTATACTATGTTTTACTCTATTCTAGACCATTTTAATCTATTTTATTCCATTCTAGACCATTATAACCTTACTACACTAGATTTTTCTAACATTCTATATAATTTTATTCTAGACCATTGTACCATCTAGACCATTATAACTCTGGATGATTGTAACTTTAAACTATTGTAACCCTGTCTGTTGTCACTTGGATCATTTATATTCTAATGAACCAAATTTAATTTTATTATGGACTATTATAACCATGGACTATTGTAACCAATAGCCACTTATGATCTTGATTATAATTCAAGTCATTATGGACACATTTAGCACCCATTCTAACATGTGGTTTAGCCTGATCAGTATGTACAACCTCTTTTATAGAAAAGTGTATAAGAATATATTAGAACATGGTTTTGCCTACTAGATGGATCCTTGGGATTTCCTTACCAATGCATATTTTTCTATTCTTATTTTGTTGTTCCTTTGTAGTCATTGTTGCCTTGATAGGATCATATGTGTCATTGTAGCTAGTTTAGATGTTACTTACCTATGGACGTACAACTCCTTTTTTTTTTTGTACCATTGTTTATACCCCACTTTCATTGTTGGACTATTAAAACCAATTTTATAAGTTATTGAAACTCCTATTGTTCCATTACTCAACTAGTTCATTCCTTAGAAAAATGTTTATATATACAATCCCCATTTTAGTTGAATTACCTATTGTTTGGATTCTTTCCTATGTAGGTACATCTCCTCAACTAGGATGCTTTTTGTACCTTTTTATTAATATTTTATTTCTATTACTTATCCTAAAAACTCAAAATCATTAGAAACTGATACAAAAAATAATAAATACATTAAATTATATGTTTCTTTATTATAATCCTTAGAGCTCTCATTATTTTATGAGTAACAGAAGTCAGGATTTTTTTTGTGAGACTTTGGTGTGCATTATTCATTTGATGAAGGTCCACTCATGCACTCTCAATTTTTATTGAAATATCTTTGTTTTGTAATTTTTTTCTCTTTCTCAACCTTAGATGTAGTAGACACTCTGAATTCCTAATTCAATTTATTTGTGCCTACTCATCTCTTAAATTTTAGTGTGGTTTAAACCTAAACCATAATATCTTTTTCATGTAATCACCATTTTACAAGACCATTCTCATATTCCTCTTCATGTTAATAATGTTTTCTTGATCATCAATATTCTTCTATCCCATACCCTATGAGAACTACATTTACTCTAAATTTCTTGTTGGATCTTGCATCCATGGAACTATGTAGGAAACATCCACTCGCCTTTGATATCTAGAGTCAGCTTGGCTACCCCTTCCTTCTCTTCTCTTCCACAATTTTTGTTTGTTTTGCATCATTGTTTCCATATCATATGCTATCAAATTTGTGTCTATTTTTCTTGTTTAATTACACTAGTGTCATTGTCACTTAGCTTAAGGGTAGCTTTATCAAGGAGCATAATGACACAAATACACGTGTATGAATAATTTACTTCCTTTAGGAACTAAAAGTGTGAATAAACATTATTTTTGTGTGTTTATTTTAATTTATATTATTATTTCATTATGTTTTCCCTTATTTTTCTTATGGTTTTGTTGTTATGTGAATATTATTATTGTTATTATGTTATGCTTCGTTATAGCTTCATTTATTTTTGTTGTTGTTTTGTGGTTTGTTCACTAGTTTATGTTTGTGTTTTGTTATGTAGTTATTTTTGTTTGTTGGTGTTTTTTTATGTTTTTATTTTGATTATTGTTGTTTTGTTGGTCCTTACTTTTAATTAGTCTTTATTATTTTTCTTAGTTTTTTTTATTATGCCTTTATTCTTATCCTTTATTTTACTGTTTTGTCTTGTAAATTATGTTGTTTTGTTTGAAACATTTCCAAAACATTTTGAGTTTGGCCTTAACTTGGGATTGACTTTTTTACATTTATATTTTAGTTGTATTGTTATTTGTTAGTTATTAAAGTATGATTTGTTAATATGTGTGTATATTGATTAGTCATATCTTGATTCCAAGTTGTTTAATAAGTTATTCTATACTTTTTTTTATTTATTATATTTTAAACACATTTTTGGTCCTACTTATCTCTTTACCGTTCATATCTTGATATTAATTTGGGTTACACTTTTGTATTTTGTTTTGTGTTTAAATTTAAATATTTGTAACTTTGGTTTTGGCATTTTTTATCATTATCTTTAGATATAAATATTTAAATTTAAATCAATCAATTGTAAAAATAAATAAGATGTTATTATAACTTGTTCATACTTATGATGAATAATTTTAACTTGATAAATTAAACATCAACTGATCCAACATCTAATAGTAAATGTATTATTGAAGAAAATATTTTAATACACCATCTGACATATCTAATACCTAAAGAAGATATATAAAATCCAAACATTAGAAATAAACAAGACTCTATACATAATGTGCATCTCCTTGCATACACATTGAGTCTAGATGACTATTTATATGATTAGTTTTGGATGTTCATCTCCTAAACTATCCTCTATATTTTAGTCATACATGAAAAAAAGAAACACATCAACATCCATATGCTAAATAAGGAAGTGCACCTCCTAACACTAACACTAACACTAACATATATCATAATATCATATGAAGAACAACATCAATATAAACATCATGTGAAGATAAGAAAATATTAAGAGTCTATGTGAAATTAGTAATAATCCAAGAATGAATTTCATATATATGCCTAGAAATAATTTTCTATACATCACAAGAATATCTATGCATCTCATAATACAAAGGAAGTATATTTACAAAATTAGCTCTGATCATGGTCATCCCTAGGGGGACTCTACTAGAACTTTTGACCCATTACTAAATTTGGTGACATTGGTTGACATGGTGGTGGAGGATGCATGGCTACCCATTATGATGTTGGTTTTTCCACTAATCACTCTAACTCAGTATCATGTTGAGACCTATAGGTCTACCTGGTCCACTCAAATCTCATGTGCTCTCTATACAAAGTGATCTCCTCTCCAAAGGGATTGATACCTTACATAATTGATGTGAGTATGCTATCTAATCCTTGGAATGTAGGACATCATCCTTCACATGAAATAAATAATCCATGGTTGCAATCACATTAGCTAACGCTCTAGCCAATCCTGATCCATTATCATTCTCTACTAGGTCATCCTCATCTCACTCTTATATAAGCTTCTCCATTTTGGAGGCCAACATCTCCCTACCCATTCAAGTGAAATATATCTTACTAACCACTATTAGTAGATCCATATCACATGTGCCTAACTGGGCCTTAACCCTTTTCATCTACACTACCTATCCTTTTAGAGTGGTAATCCATACATTTCTATCTATAATAAGACCCTATATCCTAGTGGTCTCTCCCTAAGCCATAGCCAAATATACCTATAACCCATCCACAATGCTCTATAATCCTATAACCTAGCAGAGTCATGTTGTTATCTCTCTAGATTATATTTAACAACACTTCATCATCTGTGGACCTCCTTATGCTAGAGGCCTCCACCTCTCCTATATATATATAAATATATATATATATATATATATATATATATATATATATATATATATATTAGAGGACCCTACCTATATTGACCATTTCCCTATCATAAAGATTTAAACCTCTCTTGTATCCATCCTATGGAACTCATCACCACTAGTGGTATCCACCATATCAATATCCTATCTATCCAGATTCACCATCTCTATATTATTTGAAGGATCCTATTATGCCTTAGTATATAATACCTATAATGGCATAACATGTGGAATCAAGGGATATAATAGCAAATAACCCTATTGATAAATGATGGCATTCCCTTGATCTCTCCTCAAGTTGACCCACCTTTGACACATAACTATCTACTATGATAGTGGACTCATCAATCAAGTCCTTCTAACCCCAACCCACCATGATACATATGCATCTATCACTCTAGCATTAATATCCCCTCCTACATAGTCTCATAGCATGTGTAACACCTATCCATAGTACATAACTACCTCAACCCTAGGCACTGGTGGCCCCCACTCCCTAATATCCTTGGTCATATGTCCAAAGTAATGCAAATCCTCTTAGATATCCTAATACATGATAAACTATCATTAGACATGATCTAGCCTATACCACCCCACCACATAATTGTGATGAATTTTAATATAATAAGGGTGATCATATCACCAATCACAAATAAATCCTTGATCCAATTCTATCGTGTCACTATATAGGGGTGCCATATGAAGTCCCAATCATTTATCTTATGTATAATTCATTGTTAATAAGTCAAGTCCCCCAGATGACCTTATAAACCTAGTCCTATCAAGTGCCATCCAAAAGCCACTATATCCTCCATCCCCCTATGATATCTAAGTCACATTGACTACTTTATAGCAATATGTTCTAATGCTTAGAACTAGATATGTATTTTTTGGCCTTTATTGTGCCATCACATTAAGGTTATCATAAGTGCGTCTATGTACAACTAAGCCAAGATGATCATCCCTAATGCAAATCGAGGTAACCCATCTGATATATCCTTAATAACATTGATCAGACTAAAAGGGAAGAACCATCCACTCATATTAGGTATTATAAGCCCATTAATAAGAACCATATATATCATACTCCTGCTCCATCAGTTGGAGGCCAAGCCAAGTGATTTAGTGAATTTAAATAAATGGTTTCATCTATAACCTTTAAATCTATGATCACACCTAACAAACCCTCTATAATATCCTATCGACTAGTTGATATCTAAGTAATCTTGAGCCTCACATTAATACCTTTAATATGAAGTGAAATCCTCTAATGTCATTATCGCCTCCCTAGTTAGAAGATGAAATGTATAATTATTTGATCATCTTATCTTCATAAGTCATTAGAAATAATTTTAGGTGATATACCTTTATGAATTTGAAGAAACCCATAATATCGTGAACCCATAATCATCACTCCTATGAGTTAATAACTCTAAATTACTCCTTCAAATCAAACATAGGGAATTGGGTTAATTAGTTTTCCTTTCACTAATCCCATATACCTCGATTCTTCTAATTTTGGGGCCTAGACTAATAATCTATGGAGCTCAATATATCTTCATTTCCTTTTTAGCCTAGATTAATCTCTTATGGGCTCCATATTTATTTCTTCTAGGTAATTACTCATTTTATCATATATTTCACCATTTTATGTGGTGATTATATAGTTTAACATGATGGTCTTTCCATTTTAATAATTCTCTCTAAATTGTAGGTCATTCTTACTAATTTGTATGATGATCTAACTATGGAAAGTGAAATCATTATTTAATCAAGAAAATTCATCATTTGACTAGTTATTTTTTCCCAAAAATATGAATTCATCCATGAATTAGTAGACTCACATTTATAACTAAATAACTCACCAAAATAGAGATTAATTCTTTATTCTCATGGTGATTCCACCATTATCGAGGGTGGATTTGCCGATTGCAAAATTGGGCAACTAGTAGGATCACCAAAGTACCTACTTCATACTCATAATAAATGATAAAAATGTAAAAAAAATAAATACAAAAATGATACCTATCGATGGTCGACTCCTTCATGGCCTCTAATACTCTCTCATATGATTTTTAAGGTGATGATGGTGTGAGATATTATCCATCTTTTTCATCTCTCCCACATGTAAATCATAGTGATTTGAATTACAATATCTAGGGGTGAAAATGAACTATTTTTACCCCAAAGAGGTCAAAATATATTAATTTTTTTAAAATGTTCATCCTATCAGTCTATAGTTGCTCCATTTTATCTTTTTTGGGCTATTATTTTAGCCCCATTTATCTAGTTGTCCTCCCACTTTCTTTTAATTACTTTGTTTTTTAGCCTCTTTTGTTGAAATTAACATGATTATTGTTTCTTCATATCAAGGTCCCACCCATAAAATATTTCTAATTTTTTCATCTTCCACTCTAGTGGGAATCATTGGGTACCCAAACATTGTTTGGGGTTTTTTCTGTAGCCTTGTCCTTCTATCACTCATGCAAAATTTAAGAGAAAATGGGAAATAATTTATTTCTTCTAACTATATAGACCTTTTTATTATTTTAAAATATGTTACTTTAACCAAATATCTCACCACACCTTCTCAAATAAGGTAAAAATGTATACATCTAATTCCTATCGCTATTGTGATGAAATTGTCAATCCAAAGAATATTCTGTAACATTGCACAATCTAGAATAAAATCACTAAAATGATTGAAATTAGTTAAACTTGACATGTACAGGTTTCAATTTGTGATAACATATCTCTAATTGGTAAAATTCCTTCTATGTGATTATTATCATTTATTAAATCATTTTGATTCAGATTGTGACAACATAAAATGACATCTTCAACTAGTGAATTATTCTAATTTGGAAACACCCATCATGTGTATATGTTATTTCACATCTATAATTCTCTAACTCAAGTATTATCTCATATGTAACTGGCACATTCTTCTAATTAAACTCTAATAAAATTATGGCTTACTAAAATAAGACTTCTTACTAGGTTGATTAAAAATGTAACAGATTTCCAAAGAATTATAGAAAATTAATTAAAGCCACTTAATCACATTAAATCAATCTAAGAGCTTTAGTAGAAATTACATGAAAGTTGTTGAATATATAATTAATATAAATTCAATACTCAATTATATATAATCCTATGAAATTATCAATGGTGTGGCATCCATAAACCATTAATGGAATAAATATCAAGACTAAGCCTTACCATGTCTCATCATTGCCCAATTATTCCAAATATTAATGGGAATATTTATGGCTTGTCCCTCCAAGATTAAATCATTTCATGGTCAACCATATTGATCTCAAGATGGATAGTCATTATTGATCCTAAAAATTATCAAAAATATATAAGAAACTGAGCCAAGACCACCATTTTAAGTCATTTTTTGTATACTTATTATGTAGAATTATCTTCACAAAGCTTCAATTATCCAAAAATTACTATATAAAAGATTCACTGATTCACCTCAATTAGACCAATTTGAATAACCTAAGTCATTCATGAACTAGGTGATGATAGAGGCTCATGTTGCACTTCACTCACAAAGACATTGAGCACCAAATTCAAAGAGAAACACACTTCTTCACTTCTTGTGTGGGAGAATAGCTACTTGGAAGGTATAACATCATATTGCTTCATAATCAACAATTTTAATTGATTACCACTGCCCCTTGAGGGACTAGGCTTGACAACTTAGGTATTTATGCTTATGTTAGAGATTTCTTTAACAAAACATGATTTAAACTTGTCTTGTTATCCTATTCTATACCTAGTATATTATTTATTTAAAAAAATATGATTTCAAAACCTTTTTGGTATTTGAATTGACAAACCTCATCACATTTCATAATTTTTATATTTTTCCAAGGCTTACATCATATACGTTGTGATATTTATAAATAAAAAATGAATGAGTTGAACTTTACTTTCCTAGAAAAGGCATTCACCTAACCAAGTGGTTAATATATTTTTAAAAATAATTATCTTGTTTTCTAGATATTATTTTTTAGAATGGACATAAAATAGGGTAAATATAAAATACCTATATTGGAAACAACCAAATAAGAATATAAGGAATTATTTTCATCAACTAGAATAATATAAAAGTAAACATGTTACTGTAATTATATATTACTATAAAATGTTGATGGTGTAGTTGATGTGATTTTCCAAAATGTTGGTTGCAATGGCTTCCAATAGCTTTCCTTGCCACTCCAAAATTTTTCCCAAAGTAATTTAAAATTATACTTCTATCAAATCCAAATTCATGATTAGATCTGTTCAAACTAGTACTTGCAATAGTGAGAGTGGATCCTATGTAGTAGTTTTGAATGGAAGATAAGAAGACCAAGATGCTGCTCATTAGGCTAATGAACTCATAACTAGCCTCCCACCCAATTCCTAGAATTCTACTCTTATAGATCAATTAGGATGGACTATTCCTCTAACCAAGGTCTAGCCATCACTAATCCTAATTGTCCATAATGGTAAGTAAATTTGATCTACTCTATTTACTATGAAAAGTGCAATTTTAAACCCTAGATGAGATATCATGATAATAGAAGTAAAGATCAAATTGGAGGTTGGTCACAAGCTCACCTCATTCATCAAAGTTATCTCACACAAACCAACCTCGAGAATGAATCCTAAACCTCTCACCCCTACTTCTATAAACCTAGTGTTAATTTTTGACAAAGAATAAACTAGGGTTATTCCCAAATCAGAGGAATATTTTTATACCAGAGGCATCATATGTAGATTTGTGGATCTCTAGCCAAAACTCCAAGATCTTAACAATTAGATCTTGAAGTAATAGAAACCCCTCTCTCAAGTAAACTTGATACTTACCTTTGTGCTAAAGTTTTATTTATTATTATTTTTCATAATATTGAGATAAAGACAAGATTCAATACCTAACCTAGAGCTTGAATCATCACCCCTTTCTTAAAAAACCATGGTCCCCTACCTTAAATACCCTCACTAAACATTTGCATATTAAACCCATCTGGGTTCATCTTCCCAGCCTCTTGCTTCAGTTTTAGATAGAATCTAACCTGGAGGCTATTGGTATATTTCTAGATGGGTATCTACAAATGAATTGAAACATTCATATTTTATCCCTCACCATATTTCCTAGTATTTTGGTGAACATTGATACCTCCTAGAACCTTCCACAAAAAATCACCCTATGAGCTGAAAAATACTCTTAGTCTGAAGATATTTACTATGAAGGTTTATTTTTTATACTATAGTTGTTTTGGTACTAAGTATTTGACCAAAAAATGTAATCTTCTTATAAAAAATAAATATTCTTCCTAGTGGAAATATTTTACCTCCAAAAACCTCATGGTGTTGGCTGCAAACAAGATAGGCTACTAATAATGAAGATTCTACCTCTTCTTTTGAATCCCCTACTTCTCCTCCCTTAAACAAGGATCCCAAGAGATTGTTACACTTTGAATATGAATTTTTGGTTTATTTAATCTCTCCAATGAAGGTTGTGCCAATTCCATCCTCCCCCTTAAAGGAGATCTTAAATTTGGATTATTCTAGGGCATATACTAATTCAACGACAAAAATGGAAGTCAAATCATAGCCCTGCATCCTAATTAAGGAAGCCTCATCATCCCTCAAAGATAAGAATAAGGATGGTCAGTGGTTTAAAAAATTAAAAAAGAAATAAAAGTAATGACCAAACCTTCTTGTATAGCTCTCTATTCAAGGGGACCTTGTGATAAGTTTTTTAATATCAATGAAAAATGGGTTAGGTTCTCAGGATAAGTTAGGTGAAAATTTTGTGGAAGTTTCTTGCTATTTTTTATTTCTATTTGTTTTTCGTGAAAGTCCTTGTAGTAAGGGGATATTGTCACGTGTTTAGTTTCCACTGACAGAGGCATCTAATCAGAGCTTTAATGTTATTTTTAGTTCTCTCTTTTTTTTAAGGATACAGGGCCTTTCAAAACTTATTTATTAACCTATCTCATAATAAAATATTTTTAAATATTTGAGATAAATGAAATCATTGATTTTCACAAGAAATAATATCTTATAAAGA
This sequence comes from Torreya grandis, assembly GCA_037957365.1. Classification (NCBI taxonomy): domain Eukaryota; kingdom Viridiplantae; phylum Streptophyta; class Pinopsida; order Cupressales; family Taxaceae; genus Torreya; species Torreya grandis. The sequence continues at coordinate 2,559,121 of JARHVA010000895.1, forward strand.
GATTTCATTTCATCTAAATGGCTAGTAAATCTTGATATAAGTTAAATAATACAGTGGGTTCAATTAAATATAAAATTCTCCATTGATTCTTGTCACTATTAGAAATAGGTTTGTTTATCCATAATTCTATGCACATACAATTAATATTGTGAAACATTTTTAAAATATCTATAATAACCTTATACTTTAATAAATTATATTGAGGATGTTTTACAATATCATAGTAATTGAATATGAAATTACAATTAATCCACACTACTTAAATTTTATAATATAAAATATACACGAGTAACTACTTACAAATTAAACCACTAAAAATAATTAAGAATTAACCAAACAAAAGTTGTTTTAGATAAATTAAAAAACTATTTTACGTCAAATAAATTATAACAAAATTATGAACAAACTACAGTACATGCAAGCTTCTATCTCTAGTTATGAATAATCTACATTTCCTAGCATTAAAGTATAAATAGTTTACATTTTTAAAACATTTCAATGTTCTAAATTTGTACCTTGGATAAAGTTGACATTTACATCGATTATTTTAAAGATAAAGTATTACATATTGAATAATAATATTAATATGAGTAGATGTATTAATTATTATAATTATAGTAGTTGGGGAGACAACACTTAAGGGATATAATTTTATAACTGATATACATCTTATAATTTTGTGAAATATCTCCTTTCCATATGTTTCCTTCCTTTCTTCTTCATTTTCTAATTTGTTTATTTTTCATTTTTTAAATCCCTCTTCAAATAAAAAGTAAATTCATTTTCTTAAAAATCTATTTTCTAATTAATCTTGTAGTATGGGTTTGAACCTATTGAAAGGGTTGAAAGGGGTTTAATTTTAATCACAACTACTATAATGTCTAACTTGATATCACTTTCAATTATGTACATGGTTCAATGTTAATTGATATAGGACCAATTTATTTGATAAATATTCATGATTGTTATCATGTTTTATTTCATGCATCCTTGATTTATATTATATAGGATCACAAGAGATGATACATTTATTTATATCAAATAATAAATTTAGTAATATGGTTTAATGTATATATTTTCATATATTGAGGTAACATCATGAGTTTAATACATGTGTAGGAGACATGTGTTTACTAATGGATCCTAATTTTATATACCAACTATGACTTAAGTTGGTTGGGTTTATATTTAGTTCATCATATTAGTTATTTGACTCAACATGACATAGTAGTGAACTTCAATATATGACATATATAGTAATCATAGATATCAAAATTATATATGTATAAAGGTTCATTGTAGGTGAAAATAAATGTATGATACATTGAATGTTTGAATTGTTATCACCTTATACATATGTGACATAAAAATAAATTAAAATTAATGTTTAGGAATATTATTTTCTAGGTATAGATGAGGAATAAATGATATAAGAAGAGAAGCCAATAGATTAATATCCATCAAAGTGAAATATAACTATAATGTGAAAAATAATCTTTATAGGCATCCACCAAAAATATTTAAGAAACAAATAATAAAATATATGCCATGATAAAATCCATAGTTGATGGAAAATGTATGGTGTACAAGTGGACTATAAGTAATCTAAGGAATCTATAAGCTATATAAGTTAATAGGATAAATACTACCAAAATAAAGATGTGATTGACAACAAATGTAAAGGAATTCTTGATAAAAAGTTGGTATAATAATATTTATGTGCATGATACTTAAAACAAGGAATAGAGAGTAATAGAATAAATGATAGGTTCCATAATATCTTATATAATATTAAAGTGAACATAACACAATGTAGTTACATGCAATCTTAAATTTAGAGAACATCATGCAAAACCATATTTTATTTAATGTGATTTACTAAAGGTATATCTAGTAGTAAATGATCATAGTGAATCTATAATAAATGGAAAAAGATAAATTTAGAAGATAACCATATGAAGAAAACACACAATTCTATAGAAGGAAAATTAATTTGAGGGAGAGAAAGTTGTCGACCAAGTTAGTGAGTGGATGAAGTTGTATGGTTCATTTCTACAAAACCATAAGATATTTTTGTAAATGTGTTATTAAGCATTGAGGCTATTTGATTTACACAAGTGAAACTACGTAAAATAAGACATCAATTAATTAGGTAAAAAATTTGTATTTGGTTTCAATATAATGTATGAGGGTGTTACACATTATTATCAAAGTGGGGTTGAAATTTTTTTGACCTTTAGGGAATATTTTTGTATAAAATCTTGCCTGTAGAATACAAATATGAATGTTGAGATAATAGCTTATGGATTTGGTCACTCTGTGATGGCCTTAATGAAGATATTTTAATATGATGGAATAAAAAATATTAATTTTAGATTAATAAAAAATTTGACTTTCAACTTAATAAGCATAGGCCCTTTTATGTTAATAAAAAATATCCTCTGATTGATGTATTGTATGTTTTCCACGTTATAAATTGACATGCCTATGGTAATTGGAAACATACATTTTACAATACAGGAAAACCATAGAAAGGATTGCATATGACCCTTCTTCATCCATTTGTGAGTGTGTATAGTCCCAATTATAATTAAGAAAACATTAAATGTTGTGTTGGCTACCTTATAAAATCACTATATGCCCTTCTCTGTTAATAATAGAGTAATTATTTTCACTACAAATCACCCATAAATGGATAATATGGTAATCATAGGTAGAATAATAGTAACACATTTTAGAGTAGATCATTTTAGAAAAGGAACATGGCATCATATTATTGTGTAGAAGTTGATGTCCAAGTGTTTGATTGGGATTTTTCTTGTATAGTATTTTAGCTGCATATAAATATTTTATTTACTGTTACAAAATTATTTAATACAAAATTTTATTTTATTCACTAAATCAAATTAGTTTACTGAAATATTGAAACTTTTTATTTAATTTGATTTATTACAAATTTATTTTGTGGACTTTTACATATTTAAAAAGTGTCAGGAATGTTTTAGTGAAATTTATATGATTTTTCTTATTATTTTCAATTTACACACATTTTTTAATTATTTATGTCGATTGAATAAGATTAAAATATATTTTTGAATATGGTAGTAATGCTAGGTTCACTATTATTATTGGCTACATAGAATAACTATTTTTTTATTAGAGCTAATACAAGTTAAGTGGGAAATTTAGTAATGGAAAATCTAATAAATATGATTCTCAAAAATATATTTTAAATAAGTCTCACCATAATTTGAACTAATATATGACACGTTAGAAGTGTAAGTCCTTATCACTTTATTCTTATGTACCATAAACATAAGAGGACATTGAGCTTTATGATTATTGCTTCCCATGTCTACATGAAGAGGGAAAAAAACAAGAAGAGAAGATAAGGGAATCATAGATATAAAAGTAAAATATAACACTAATGCATAAATTAATCTTTGTAAGTAGCATAGAGGAATCAAAAATAAACATTAAAACAAGAAATGATTAAATAAAGGCCATCATAAAAGACACAATGGTTAGAAAATGAAACCAAGTGTACATCTTTCTAGAATCTTAGGAAATAATATTAATAACATGGTATTACAATTTAAATCATTCATAATATCTCTAAAATATCTAAGATGTAAGTAAGAGTCCCCACTTCCATCAAACATAGAAAATTTAAGAATTTGTAATTCAGGAGGTAAACATGCCTACAAAATGTTATGCACAATAAGATTATCATAGATATCATTGGATTCAACCAAAGTGTACTACGATTTAATTTATAAGGATAATTGATGTGATTTATCTTTTAAAACACCTACAATATGCATTAAGGATATGACTTCTTGAGAAGCAATGCAAAGGTTCCAAAGAGGTCAATTTAATGGTTGAATTATATTATTAATTTTAGTTATTAGGGTACTATTTATAATAGGATAAGAGGGTGGAAGGAGATGATTTTATTTTTGTTTAGGATATTATTTTAATATGTATGAATTGCTTGATTATTTTTGAATAGAGTAATAAAAAATAACATTAGTATTAATACATGAATTGTAGTGATATAAAAACTCTATGATAGGATTATAATAGTGTGGCATAAAATAAACATCGAGGGAATACAAGCTAGATATTGAAGTAGAGATAACATTACAAATTTTACTTAAATCAATTTCATTTATTATCATGGTAAGTTGTTTTGTGTTAAGGGAAGAGGAGGTAAGTTGATCCTCATTGGTTGAGAAAAAGCATGAGTTATTATATGTAGCATCAATATCCAAAAATTTTAAAGGAAAAGAGATACAATAATGATTTTTTAAAACTATTTTTCACTTAAATAGAGAAATAATTTTTTTTAAAATTTTTTAGCAACAATTATGCATATTTTAGGCATATTTATTTTTTATAATTGAAAATGTGATAAAGTAAATTAATAAGGTAGATAGAGAAGTTAGGTGTAAAGGAATGAAGTTCCTTATTTTGTATATTAGGTGGTAATTTAAGAGGATATATAATAATTTTGAGGATGTTATTTTTTATTTAAATTATAAGTTAAGGAAAAATGTAAATGACGATCCTAGGTAAAATCTAAAGTTAAATCTATAGTGGAAGATAAATAAAAATCAAAAGAGGAGTATAGAAGTGAATTTGAGGACAAATATATAGGTCCCCATAAAGAGGAATCTCAAGATGAAAAAAATGAAGAATATAAATATGGATCTAGGGAACCTATAAGTTTAATTAAATAATAATCTATAGGTGATACCAAAGAAAAATATAGACATGAATCCCAAGACAGATTCAACGATGAATCAAGATGGAAATACAAATAATGACCTAGAGGTGAAATATAAGAGGGATTCAAGAATGAATTAAGAGATTTATTTTTCTCCTAAAGGTAAATTATTTCTATTTATTTACATTATTAGGATGCATTAAAATCATTTTTTTTCCTAGATCCTAAAAATCATAATCATCTATACATGCTTCTTTGTTAAGTATTTTATTATTTTGGTTTGTCCATTCATCATCATAACTAAATGACATAGATTGAGAAGAGAATACTTGATCTAGAGGATGATCATAATTATCATATTTGCATTGATATACATGATATATATAAGTATTTTGAATATAATAAACAAAATAAATGTAACTCTTAATTATATAAGGTGATTAATCATACATGTATAAATGAGCTAATTACTATGAATATATTACAATGACGAAAAATGTATAAATCAGTGATCTATGCAAGGGTTTGAATTATTGAATAGCCTCTTCAATATAATTAATTATTTATAGTATATTATTATCCTAATATTCTAGAGTTATAACTATAAAGGCTAAACTAATCCTATAGACCCATATCCCATCTTCATGGGTACAATCAGAGTAAATTCCCTCGAAGATATTCCTCTCTTAGGTGTAGCACAAATCAAAATGACTAATAGAGGTTTATTATGGTATAACCATGAGATCATAGGCATCTCCAATAAATGTGATTTATGGGGAAAATAAAATATGTGATTAGTGGTGTACAATGGATTGAGTATTTGGGTAGTTACCCTCATACCATAGTATCTATAAAATATAATTTTTGGTAGCTTATAAATTTAGTCATTGAGTAGTTTTAGGTAAATTGGAATACAATTTATACAAAAAATAAAAGAAAATAGAAAATAAAGTAATATAAAATAAAAATATTTTTATGTAAATAAATCAAAAAAATTCAACCCAAGGTCAAAATAAAGAGTTTTGATTTTTAATGTAATCTAAGGTGATAGGGGAATTTAATCATTTTTTGATTAAGTCTAAAGATGAATAAGATTTTATCATGGTTTATGAATTAAATCTATGTTTAAATGTTATTTTATTCTAGTTTCAAGAATTTATATAAATTTGTATGAAATCTTATGACCAAATTAAATCAAACAAAAATAAAATCTCTAAATAAAATATGGGTTCACTAAAGTGCTAAATGATCTTGTTTACTTAATAATAAAATAATAAGAAAAAAATATTTAAAACTAATTTAAATATACAAATATACATATGTGCATATGAAATACATTAATATAGTGAATTTGAAATGAAAACATAATAGTAAATGTATAAATAGATATGTAAACCTAGATTAGAATTAATTTATGCTTAGTGTGTAGGATGATTGTTGATTATAATTAACTTCAAATACCTATGTAATGTGTAACAATCAAAATAAGTATTTCAACCTAAGCTAGGATTAGGTGGCACCAATATAATAGGGTCATATTATGACCTTATCCATTCATTTCAGCCACATCTTCATTAACTATGTGATTATTCTATTGATTTGAGTATTTGCCTATCTGTATGGGTCTTTTGATTGATTGTGTGTTCCTATATTCTACAGAGAAAACTTATAATAGTAAAATACTAGGTCTTGCATAGTAAACATAATGGATATTAAATTCCAAGGGATGGAATCAAGCCATGAGAATAGAAAACATATTATTTGAAAACCCTACATAGTTTTAATGTTGTTTACATAACACAAAATGGCCTCATGATGATGTATTTTTCATGTCTAAGTTTATGTGTGCAATGGTGGATGTAATATTAATTTTTATTTTTCCTATAATTAACCATGATTCAATCATGAAAATAATGTATTGATCCTTAAAACTTTAAAATATATTTTTAATATAAAGTAATTAAGTAGATATAAAAATTTTAAACCTTTTTGATAATACATATTCACATAGTACTCATAGAAATACCATTGTTTTATATATATATATATATATATATATATATATATATATATATATATATATATATATATATATATATATATATGTATATATATATATATATATATATATATATATATTGGGGTTTATTGGTGCATGAGGGAACCAAAACAAAAATAAAAACATTTATGAAAATGAATTTTAATGAAATTAAAAATATAAAATCTTCCCTGGGTTATGCTAGGACAAGTCTACATTACTAAAACATGGAACAATGTGACCTTGTTAATGAAGTGAAACGTTATCCAAAAGCCACATTACGAAAAATGTAAGGACATAAAATGATATTGGTGATGACTAAGGTATATTTTGATAGATGAAATATAAATATAAAATTCATTAAAATGTTTAAACAATAATATATGTGTATGTTCTGAAATAAAATATGCAAATAAGTCCTTTTTTCATTGTCAATGGTTTAATAGGCAAGGTTTTGAAAAATACATACTTTATAACTGGTTGTGTCAAACATGGGCATATAAAATTTCTTGCACTCGAGGTATATCATGAGGGAAAACTATATTTAACATTATTGTATCTATCAATTTCATGTTCTAGTATATGTAGTGTTCATAATAAGTGTGGTAATAAAGGCTAATTGTAATCCAACCCTGGAGTTTTGAATTTAATCATAAGATGCCTAGTGACATTTAGATTCATATTTAGGTCGTAGTTTCCCATCGCTCAATTAAGTTTATTTTTTACCCTAACATGCTTAAATTTCTCCTTCAATGGTATAATAGACCTATCAAACTTCCACTACATACTTGGAAGTATTCTAAAATTGATATTCACTCAAGTATGTTTTTTAAGGAAAGACCTTTTTCCATTTCTAAGAGTCATTAGTTTTTAATCATAAAGATCTAAATCAATAATATAGTATTTATTATCCTTTAATTACTATTTTAAATTTCATGACTCTTCTACCTAATTCACAACCAAGAGAACATTTAAAACTGGATTGATGTATTGTATTGTAAAAATATCCATGGAATTTAATTATGTGAGCTTATGTTAGATTTGACTAGGTCCTAAGAATGGATGGCTGCGAGCGACGGGGTGAGGAGTGGCAGCCTAGCTGACGCCCCCAGGGAGGATCAGCCTTTGCCTAGGGAGAATGCGTAGGAGGGAGAGTCGGTCTATCTTAGTGAGAGCTCTAAGCTCAAAAAGGTTAATGGTTGCCTGCCGCAGAGTCAGGAATGACCTATGCTGGTTATTTCCCTAGAGGTAGTAAAAGAAGAGGTGGAATACTTGGCAAATTGAAGGGGACTTTGATATTATACTAGCTAGGAACAACTATTTTATGGTGATTTTTCCTCTATTTCTGATCATAATCAAATTTTTGAGGGAGGCCATTACTTCTATGATCGCATTGGTCTTTTTCTCAAACCCTGGCATGCAGGGTTTAACTCTGCTAAAGATATTCCAGCCTGCGTCCCTGTCTAGGTTCGTTTGCCAAGATGCCCCTTGGAATTCTAGCGAGAGGATATCCTGCACCATATAGCTTCCATTCTTGCAACAACAACTGCTATAGCACACCAAACGCTGGAAAAAAAGGTTATTTCTTATGCCTGTATCTATGTTGATATTAATTTGAATAATCCTTTGCCAGATTCTTTGGAAATTTGTCTAGGTACCTCCTCATGGATCCAACAAATAGACTACAAGTCTATTCCCTTTTGCTTCCGTATCTACCATATGTATGGTCACTTTAATCATTATTTCCCTTAGGCCTCCAGATTAATGGTTCGCCTGAGGAGTCCTTTGGGCCCCGGGTGGCCAATGGAGGCAAAGGAAATGGTCAGTTGAGCTATAATGGAACGACTCAGACCCATCCTGACAGCGCTGCAAAAGGGAAAACTCAAATAAACTCCAAAAGTGTAGAGCAAGGTACAGTGAGCTATAGGGGTCCTGACAAGGATGGATTCACCCCAGTTAGATGCCATGCTAAGGGCTGTGGTCAAAAATGTCTAAATTATGATAGGCAGGTTGAGTTGGTCTTCAATCAGTTTGAAGCTCTGAATAACATGGCCATTAAAGATGGCATTTTGGAAGCACTTCAGGAAGAGGATACAGAGGTTTCCACATGGCTATCATTCTATGATGGCTCATAAGACATGGTGTTTCAACTAACCCTAGAGATCTCCCTTAGGCCACAAGAAGGTGTCCTTACAGGTTTGCCAGCCCCGTGTGACAAGGATGTTCGTTGGACAGACCTGGTTAAAGATATGGAAGCCTCTAGGAAAGAAAAAGGATCCTCACCAGCTCTTGGCCTAATGTAAAGACCCTTCAAGAAAGTTTCCATCACCACTACCTCAAGAGTTGGCCGTAAGAAAGATCAGGACAAAATCAAGCTCACAAGAGATTTATTGGTAGAGTCAGGGGTTGTAAAGACCCTAGATGAGCATTTCCCCCACTCTACTCAATGATTATTCTATCATGGAATGTAAGGGGACTGAATAGCATCCCCAAACAAAAGGCTATGCATAAATTGGTAATTGATCATTCTCCAGATATCCCTGTATCTAGGAGACCAAACTTTTTGTGGGCTCATGGTTTTCTTGTATGCTTAATATATGGTCTTCCAATCAAAGCCAGTGTGTGGGAGCCTTGGGGAGCTCGAGGGGTCTGGCCATGTGTTGGAATCCCAAGAAAATAATGCCACTTCACTGGTTTTTTGGCTGCTCAACCGTTTCTATGATTGCTTCCTCTATGGAATCTGGTGAATGAATTCTTGTTACCAATGTTTATGCTCCTGTGGACCTCCCTGGATAGCTCAATCTCTGGGATCATATCTGATATGTAAGAAGCTACCATCCCTTTTGGACTTGGATTATGACTGGAGATTTCAACGCTGTTCTTAGCCTAGAAGAGAAGAGGGGTGGGCTAGCCCGATTGGGGCCTTCTATGGAGATCCTTTAGCATAATATTGACCTCTTGCACCTCTCAGATGTCAACCATCTAAATAGGCTTTTCACTTGGAGTAACAGAAGGATAGGTAATGCTAGTATCTCTGAGCACCTTGACAGATTCCTTATTTCTTGTTTGTGGCAATCTAGCTCCACCTCCCTTGCTTCAAAAAATCTTGATTGGAGAGGCTCTGACCACTGGCTGATTAAGCTTTCTACCAGCCATATTTCTTGTCCAAAGAAGCCTCCTTTTATGTTCCACCTTATGTGGCTTCGCGAGGCCACCCTCCATGATCTAATGGCTCAGTGATGGAGATAGGGAGGGCCCAACTATGGAACTGCTATGTTTTCCTTTGCTAAAAAACTTCAGTATGTTAAGAGGAAGTTGAAATATTAGAATACAAATAGTTTTGGTAATCTCCACACTATGAGGAAGAAGGCTCAAGACCATCTTCATGTGGTGACTAGACAGATTAGGGACCTCAGCTTGTCCAAAGAGCTGCGCAGGGTTGAATCTCAAGCATCCAATGTCTTAGCTGAGTGGGAACTGCATGAAGAAATCTTCTGTAAATAGAAGGCATGCATAGACTGGCTCTAGGAGGGGGACAAGAACATTGCTTTCTTCCACAAGTCAGTTTAGGCAAGGCACAACAAGAACTTTATTTCCTCCCTAGTCTCCCCAGATGGGTCACGACTGACTTCATCTCAAACTATATCTAGAGAAGCTGTCTGGTTTTATTCTACTCTTTTTTTTAGATGGCCTGCCTCCATATAAGCTAGCATAAAATATAGTGTTATCATGCATTCCCCCTGTGGTGATTTTGGGAATCAAGGATTTTCTTTTACAGGCTATTGGTATGGCTAAAGTGGAGGGAGTGGTGTTTAGTATGAATAGAGGTAAAACTTCGGGGCCAGATGGGTTCCCAGTCAAATTCTTTCAGGACTTCTGGGATATTATCAACTAGGATCTATTGGACGTGGTGCAGGAATCCTTCAACAAAGAAATGCTCAGGGCTTTGAATGCAACCTTCCTTATTGTGATTCTGAAGAAAGATTAGGCAAACTAGCTAGATTTTTTTAGGCCCATTGCACTTTGCAATTTGGTCTATAAAATAATCACCAAGCTCATTGCAAAGTAGCTTAAAGTTTGTCTCCCCATGATTATATTGGAGGAACAAGTGGATTTTGTTGCTGGCAAACAAATTTTGGATGAGGTGGCTATTGCTTCGGAAGCTATTCACTCTATGAGTACCTCTCAAGAATGAGCCATGTTTATTAAGCTTGATTTAGCGAAGGCCTATAATGGAGCCAACTAGAGTTTCTTGCAAAAAGTTTTGCTAGACTTTGGTTTCAATCAGGTCTGGGTCCGTTGGGTGCTAAGCTGTGTTACTACACCTTCCTACTCAGTCCTTATTAATGGACAGCCCACTAATCTTTTTGGTGCTTTTAGAGGCCTCCACCAAGGGGATCCACTCTCACCTTATTTGTTTATCATTCTGGCTGAGGGGCTTGGGCGGCTTATCAAGTTTTGAGTGTCTCAAAATATTGTGCATGGATGGCAGTGGGGTAATGGATTAACCACATCCCACCTCCAGTTCATTGATGATACTATCCTGACAGGGAGAGTGCAGATTAGGGAAGTAGAAGCTTTTTGAGGCACCCTTGACATTTATCTGGTAGCATATGGGCAAAAAATTAATGACCACAAATCCTCTATTTTCTTCTTTAACACCCCTATGCTTATACAGCGGAGGATCACTACTATCCTGAGATTTCAGATTCAAGCTCTCCCATTGACTTATTTAGGGATTCCTATTGTGGTGGGAAGGCAGCCAAGACTATTATAGCAGAATGTGCTTGACAAACATAAGAAAAAAGTCAATCATTAGACACATAGATGGCTCTCTACAGCTGGGAGGGTCACACTCCTGCAATTGGTGATTCAGGATCTTCCTATCTATCACTGTATGATTCAGGCTACCCCTATCTACTTTCTCAAGGAGTTTGATGCTCTCTCTCACCAATTCCTTTGGAGTGGCAACCTACATAATTCCAAATGGAGTCTTATTAACTGGGATACTATCTACCGGCCAAAGAAAGAAGGAGGCCTTGGCTTGCGCTCTGCTATCCTAGCTATCCAAGCTCTTGCTGCTAAACTCTATTGGTATTGGTGCTATAATCATTCCCATCTCTGGTCTCGCATCCTATCTTTCAAGTATTTTCCTGGTGTGGAACCTGCTGACATCTCTAGGCTGCCTCTTGAGGGAAGGGGGTCCATGGTGTGGCAGACCCTCAAGCTGGGAGCTCAATTGGTGAAATGTAGCCTTTTCCAGGATTTTCAACAGTGACACAAAGGCCCTCTTCTGGGGTGACTCCTGGGATGGATCACCCCCTCTCTTGTCCTCTCATCCACATATATAACCTCTGTGTAATGCCCTTCAAGCTGATAGATGGAATACTGTGGCCCACTATAAGGAAGGTTTTAATCTTGGCATGACTACCGAATATAGGTGGAATAATTCCTCTGATTGGCCGTTGGGTGGCTCTTTGGAGGAGCGACTAGAGCTATCTCAGATCCTAGCTTCTCGATAATGTAGCTCCTTACAAGGACAGGATGTTCTAGTGTGGGGAGGTGACCCTACTGGGTAGTATTTGGTTTCTACTGGATATCTTGCCCTGACAAAGCAAATGTTTGGAGAAGCAAACTTCTTGTGGTGGAAGAAAATATGGAACTAGTTTACATGGCCCAAATGTAATTTTTTCCTTTGGACTTTAGTGTACAATAGGTGTCTTACTTGGGACAACCTATGTAAGCATGGAGTCCAAGGGCCATCCAAATGTGTGTTATGTTGTAGTGGGGAGGAGACTGGGTTGCACCTCTTTTTTTAGTGTTCCTTTGCTAAGAAAATTTGGCACCTCTGGTGGAGTGCATGGGGCTATCCTTGCTAGCACACGTCTTTGCTTTCTGATTTCTGGAGCAGGCTGTGCCATCCTCCATCTAAAGCTTCACTTTTATAGATTGCTTGGTTGGATGGTCTCTCATTCATTTTGTGGAACATTTGGCTTGAAAGGAATAGGTAGATTTTTTAGGAGACTCAGGTGGAGCTCAGTGCCCTCTAGGAGAAAATCCTCAACTCACTGCAAGAAACCCTCCTAGCGAAGGGTAACAGAGCTGAAGCCCTGGGACCAAAAGATGCTGGTATTTACTCTTGCATTTCTTGTGCACCTTCTGTTGCCCCTTGCATCACGCCTCCCACTTGCCATGCAAAAAGAACTAGGCAGCAGCTGTGACCTGTTAGTAGGATGGGACGTTCGACTCCCCATGTGCCTAGAACAATCAAAATCAACACTGATGGCTCTTCAAGGGGAAATCCAGGGGATGTTGGTATGAGAGGTGTGGGGCGTGATAGCTCAGGGGATATTCAGTTTCTTTTTTATATCTCGAAGGGCTGGTATACCAATAACCTCATGGAAACTATGGCTATCTTGCAGGTGGTGCAACAATGTTGCCAGCATGGCTGGTCTAGAATTATCTGTGAGTCAGATTCCCAGGTTGTTGTTAATTTGTTAAATAATCAAAATTTTGTTAATGTGGACTGGCATTTGGCTGTAGTTTCCCAACAGACTTTCTAGCTAAGTACTTCTTTAGATTCTATGGTTTTCAAGCATATTTCTTGGGAATGGAATGGGGTAGCTGATTGTCTTGCCAAATGGGTCTTTGAGCAGGGGCCCCTTTGGAGTATTTTAGATCATAGGCTGTTGCCTTTGGAATTCTCTCAGAAGCTGGCTCAACTTGTTGACCAGGATAAAGCTTTGTAAATTCGCTTGTCTCGGTTTCTTTCTAAATAAAATTTTTACCCCTTTTAGTTAAAAACTTATGTTAGATTTAAACATTTATCTAGGTATATCTAATTTGGTGCAAATCATGAAATATTAGTACATTAATAGACTTTTTAAGTGTCACCTTTATTTAGTTCTAGACACAACCTCCATTATATTTTTATTTTTGTTGTAGTTATTAGTATTTGACAACCCAATATTAGTGAAATTGAATTTAAGTTCACCTATAATATTCAACTATGGTGATCCATTTTCACACATAAGCACTATAGGTTAAAATTATATGTGATGCATATTATGTGAACCAAGATTTGTAATAATTTTAATATTTTTATATATTCATTATAACTATTATAGAACTAATCAATGGACCTTAGCCTTATAAACTTTAATCATAGCCACTAATAGATTGTAATGTCAGGTATTTATTTATTTAGGTACATAAAAGGTTCAAAGTGTAAATCGATAACATAAAATTAAAGAGTACAACTAGGAAAAATAGACCAATAAAGTCATATTTAATTTTTGAACATTCTTCTAATATTAAAATTTCCACCTTTAACACCTATTAAGGAGAAAATGAAAGATGTAACAACCTTTTCCTATAATATCTAAAATTTAGTGTGATTATCATCACAAATTTAGGTCTGCATTTTCAAAGTCAAATTTTAATGACATGTCTTTTCCAACACTACCTAAGAAATGTCATCTCTATTTTTATGTGTGTATATACACCTAAAATTTATTTTAAAAGGTGTCCTTCAAATTAGATTTCATTATCAAGGAGTATCATTTTAATCAAATTTATTCATGTAAATACACCTAATATTGGTTGTTAAGGTAGGCCACACCTAGAATTGATTGAAATGGTTTATCAAATTTCCACAATCAATATATAGACACTTTGTTTTATGACCATTAATTTTATATATTAATTATAAATATTTTTATTTAATAAAACATATTATAAAATAATAAATAAATATAATTTATTTATTTGCACTAATATGTGGATGCAATAATATAATCCCTTAGAAATTGGAAGGAAGACTATGGTCACTATTGAAACTAAAGATACAACTGAAATATAGGAGGATACTCAGCATCTATTTTTATTTGTGTAGTTTAAAAAGTGTAAAATGTGGGTACAAGAAAAATATAATTTTGAATTTCAATATATGAACTTCAAGTTCAAATACCCCTAGTCATGAAAAGATGAACTACTTACAATGGTAGCCTACATGTGATGGTTAGATTGTTGGTTTTGATATTTTCCTATAAATATAAAAGCATGAAAAATCATGGCAAAGATTTAAAATTTAATACATTATGACATGATTACAGAGTAATCAAAATTTACTTAAATCAATCAATTAAATTAGATTTAATTTAATTGTTTATAATTACCAATTATATTGGATTTCATTTTTATAGATTTAAACTAATTGATTATAAATTTATATTAATAACAAGATTATTTTTATTATAATATAAAATTTGAAGGGGCTTGAAAGGGTAACCTAGGTCCTAAAGGGGGAGGAGGCGTCATAAGGAATTATAAATGGAAGATGGTGGCTACTTATGTAGGCCCCATGGATAAGCAAACAAACCATATTGCCAAGGCCAACGTAGAATTCTAGGGTATATAAATCACATCAAGCTTCAATTAGAACATGATCATTATAGAGGGTGATTTTCTAAACATCCTTAATACCTTGGAAGAAAAAACTATACCATCTCACACTATCAAGGAGATCATTAATGACATGAGGCATATTTTAAAAATCATGCCTCATTTCTAACTCATACACACTTATAAGGAAGGAAATGGGGTGGCTGACCTCCTCGCCAGTAGTAGAGTTAGGCTACACCATTTAACCAACTACCATAATGAATGAAATATCCCACCTAAGCTAACTGATGTCATCCATGTGAAAATTACTAATGTAACCTAAAACTATCATCCCTTCGCACATGTGGACCCTCAACTCAATAGGGCAAATCCTAATTCAGCTGATTAACATTCATTTTGAAGGGATGGGGACTAATTATTTTAACTTAACTTTGGTAGGTGCTCCCTCCCATTTGAGCCCTAGCTATTTTGGCAGCACCTAAAACATTCAAAACCCCCATTCCATCCATATGATTCCGGAACCCATGGGTAGAGATAGAGATTGTCTTGAACCAACCTCATGTAAAAAGGTTTAGAAACAAAAGAAGGTCTAAAAAAGCTCAAGAAGGGGGGTATTACAGAGTTTATGGAATGTATTACTAAACATAATGCCATGGTTTTTTGAGACTTCATCACGACATGGATAAAACAAAAGATTAATATGTGAGGCATCTATATGAATTTCTCAAAGGAATTCATTGGTGATGCCATAGGAATGTCCTGTGATAGAGACAAAGAATACAAAGGTTAGTCTAGAAAGCAAGAATACCTATAGTTATTCATTATAATGAACAAATTTGTGCAAATAGATAAGAAAGGTTTCCATCACACTAACTTCTTGTGTCATTGGCCAGATATTTACCTTCCGATCATAAGGTACATGACTCTAAAAGGTAAGTATACGTTAATTTCTTCACATCATTTCCTACACTTGAATAACTTTATTGGTTTTAAAATCAATCTACCTTATTTCCTTATCAAATCATTGGAAATTATTGTTCTGCTCCGCCAAGTTAATGATATAAACCTTGTCCTTCATCAGGGTCTTATCCTCCTACTCATCAAGCACGATGAAATTCTTTTAGGTCAAAAAGTCACCTCCTAGGGGATCTTCCTTCGAGGAGGAATCCCTAGAGAAGGACCCTCCCAAGGGATCCCACCAACCTCCTGAATGTTTCCCCCAAAATAGTTTATCCCAGTCCCCACTTGATGACCTACCCCTAAAAATGTTGTTTATCCCTAAGACAAAACCCATCAAAATTGGTTTTCTCTTGCATTTAATCTAGAAGGGTAAGGCCATAGTGATAGAGGATTTGGAAAAGAATAAATAATTATTTTAAAATTTAAACTCAAGGGTTTAGTAGGTAGGGTTTGGCCTAGCAAAGTTTATATAAGTTGAGAACGAACTTCACTGGGTGGCTAAGGCCACTGTCTAGTCTTTTGTTCACTTGGTTCAACCTACCAAATGACCTAATATGAACTCCGCTAAAAGCCAAAAATTACCCTCTAGGATCCCCCATGGGGGTCCACCCTAAATATATTACTCTACAGGTGAAAGGTAGGAAGAAGCCTAGATTAGTATTCCCTAGGGAGGCAGTTGAAGGCCTCAGGAACTATACTCATGCCAAGGTTTCAAAAGACAAACCAATCATCTAGGAAAAGGACACTACTACTACTGAAGATACTCAAGAGGGAATTTTTCCCTAGAATAATGTTTATTTTTGCTTTTTACTTTCATTTCTAAGTATTTCTTTTGTTATTTTGTCCTTTTGGCCCTGGTTGGCCTATTTAAACTAATGTAATTCACTCTCATGTTTCTAGGTCCTTGTAAAAATATTTACCATATCAAATGAAAAATATTTATAATATATTATTTTAAATTGTGTGTGTGTGTGTGTGTGTGTGTGTGTTCAAGGATTAAATTTTTTTAAATGATAAAATTAATTTTAAGATATATCTTATAAATATATATAATAAAAATTTATAAGATATTTTAGAAGTCTATTTTTAATGGTTTTTTTAGAGTTGAGATAATCATGTCCTTATATTTAAGCCCTTAAATTTATATTTCCAACCTCGTAATGAAAATTTCAATATAAAATTGATTTGGATTTGGTTGTTTAACCTAACTCTTCAATTTTAGGACAAAAGTTTGCTTAGTAACATAATAAATACTATTGGTGTTTTTTGAATGGTTGATGTTATAACAAAGGAAATGGGACATTATACTTGTGCCCATATTTTGGTAAATATATATATCTCTAACGATATCCCTACACAAGTGCAGTTGAAAGTAAGGAACAAAACTTGGATCTAATCCTTATATTTTGAAGGATTCCCTTTTAGATGTTGATTATGTTGAGAGACATGTTCAATGGTTCAAATACTCAGTGGAAGGATGTTGGGATTGAATATATAAATTTATAAGCCACTAATGAGAGTGAAGAGGAATGTGAAGGCCCTGATTTAATTCTAAAAACCCCTATGGAAGTTTTAAATTATGTCCAAAAAAATATGGAACCTTAATTAGAGTTTTTAGCTAAGAATTTTAGGGCTTTGTTGAAGTATGAGACTATCTTAGAAAATAAAAATAATAGTATAGATTCTAATGAAGGCTCGTTTAATTGGATTTTTATAGAAGGAGAAGGATTGTTAGTCCAATTATTAAAACTGAAACAATTGGATACACTGGAAATTTCTTCCCATATTGTCAGATCCTGATGAATGGGTGAATGGATGGTTGTGATTAACAAGAGGAGATTAAAGGGAAATAAGGATTTGGAACCATTGAACACGTCTCTCAATTTTCAAAATGAAAATATTATGATAAATTTTTAGTTTTTTTTTTGTTTCTTTTGAGAACTACAACAAGTTTTCAAAATATTCATAGGGTGGTTGTTTTATTTTGTGATGCAAATTTTTGTTTTAATGTAGTTTTCATTATTGAATATCTTACCCTATTAGTCCTTATCTGCGTGTTCCTTCTCTAGAGTTAGGTTCCTAGTTCAAAAAACATCTCTCTTCTTCTTCTTCTTCTTCTAATAATAATAATAATAATAATAATAATAATAGAGTGAAAACATGGTCGTTAGGGTTCCATAGTGATGGCATGGAATAGACATTGGCAGCAAGGATTGAGAGATCACTAAAGGGGATTGCATATAGGGGGTTGGGGATATCAGTTTGGCAGGGAAAATAGTTGCAGTGACAGCCGGGACAGATGGTCTGCAGGAGGTAGAGGATACGATGAGGTAAGGAACAACTTTTGATGGACTGATTCACCCTGGAGCAGTAGGATCCAAGGGGGCGGCATTTAAAACCCATGTTTTCAATATTACGAGTAGTAAAAACCCCATGTTGGCTGATGTAAATCTTGAGTAGAGATTCGAACAAGGGTATTTGGCTGTAGTTTTTTTAATTAAGGTAAATAAAATCTTAACTTCTACTAAGTCAAATAAGTTTATTTGCTTTAAGGGATACGCTCTTCAAGGGGTTCTACAAGGGGAAGCGTGACATTTTGTTAAAGGTTTAATTTGTAAATTAAATCAGTTCTGTCAAAATCTTTAAACCCTTTATGGGTGGATTACAGATGTCTTGAAACCTATAATGAATGGAAATCTGGAGATATATATCCTTGTACAAAGGATTATTTTTATAGCTATTTTTGATAAAATAAAAGATAAGGATAGGATTTTACATCAACAAATCTGGTTTATGGATCATCATACCCTCGTGATGAATCCATGGTATTCTGATTTCAACCTGTCTACTAAATCTTTCAATACTAAGCTTGTTTGGATTCACCTTCCTTACTTTCCTTGGCAGTTTTGGTCCAAGACAAGTATTAAGGTCAGAAGCGATGCCCTAGGAGGATTGCTAGTTGTAGACGAATCCACTCAAGACTATCTTCATACAACATATGCAATGATTATGTTTCATCTTCTTTGACCCTTGCATATCAAATGTTCAAAGTTTTGGATGGGTCGTAGATAACTAATTTTAACTATTTTTTTGTTGTAGTTTTTATTGTTCTAGTGTTGTTATGCATATTGTGTTATTTGACTTTGCAGCCTTAACTATTTGTTCCTCTTCTAACGTCTAGGTTTGTGGTTCGGAAAAACACCCTTTACCCTTAATAAAATAAAGTTATAACATATTTATTAAAAAATTGTCCATAAAAAAAATAGAATATAAAAAGTTCAAATCATATATTCTCTCTATTAAAATCTTGATAATATTTTTTAAATATTGCTTATTTAATAATTATAAAAATGATCATGATTATTTATATTAAAATAAAATGTCAAAATTTAAATAGCATTATTTATAAAGAAAATTACCTATAACTTCTTAAATACATTCCTAAAATAAACCACCAAAAAGATTGAATAATGAATGTGTGATTCCTTTATTTGCGATGTTGGCTAAGAAAACAAAACCCTCTAAAAAATGCAAACTGGATCAGATCCTGATCCATCGTCCACGCCGATTTTTGAGTTACGAAGTATGTCTTAATACATTGTGCCCCTGTGATTGTGCATTCTATTAAAATCTTGATAATATTTTTTAAATATCGCTTATTTAATAATTATAAAAATGATCATGATTATTTATATTAAAATAAAATGTCAAAATTTAAATTGCATTATTTATAAAGAAAATTACCTATAACTTCTTAAATACATTCCTAAAATAAACCACCAAAAAGATTGAATAATGAATGTGTGATTCCTTTATTTGCGATGTTGGCTAAGAAAACAAAACCCTCTAGAAAATGCAAACTGGATCAGATCCTGATCCATCGTCCACGCCGATTTTTGAGTTACGAAGTATGTCTTAATACATTATGCCCCTGTGATTGTGCATTTTAAGCAGGTTTTCAAGTACAAATGAACTTCCTTCGATTATTGACATTTTAAGCAGGTTTACGTTTTCAAAATGGCGGCCGGCTTAGGTTTAGGGTAGATGACAGCCTTAAACTTTCTGGTTTGCCAATTAGACATTCAAACGCACACGACTGCATTGTGGGTCAAATCAACATACTTTCACTCATCACACTCCCATTAAAAGGAACGCTGAGGTGATAGATCTTTAAATAATGCGTGTACCATCCAAAGCTCTTATAGCTAATCTACTAGTGGTCGAACATAATTATTTAGAACCGGATTTTGATTTCAATTCGCTGCAATTCCTTGCTAACCCCGAAATGCAGACACTTTTTTCCGATAATTTGTTGAGCAACTGCTTAATGGAGCACAGTTGTTGTACTTCTCGGATGGGTCTTCCTGCTGATATGATAGACGAAATGGCTAAAACTGGAGGCCCGGAGATTTTTGCAGAAGATGCAAATGTTGGTGTTAAGCCACACTCGGACCGAAGATGGATTGGTCCAAGAGGGACCAGTAGCTCAGTGGTAGAGCACTCCAGTAGCATATGGATGGTCCTAGGTTCGAGTCCTAGCTGGTCCATGTCTCAACATGGTATCAGACCCAGGACCAACGTAGGAGCCCCAAGCACATGAAAGGTGTGGCTTAAGGGGGGGTGTTGGGGTTAAGCCACACTCGGATCGAAGATGGACTGGTCCAAGAGGGACAAGTAGCTTAGTGGTAGAGCACTCCAGCAGCGTTGGATGGTCCTAGGTTTGAGTCCTATGTTGAGACATGGACTAGCTAATCTACTAGTGGCCGTACATAATTATTTAGAACCGGATTTTGATTTCAATTTGCTGCAATTCCTTGCTAACCCCGAAATGTAGACACTTTTTTCCTATAATGTGTTGAGCAACTGCTTAATGAAGCACAGTTGTTGTACTTCTCGGATGGGTCTTCCTGTTGATTGATAGATGAAACGGCTAAAACTGGAGGCCCGGAGATTTTTGCAGAAGATGCAAATGTTGGTATTAAGCCACACTCGAACCGAAGATGGACTGGTCCAAGAGGGACCAGTAGCTAAGTGGTAGAGCACTCCAGCAGTGTTGGATGGTCCTACGTTTGAGTCCTAGCTGGTGCATGTCTCAACATGGTATCAGAGCCAGGCCCAGCCTAGGAGCCCCAAGCACAGGAGTGGTGTCGCTTACGGTGGGGTGTTGGTGTTAAGCCACACTCGGACCGAAGATGGACTGGTCCAAGAGGGACCAGTAGCTCAGTGGTAGAGCACTCCAGCAGCGTTGGATGGTCCCTCTTCGGTTCAAGTGTGGCTTAACACCAACACCCCCCCGTAAGCCACACCTCCCCTGTGCTTGGGGCTCCTAGGCTGGGCCTGGCTCTGATACCATGTTGAGACATGGACCAGCTAGGACTCGAACCTAGGACCATCCAACGCTCCTGGAGTGCTCTACCACTGAGCTACTGGTCCCTCTTGGACCAGTCCATCTTCGATCCGAGTGTGTCTTAACACCAACAGCAAATGTGTATTTAACATGCGAATTGGAGCAATCCTTTGCAGCAGGAAAAAATGTTCAGCAGCAGAGACATTCCGCAATAGAGAGACGGAGTAAAAGTGATCTGACTCTAATCCAAACTTGGACCTGTGTCTTGCCGGCGTTTCCATCGGACCCGGCGTTCGTAGAACGAGCCGTTCAATATTCGTTCTTTGGGATGGAAAATTGGCAAATCGCCGAGGAATCCGCTCTCAGTACCACAGAAACGAGTACGAACGGTAAGAGAAAGGAAAGAGCTTTTGGACAAGCCATATCCAAAAATGCTAGCAACTGAAGCCCTCTCTGAAAACGGAAAACCGTCAAAAAGTTATGAATTTTAACCTTTGCAATAATAGATTTAAATCCACAGTAAATACTGAACTGCGACCTTGCGCAAAGCTTTCACTGGATTTTAGATTAACTGGAGAGTCAAATTCGTAACTGAACTCGCCTCTAAATTTATTGTATCGTGTACCTCGCATTTCTTTTCTCGTCTTGTTTTTCTGTATCTACCTATGGAATGTGATGTACACGCAATGCATAGTTATACAGAGACGGCGAAAGGAAAGGGGGAGGACAAGGTCATGGACGCCGTTAAGTTTCGGAGAACAAAGCGGAGCAGAGCAATAATAATATATGCGTGGAGAAATCAGAGGAAAATATCGTAAAGGCTTTTCGGCACCGCTTGAGAGGCCAAATTACATTCACGTTAGGGTGCGTAGAGGTGAAGCCACGGACAGGCACAGCTTAGCCGAAAGAGTAAGTTAATTCTATAACTCGTTTTATCTGGCAAAACAAAATTTAAACCGAGAGAGAGTATTTCGTTAATTCATAAAGAAAGATGTAAATATTTTGGGCATAAACCAATTATCGCGTCGTTTATATTAGACAAAGTTGAAATGTGGTAAGGTACTGTAAATCAATACTTCAACAAAACTAAGTAGTAAGTTGGGTGCATCTTATTTTCCACAAAATTATTTTTATAAGATAATGTGGCCTGAAGGCGAGGCTTCAGTTTTTTGAAGTTCTTATTTATTTTTTATCGGATTTTGAAGCACCAAGTTTCGAACCAAAGTTACGACTGTTCATCCCATTTGATAAAACGTTATTAATTATTAAAATAATTAATAATTTAATTCTCCCATAACATTTGTTTATTTTAAATTATTTCAGATGACGGGTAAAGCATTAATTCTGGAGGAGATCATCAATCACATTCAGGCTTTGCATCGCCAAGTTAAGATATAGTATTTTTTGTATTAATTGGTATTTTTGTAGGAAAGAACAAAGTTGTAAATATTTTTGTTGAATTTGTGCACAGATAACGACTTCTTGTCCACCAAACAGTGGAATATCTACGGATTTAATTTCATCACCTTATCCTCAATGTCGGCAACCGGAACAGTTGAACGTATGTTTTGAACGTGAAAACCCTCCGCCTAGCCTTTTCCATGACAGGAAAGATTAACTCTGAGTGTTTTTCAAAAATTGTGATTTCAGCCCAAAGTTGTATTCATTTGATATGCACTCGTTGTTATATTAGCCGTGCAATTCAGAGTGTAGGAATTCCATCTGCAAATTTTCCCTCTTTCCATAAAAGGTAAGAGGAAAATAATCTTATGTATCAAAAAAAAATTTCTTTTCCTAGAAATTTAAATGGATTTAAGTGTATTAAAAATAAGACCTTGCAAGAGAAAATGGGCATAAATCAATTCCTAACAATCCGGTCTGTCTGTCTGTGACTTTAAAATTGAGATTAAATAAATGAATATACCTTTTAATAATGACATAAATATTAATTCTAATAACTTTTTAGGAGCTCAATTTTATTTTGGATCATCTCTAATAAACAAAGTTACATATCTTTGTTTCTTACAATGTATATGATTTTGTTGAGAGACCTGATTCCCTTTAAATAGGTATCCTGGCCGTAAAGCAAACAACAGTCCAAGCTAAAGGCTCTTAACCCAATGACTAGTAAGCCCTTAGTTTCCTTTGACAAGGAAACACTAAAAATAGTGATGCACAATGAAGATTTGTACTTTGATAGGGAGTCATCTATCAGTTCAACAACCTTTGGCCAAAGCTCACAAATATGAACATTTAGATCTCTAAACAAAGGAAACCCATCCTTAAAAGGTAAGTTAGATTTGTACCCTACTGCGAAAGGATTCTAAATGATTTTTTTTCATCTCATTTCTTACAAAGCATTGATCCATGATGGGAAAAGATGTTGGGATCAACATCAGTTGAAAAACTTGTTGCCAGGGTTCAACCCACTCACTGAATCATTCACTACTAGATCAATATGGATTCAACTACCTCATCCCCTCTCCCATTTTTAGGCTGATCCCTACTACAATGCAATAGGAAACACCATGGGAAAATTCCAATAGACAGATTTTCCAGCTCCATGTTTAACCACACTAAATTTTCGAGAATCCTCATAAGTATGGACATCTCAAATGATTTACCTGCCTCTTTTGACCTTATAATCGAAGATCAGATTTGGACTTAACCTTTGGACTACAAAGGCCTTGCATTTCAGTGTTGTAGATGCTTTAAAAGCACTTAACATTAGACTGTAACAAATCTAGCAAAAGGAAAACTGACCCAACATTGTGGAAGGATTCCCTCCTTGAACATTTGATAGTGTGTGTTGATGGATACCCTAAATGTGAATCTTCAGATTCAGATGAGGAACCCCCTGTCTTAATAAATAGTTATCACAATTTCCAAGCTTCAAAGGAAAATCACATGGATCAAAACCCTCGAATCACTTTAGATAAAAAGATTACGAATGAAGGATCTTTGATAGACGTTAAGGCTACTCCTTTGCAAGAGAATTTCATAAAGTTAAATGCTGATCCCATTTCATCTATGAAAATGATAGAGATTGGATCAAAGGCAAAACCTAATGCTCTTTTCAAAGGAGATAAGACCTCAAATGACCCTTTCCATCTCATATAATTGGAAATCTCCATCCCAATTTTTTAAGCATTAGATGATTCAATTGGCAAAGGTGAATGGACTGAAGTATGCAAAAAGACAAAAGTAAAAAAACCCATGAAGTTGTTTTCATGTAATAAAATGCTTCTTATAATAAAAAGAGGAACTCATTATCTAGATAAAGATTCTTGGAAGTTACCTTGTTCTTATATTTTGTTTGTTGCAGGTAGGTTGCTTTATTGAATTTTGGTAGAAGAATTTGATGTGGAGTGTCTTGTTGGGCATTTAGTTACCACTGGTATAGGCATCCTAAATGACTGTTATTGTTGTATCTTTATCTCCTTTGTATAAGGCTTTAGGGCCTTTCAAACACTATTTTTAACATTATAAAATAAAAAATATTAAAATAGTCTTATGATTTTATTTCATTACGTCGTATTTTAGACATGCATTAATTTTATTAAATAATGTACTTTGAATCTATACAAGTGTGATGAAAATATACTAACATCCAACCAAAAAGAAATATCAAATCAAAAGAGAGTCTAGGGTATTTTGGGGTAACAATACATGCATCTCTTACTTCAGGAGAGTGCTCAAGATGTCTTCTTCTTCTTCTTCTTCTTCTTCTTCTTCTTCTTCTTCTTCTTCTTC
This sequence comes from Torreya grandis, assembly GCA_037957365.1. Classification (NCBI taxonomy): domain Eukaryota; kingdom Viridiplantae; phylum Streptophyta; class Pinopsida; order Cupressales; family Taxaceae; genus Torreya; species Torreya grandis. The sequence continues at coordinate 2,584,351 of JARHVA010000895.1, forward strand.
TTCTTCTTCTTCTTCTTCTTCTTCTTCTTCTCCTTCTACATCGTATTTTGGACATGCATTAATTTTATTAAATAATGTACTTTGAATCTATACAAGTGTGATGAAAATAGACTCACATCCAACCAAAAAGAAATATCAAATCAAAAGAGAGTCTAGGGTATTTTGGGGTAACAATACATGCATCTCTTACTTCAAGAGAATGCTCAAGATGTCTTCTCCTTCTTCTCCTTCTCCTTCTCCTTCTCCTTCTCCTTCTCCTTCTCCTTCTCCTTCTCCTTCTCCTTCTCCTTCTCCTTCTCCTTCTCCTTCTTCTTCTTCTTCTTCTTCTTCTTCTTCTTCTTCTTCTTCTTCTTCTTCTTCTTCGTCTTATTACAGTGATTTACATGGTTTTGTACAAGTTGATCTGATTTACTATTTATATATTTGATCTCTATTTGTCGATGACTAACTCTTTTTAAACACATGTGGAACATTATTCGAAAAAGTATTATAAGTTAGGAGATTGCTATTAATACCAATTGTTTGGATGTAATACACACATCGAATATGCTAATTATTCTTCATCCCCTATTTACAAAACATCATATATGATTGAAGAACATTGAATGGATATCCAGTATACCCAAATATTATATCTAACATATATTTTAATATTTTAGGAAACACAAAAATATAAGTAAAAATAATTAGGGATGAAGGGAATGTATACCAAATTAATCTAAAATAGTTACATGTGGAATTGGTCACGTTGGCCATAATTTTTAAGATAGAATGGAAATAAAAAATATATGAACTTGATCCCAACTTGTATTATGCATTTTAGGTCCTCGAGTCTCACAATTTTTCAATATTTTTGGTTAAACTAGAGTTTGGAAGATAGATAATTTTACTTTTGTATCCACAAACCGAAGCTGGAAAATTTGTCTCTCAACTATACTACGTGAAATATCCTTAGAGAAAATTTAAATACACCAATGAAAAGAAATGTTATAGATAAGGAGAGGAATATTCTAATAAGGAGATTCACGAGGTTGGGTACTATTATAAAATTAACCTTCATGAATGTGATAAAAATTAAAATGTTATATGAAATGTTTATGTATATAAAATGAAAATTTATTATGTTAAATGTCATAGAATATTGGTTTATAATTCTTTGATATAATTTGGCAAATAACTTATCATTGGAAGCATAAACAAGTGATGTGGCATATAAATATCAAAGATGTTTCTCATGGTCACCCTTTCCATCACAAAGTGTGACCATGTGTGATGCAAAACTAGTTAACAAAGATTGCAAATATATTTTAGGTTTAGGAAGATTATGTAATACATATTTTGAATCAAAATCATGATTTGAATTCAATTTTTTTCAATCAATGTTAGTAACCTTGGCTTCCAAATCTTGAATAACTTGTATAAATGTTTACATATTATACCCATTATGTTTAAAACATGATATTTGAGAGCTCACAAACTTAAATATTAAAACACACTTGTGTTGATGTAGGAATTAAAATAATTAATTAAGTTTCCTATGGAGGATTTAGCAAAATTTATTTTATATTTAATGAAAAATTAGAGATTTGGTTTGATAAACATATCTACTAGACTTAATATTTATATTAAAATAGAGAAATGATTGTTCAATAACATCTTTTTCTATTTTAGTTTCCAATATAGTATAAAGGATCTTTTGGAGATATTTAAGATTATAACAAATATTTTCTCAAAACAATGCAATAAATTTAAATTATTATTCATATCTTATTCATTTTCATTTTGATAATATGTTTCATTATTCTCATGATTAGATCCATCTTTGATGATAATTTATTTAATATGTATCTCATTTTAATTATTTTTATTCATTAATAGTATAATTTGACATGGTATTAGCTGGAAACCTTTTAGCTATTCCAAGGGTAAGCTAAACAATTCTCCATAGTACACAACCTATTTTAATACTATGTCTATATTTCATTAGAATGATAGTGAAAATATTTATAAATACTAAAAGTAAAAATATTAGATGCTGAAAACCCTTGAGCAAGCTAAGATTTACATAATAAAGACTCATAGGTTCAATTTGCCAAATGTTTAATCCTTTTCATAAATAAGGGTTGGAAATTTGCCTAATAAATGAGATATATTGAATCTAACCATACATCATATATAGAAATTACAAAATTCAATATTCTAATTATAATAATATGAAGAACAAAATTTTACTTAACTTTTATAATGATACACAAGAAGATATGAGTAGTGCAGGTTCTAGAATGAACTATTTGAAGATTTGTATTACATCATCATTTTATAAAAATTCTCTCTATCAACTTGAAACTTTCCTCACACTATGGACACTAGTGTCGATGATATTATCTTGATTTTAATACTTATTCCCAGATAGCATTACATTCTCTTTTCTAAAAATTTGACATATGCCTATTAGGGTCACTATCAGCTTATAGATTGTATTTATCAAATTTCTCCATAGGCTTTTGATATTAGTGTGTACCTATAAACCTATATCATCTAATTAGGGAATGTCACCTTTTACAGTAAGATTTGTTGCTTTAATTGAAGTCAAACTAACCTAAAGGACTATTTTTTTTTTGATTGGTATCTATATACATATATAATTAAAAGAGGTCCTAAGACCAATGCACTTCTCCCCATTATATGGTATTTTGTCTAAAAAAGTATTTAATATGGTATATTCAGGTGCATATAGTGATCTAGCTTGTAACATGGAAAATATTGTTCATGGGTTGATCTTTGAATTAGTCAGACTTGTAATATGATTACTCTATGACTGAGTTGAAAATAGGATAAGATAAGGTAGAATATCTTAGTTGTATAATTTATTTTTAATAGTGTAGAAAAATATTGAGAGGTAGTTTGTAGATGATTAATGAAAGGGATTAAACTTTTATTTATATCACACTTTTTAAAATGTTTAACATATAAGGGTTAAAGGAAATAAACAGGATGAACCATACATAGAAAAATATTTGAAAATTTGAGACATTATGAGGTATAGACACATGTTTAGATTAGAGACAATAATGTTGACTATAGGTTCCAAGTCTGAACAAAAGTGTCTAATAAGATGGAAAGTTGTTGAAGCATTGTAACTAATAATGAAGGATATATATCATATATTAAGCATGCCGTGAACTACATAATAATAATAATAATAATAATAATAATAATAATAATAATAATAATAATAATAATAATAATAATAATAATAATAATAATAATAATATGGTGATACTATAATATAATCATTTAGGAAAAGTGAGATCATAAATTAAAACCTTTCCACAATGAGGAAGTTCATGAACCTCACCCTTCAATAGGCCTCCAAAGTTGTCTCCCTCTTCTTTGATGAATACTTAGGGGTGAGACAAGTTGCTTAGATGGGTCACCTTTGAAGGATGATATCATTCCCTCTAGCATTGCAAACAAGAAAGAACACTCAAAGCTTAAATGAAAATATTTAGAATAGGCACTGATCTTATTGAAACTAAATGATAAAATTAGAGTCACCAGTAGAATAAAAAATATAGAATATAATAGCTAACACACTGTTGTGATACATTTTGAAAACATAATTTGATGAATTTAATGATGAGATAATAACACGAAGACACTAAAATTTTCAAAATAATGATCAAAAGTGGATAGACACCTTCTAACATGTAACATTAACAGTTGTTTGCAAGTAACTGAGAAGAATTAAAATTGTCAAATATCTCAAATCCTGGCACGCACCTAAAGGATTGATGTAGATTTAACAACCAAGATAGACCAAAAGTAGAAAATAATAGTAGATAACTTCACAACAACAAATACTTACAGTTATCTATAAAATTTATTGATAAGACAAGTAAGTAGGACTTCAATTTAAATCCTCAACAATGACACCAATTGATTGTTGGTTCCCAATTGTACACCTCTATCACTAGGTCTTTCACACTTGCAAAAAATGGAAAACAAAGATAAAAAAACACTAGTATGCCATTATATTCAGGGAAGGGTTTGGCATCTAGAATTGATTAAATGTAGAAAATGACTGAAAAGTACTAAAAAAGGATACAGTTAGCTCTAGGCTACTTCTGGATCTACATGAACCAAGGTTAGAGGACCTATGGATTAGCTTGCTCACATGGAAAGATTCTATAGTTCAACCTCCATGGGGATTTTTGGCATAAAGGAACACAAATATAACTTGAACACAACCAAACCTATTCCCTCCACTTTAGAAGGGTTGTCACATGGAATGATCGAATGCTCTAGTAAAGACACAACCTACTGAAGGCAGATGGGAGAGTGAATACAATCTTAATTCTAAAGCTTTTTCAACAACATGGGTTTAATGGAAAATTGTAGTGTTGGGTCTTTAAAGCATAAGATGAAAATGAATGTTATATAATCAATATCATATGTATTTACTGGAAAATAAAACTTATAATATGCAAAGTGCATATTATTTATAGGGTAGAATAGGGTAGGATAGATAATTTGTGAAAAAGTGTGTGGTCTTATAGTGTCTTTCAAATAGTAAGGTATCTTACAAACATTCATATCCTCATTCCTTAGTAAAGATGTCATGAAAATTCAAATGCAAGATAATGGAAAATACCAAATGATCTCTAAAAGGCTAAAACATAAATTGAAACTAAACTTTCAAACACTTTTCCTTATCAAATCCATAAACCTAGGGTGCCTTAACAAGTTATTCAACAACATATCCTAAAATAATGTTGAAAGAGTTTATAATCTAGATCTATGCTCAAGATGATACCTAATAGTAAACACAAAACCAAATGTCGAATCAACATAACATGTAAAACACATTTTTGCACTTCATCGACATGAAATAACAAAGAAAAACAAGCATTTTGATTTACTTGAAAAGATATATTACATACATTAGTTTTTCAAAAGGCTACCATGGGGACAAGCATGGTGATATTTATCTGTGTTGGACAAAGGAGACATAAACATACTCTCAGAACTTGTTAATGGATTTACATTTGTAACCAGCTCAGCAAGGGAGACAATATCTACACACAATAGTTGATCTCAAACTTTTTTACATAACCTAGACATAGAGAAAAAAAAAATAACCAAAAATAGTGACCAACCTTTAAATAGAGGACAAAATCCCCTATTTATACATTTCCACCACTTTCAAATCTAGGATTGTGGGTTGAAATTTGTAAAGTTATAAAACAACCATCCAAATTCTATCGAGATGATCCCAGCTAGAAAATATTCTTTGTCATCCCTAAAATCTTCATCTATTTGAAAGAAAAATCATTGATTTAACTACCTCTACAATGGATGATGAAGATTTTCATAAACATTTTAATTTCATGATTGTAGATGCCATTTTAAATGATCTAAAAGGTGAAATTTTGTGGTGGATGCTAAACAAACTTTGTCCTCATGGGTAACTACTTAGAGATGCCCTTGACCACTTACTTGCATAGCTAGAACCTCCTAGACAGTTGCCTTTCCTCTTGTGCAAGCCAAAGAAAGCCCATTAACTTGAGATCATTATATTAGAATTCTTTAGTTATGGTAGAAGTATAAAATGATCCATTTTCCATCTAGAGAATATGCTTCAAAATGGCCCATAGACTCTCTTTTGCCCTATGATTTCTTGTTTTCTATGAAGGACCAATCAATTTTATCTCCTAAGCTAAATTTTACCACATATTGATAGATGGCACTCTACATCCAGTCCAACTAAGCACTTGTGGGGATAAAAAGTGATTACTCTATGTAATTGGCTAAATCCAAACACATGTCACATTCTCATACAATCTTTATGCTAGATCAAATGCACACCATCAATCCTTTAAGAATTCTCTAAGTATTGACATCATTGTGGGACATTGATCTTGAATTAGGCCTCCAAGATCCTACCACTTGGAAGATATATAGGTTTTCTATGTTTTTTTCATTTCTTGGATGTTATCACACTATGTGTAAGTCTCTCATAAGATCTCTAGCCCCATTGATTTATCAACTATTTGCTCATAACATTGATCTCAATTACATGGATCAAATACACTTCACTAATATATTTCAACCCAAGAAAACATGAATCATTGATTTATATCTATCTCATCATGGTTGTGATAGATGTCACTACCACATTTGACACATAACCTTTGAAAATTCTTCTCTAAATTCGTTTCATCAATCTGCTAGATGTATGATTGACTACAAATTGTTGATTTACTTGGTCACTCACGAAGATTTTTACAACTATCTGTCTCATATTTCTATAAAATATATTTTATTTAATTACCCTTGTTTGTCATCAAATCTATTAAAAGTGTTCTTGTAATGGTGAAAAATTTTACCTTCTTGCTCATCTTTGGGCTTTGGTGAAACCTTTACCTATTACAGACTTTTGATCACGATCTATACACTTTATTTCAAATGATCGATCAATGGGAACATTATCAAGATTTTAATGGTTCCTTGTTAGCTTAACACTGAGCACATCTATTTTTGTCTTTAGTCCTTTAAACTTTTCCACTTTGATCACACATCATCGAATCATATTTCCTCAAATCAATCTGCACATTTTAATTGTGATCTGCTACATCGACTGTGATTGGCTCTAAGTTAACAATGAAAACAATTACGTTAGAGTTTGTGTATAAAATAGATTAGTATAAAATTTTATCCTAAGGTCTTGGTGTATAAATAAATATGATAAAATATTTAGGATAGGACTCGAAACTAAGTTCAAAGCAAAGGGACCAAGCATTAATTAGACCAAATAGATAAAAGGACCAAGGTCCATGGGAAATAAAAGGTACCAAATAAAAAATTTAGACTAAGGTTGGGTCATGTTAATAAACAAGACTAAACCTTAGTATAAAATTTAAACTAAGTTCATGGCACATTTAAAGTGTTCTAGCATAAATTGTTTCCACCAAATTGAATTTAAATCAAAGGGCCTAAGCTAGGGAAATTGGAAAAAGGGTCTTAAGGTGCTTAGACATCAATTTAACTTAGATTTTGATAGACCAAAAGATAGTAAAGACCAAATTAACAGGACAATTAACCTCTGATAAACACTTGAAAATAAGAATTGGGTTAAAAAAATTAGGCATCTATGCTTAACAAGGGCTCAATTAGTTCAATGCAAATTTTGGAACTAACACTTCTAATGCATACAAAATATCATATGTTTATTTATAATACATGGGTGAATTACAAATTCCACCTCCATTATAAAACCAAATACATCATTGAAGTCCTTTTACACACAATAAACATTACACCCAAAGATTCTCCTACTATAATAATCTATTAAAATATTATTTTATTCTTTCTTTCACCTACCCCTACACTTCTCCAATCAAATGTTATAGAAGCTAATCAAAATTAAATGTAACAAATTGAAATTAAAATTTTTAGATCCATTTATGAGTTTTAGGGGGAAAGCGGTGCTAGGTTAGAATCACAGTATTAGAGACAAAAAGGAAAGAGAAAAAATAATAGACTAATGTTTTGATTAGAATTAGATGCAATAAAATTTAGATGCACAATAGTAGATTAGAGAAAATACAAGGCAAAAAAATATAGTGCAATAGTAAGAAGAAAAGATATTGGTGAATATTAAAGTAGAATCAAACATTGAGTTTATTGCAGTAGAAGGATTGTCTAACACAGAACAAAAGAGACAAAGATAAGGGAAAGAACAGAAGGAGTAAAGTAGGTAGAGCAAGAGAAATGTTTTTTAACTATAGTTAGAAGAGAACAAGAATAAAATATCAATTTGTAAGTCATTTTGTAAATAGTTGTATCCATATAAAATAAAATATAGTTTATCTATTTGTAATAGAAGATTTGAATATTTACATCTATACTTTGCCTTCCATACCTTTTTATTTTTATCATATATTTTGGTACATTAGCAGCAGTATTTTGTTAGCCCCAAACTATCTCTAAAGTTTCATTCTTTTATTTTATTTTCTATTGTTGGTTGATACCCACCTGATCTTACACATTTTTATATATTATCTACCAACAAATAAGATCAGAGCCCATAGGTTGTAAGCCAATTTAGATATGGTAGCAAGCAATTCTAGTTCATTCCATTAACCCCCGACATTTAATGAAACAAATTTATGATGTGTGAAGTATCAAGATGAAGGCTATATTCAACTCTCAAGAGTTATGGGCATTGGTTTAAAATGGATATAATGAGGTTACAAACCTGACATCCTTCAATTCAATAACCCAAGCACAAAATAATGTGTTGAAGAAAAGTAGGGGAAAGGATGCCAAAGCACTCAGCTAATACAAATGGCATTAGTTGACACAATCTTCCCTAAGATAGTAGATGTTGTCATTTCCAAATAGGCATGAGAAATTTTTAAAAATCCCTATAAAGGGAGTGAAAAGGTGAATCTTTCCAAGTTACAGATCTTAATAAGGATATTTAACACCATAAAAATGAAGTAGAATGAGTCTATCAAGCACTTATTCACAAGGACAATGAATACTTTCAATCAAATAATGACATTTGGTGATACCCTTGAATATCTTAGGATGATTGACAAGGTGTTAAGTATTCTTCAAAACAGATTTTAATTTATAGTGGTTACAATAGAATAGTCAAATGATTTGAGTCAAATGATGGTAGATGAGTTAATGGGTTCCTCGTAAACCCATGAACAAAGTTTGAATAGGTCAGCCATCTCTTCCCATGAAAAAGCATTCAAGACCAATGTAAAAGTAAAAAGAAGAGGGAGAGGATTAAAAAATAGAGAAAGAGGAAAAACATACAATAGTCAATAAGGTTGAATCCATAGTTATCAAGAGCCACCTAGAAGAAGAATAGTAAGGAGCATCAACACTTCTAGAGGAGGATATATATACAAGGGTATGATAAGTCTAGTGTCTAATGTTATTATTGAAAGAGGCATGGGCGCAATGCTAGTGAGTGTATAAAGGAGTATGACATGAATAGGTAGAAATAAAATTTATCTCATACACAAGAGGATGAACCTAATAGGAATGATAAAGGTGGAATTTTATACATATCATGCAATATTGTCGACCAAAGTAGTAAAGAGACATGGTATTTGGATAGTGGTTTTAGCAACTACATAAGTGGGAACAAAGAGATATTTCATCACATTAATGAGACAATAAAATCAGAGGTAAAGATGGGAAATAATGAGAAGTTTCATGTCATATGAAAAATAAGCATTTGTATCAGCACCAATCAAGGGGACAAATTTAAAATTAAATATGTTTACTATGTGCCTGGGTTGAAGCACAACCTTGTTATCATGAGTAGCTTGCCCAAAATGGATACAAGTTTAGATTTCATAATAGTGAATTCATAATCTTTTATAGGAGTAGGTTAAATAATTAGATTGCAATAGTCAAGATGACAAGCAATTGGATGTTTTATTTAAAAATGCAAAGTGATCCCATAGTAATGTTCAAAACTATGGTAAATGAATCTACTCTTTGGTACCTAAGATATAGGAATTTGAGATTTACATGGTCAAATCTTCTTCATAAGAAGTAAATGGTGAGAGGGCTGCCCTAATAGAGTAACGAAATGAAGTGTGTGAATGTTGTATCATAAAGAAACAACATAGGAGTGTATTTCCCATGGGTAAATAATTGAGAGCTAGATCTCCTCTTAAGTTGATCCATTTAGACTTGTGTGGTCCAATTAGGACCCCCTCCCTATCCACAAATGTTTACCTCATGACAATAATAGATGATTTTAGTTGAAAGATATAGGTGTACTTCTTAAAGAATAAATTAGATGTATTTGAGATATTCAAGCAATATAATTTCATAGATGAGAAGAAAAGTAGCCACTACATAATATATTTTATGGATGGATAATTGGGGATAGTATATCTCTAATGAGTTCATGAATTTTCACAAGGATCATGGCATAAATAATTAATTTATAGTCAATATACATCGTAACAAAATTGTGTGGCTAAGAGAAAGAATAGGACCATCCAAGAGATGGCATGGAGCATTATAAAGGCAAAGGCATTGCCTAATTATTTTTGGGATGAGGATATAACAAAAGCCATATATTTTTTAAATATTTTTCCAATAAAGAGTGTTAGGGATATGATCCCTTAAGAATTATGGAGCAGCCAAAAGCCAAGTGTTGAATACCTTAGAGTGTTCAATTATGTGGCATATGCACATGTGCCTATGAAAATAAGGACTAAATAGGATGAGAGAGGTGAGAAGTGAACTTTCATAGGGTATAGTGATCAAGGAAAGGATTACCAGTTGTATCATACCATCACCAAATAACTCATAGTGAACATAGATGTTTAATTCATTGAGCATAAAGCTTGGGAAAAGAGACAATAAGAAGAACAAGCAAAACCAAGGGCCAATGGTCCCTTTATTGAATCTAAACCCACAAGTATTACATCCACTCATGCACCAAGTTGGATCCTTATTTCACAAATGACTAATTCATCTAGTGGCAACATCCATCAAGGAGGTAAAGGATTTGTTCATGAGTCAACATCATCCTCCTCTAACTCAAGTCAATGCCTAGAAAGGATAAAAATCTTGAAAGTAGACTTTGAATAGTCAAGGAATGAGCAAAATGAAGATGAAACTATGAATTATACTCTCCTTTTATCAAATAATCCTATCTAATTTGAATAATTAGCCAAGGAAAATAAGTGGTGTGAGGAAATAGACAAAGAAATGCACACGATAGAGACAAATCAATCTTGTGAGTTAGTTGATCTATCAAAAGGAAAATAAGTCATAGGATTCAAGTTAGTGTATAAGATAAAAACCAATCACAAAGGTAAGATAGAGAGACATAATGCAAGACTAATGGTCAAGGGATACCAACATAGACATAGACATGATTAGAATCAGATGTTTGCACCTGTAACAAGGTTAGAAATGGTGAGCACATTCATAGACATTACTGATCAACACAAGTAGAGGATGCATCAAATAGATGTCAAGTCAACATTATTGAATGCAGTGCTCAAAGAAGTAGTTTATATGGGATAACCACCTAGATATGAGATTCTCTATCATGAGAACAAGGTATATAAGTTGAAAAGGGCATTGTACGGGATCAAGGAATCTCTAAAACCATGGTACAGTCATATGGACTCATACTTGTTGAGCAAAGTATTTAGTAAAAGTGCAAGTGATCCCACACTCTACATCAAAGTTAGCAAAGATGATATTTTGATTATTTTTTGGTATGAAAATTATCTAATATTCATTAAAAATATAAATTATTCCATAAAAATATTTAAAATAGTTATGATGAAGGAATTTGAAATGACTTATTTAGGCTACTTAAAGTATTTTATTGGGAGACAAGTAAATAAAATGGATGATGGAATATTTATATGCCAATATAAGTATACAAATGCTATTTTGGAGATGTTTAGGATGTAGTACATCAGTCTTGTATCCACACTAGCTGTGACAAGCTTAAATTTGTGCAAGGATGATTGTAACAATAATGTAGACCCCACAAAAATATAATAGACTAATGGGAATCCTAATGTATTTAACTAAAACTAGGCTAGACATCTTTTATGTAGTTAACCTCATATATCGATTCATGTAAATGATAAAGGAGACACATTGGCAAGTGGGCAACATGATATAGAGATATGTGAATGAAACAAGTGATTATAGAGTTTTGTATGTAATAATAGATGATTTTTAACTAGTAGGCTATAAAAATAATTATTGGGCCAATAGACTTGATGAATGAAATGTCACTTCAAGGTATAAATTTTATCTTGGGTCAGGAGCCATATCTTGGGCTTCAAACAAACAACCCACAATATCACTTTCTATAGTTGAAGTAGAGTACATAGTAGCCAATGAAGAAATATGCCAAGCTATATCATTGAGAAAGACACTTTCAGATTTTTACAAGGAGAAATAATGATCTTCTATAGTATTTTGTTATAATATATCCTCTATAACATTGTCAAAGAACCTCATCTTTCCTGGTAAAGTTAATCACATTACAATACGGTATTACTTCATTCAAGATTTAGTTGAGAATAACACGATAGAGCTTCATTTTTTCATGTGATATCAATAGATAGATGATATTTTTAATAATCTAATATCTATAAACACTTTAATATACTTAAGAGGAAGGTTAGTGGTCATTAATGTAGCAGCATTAGGCCTACAAGGTTTTATTTTGCCTATAGACTCCTATAATAGAGCTTTTGACACTACTAGTCCAACTTTGGACTCTTACAATAGAGCTCTGAACTCCTATAGGTCAGCTTTAAATTAATACAATCTAGCTCCAAACTCACATAGTTTAGGTCTCAACTCCATGAGGTTGACTCCAAACTCCTACATGCTAGGTTTTGACTCATTTCGTAGCACAACATAGGACTCAGTCTGTAGCACAGCTACAAACTTTTCCAGTCTATCTTCAGGCTTATTCCACAGCATATTTATGGACTATGCCAGTCTAGCTATAAAATCTATTAGTAATCCTATATAAATTAGTAATGAAGCTCTAGACATGTACAGAAGAGGTACAAAAGCATTTGGGTAGATGAAGAGAAGTTATAAATATGTTTTGAAATCTAAGAAAATTTCCATAGACTATGATAGGAAGGTAAAGAATAAAACGAAGTGTTAAAATATTATTTTATTTTTTCCTGCACCTACCCCTACCTCACTCCAATCAACTAATATAGCCATCAAATATAATTAAATGCACCAATTTGAAACCTAAAATTTTGGAGTGATTTGAAAGTTTTAAGGGGGAAACGATGGTAGGTGAGAAACATATTACTAGAGACAAAAAGGAAAGAGTCAAAATAACACAAGAAGGCGTGAAATAGAAATAGATGCAGAAGTAGTACAATGAACAATAAAAAATTGTGTTGAAGATAAGGCATAGAAATATAGGACATCAATAGGCATAAAAAATCCTAGAGAATATTACAGTAAAATTAGACATTGAGTTTAGGGAAATAATAGGACCATGCAACACATAGTAAAAGAGAGGAATAAGGGGAAGAATAGAAGGAAAAATTTGGTAGAGAAAGATGAATGTTTATTTACAATAGTCAAAAGAGAACAAGAACATAATATCAGTTTGTCAAAATTATTTTGTAAATAGGTGTATCAATATAAAATCATAAATAGTTTATCTATTTGTAATAAAATATTCGAATCATTCTAATATATGAAAATTCATATCTTTTCTAGCCATACTATGTCTTCCCTATTTTGTTGTTTTTATCATATATTTAATTGTATTAGCAACATTGTTCTATCTGGATCAAACTATCTTTGAAATTTTGATTTTCTATTATTGGTTTTTACCCACTTAAGCTTGAACCTTTATATGTATTTTATGCCAACATAGTCATCTTCACTCCACCTTTCATAGACATATCTATATCTCACCCTTCCATTTCTTATTATCTAGGATGAAATATCTTATTTATGGATGTGAAATTCACCCATGACTATAGACCATGCCATAGTCCTCCTCCTACTATCATTTAAGAGTGGACCATTCCTCAATATGATATCATCCATTACATACCACCATCCTTGATTATCCCTTATGTTCTCAAAGTCCTCATGCACAAAGGCTATCTTAAACATGTAAGAAATAGTTTCAACCATTTATGAGGAAGGTTTGAAAATCCAAAATAAGCATACACTGATAATTCATCCTATAAGAGAAAGGGATTCATGTACTTGATATTTGGTCTTAATCTACATACATTCCTTATCTGGACCTGAGAAAGAGGAAGAATTTGTGCTACCATAAGTGAGGTCTCCTTGATTCTCTACATGGAGGATTTCCTCTTCAATCAATTTTAGGAGTCTCTCTATTAAATCTACCTTCTACTAAAATTCATACCTTGAAAGAGCTTTAGTGAACAAATAAAATAGGGCAGAGATGGAGGCAAGATGGAAAAAAAATAGTCTTTATACAATAATTAGATAGGAAATTAACAATCTACTCCCTTCCCATATGTCCCTCAATAAAACCTTCCTACCCACCCAATATTAACTAGGGGGAATGAGATATTTTGAATTGAGATCCAATAAACTGGCCCTCGGTAATTTGCTTCACAATACAAGTCTTCATGAGGACTCAGGCGAAGATTGTCATTTTTCACCAAGAAATCCATAGGATCATTGATCAATTGAAACCTATGGGAGGAGAAAGTAATATTATAAAAGAAAGGAATATAAAGGAAAATATCTTTGGATGATAGCATTGAGTTTCCATTGAACTGTGCCACCTAATTTTACTATGTTCATGACCAACATGGAATCTTCTTTCGCTATTAAATTTCTTAATCTAGTATCTAGAGTACGTATCAAAACTTTAAGAAGAGCACAACACCTTATCATTATTTTCTTTAAATAGTTAGTCTACTCAAAAAATATTAAGGTTCTATTTAAAAGTGTCATTATAATTGATCTTAATAAAAAAGTTGTTGGGGATACTAAGAGGTTAGCACTTTTTAATTATTAGATAAAGTAAGATTCGAGTTAATTTTCCATAAATTTTACTTTGGAGTAATGTGGTGATCATATCCTAAAATATTTTTTGGGGATCAAAATATTTACATTAAAAACTTCTAGGATTACGTGTTCAATTATAAAGATAAAGATAATTTTTAAGAATGAAAAATTTATAAGATTCTATTATTTCTCTTTAAATACTCCAAATAATTAGGGATAAATCCATATCTCAAATAATTTTTCCATGATCATCACCCTCATTTAAATTAACTATCATCTCTTAACTGTCACCCATTGCAACTTCATATTATAAAAAATTCATCAAAATTTTATCTATTTACCTTACAATGAAGAATGCGATCCTATTTTTTTTTTAATTTATTTTATAAAGGGACCAAAATAAAAAGACCTTTATATCCAATCCTTTTGAAACATGTTTAGAAAAGAGGATTTATTTAAGGTACACACAACTCATGTGCACGTGTGCACAAGCACGGGTGCACGCACGCACACACCCACCCACACACACACACATACACACACACCTTGGAAAGACCCTGATGGATCCATACTTTGTCCACAAGGTTAGCTGCATATTTTCATATTTCACTTTGTAACTCCCTAATGGATCTCCATTGAATTTTATAATGTGTTTCTCCATAGATACTCTAAGGTGATCCATTTGAGAAAAAAATGTTGCAGCCATTAAGAGAGGGTTTATCGATGTCTTTTGAGGGTCTCAAACTTGGTTTAGCTATTCTTTTTATTAAATATTAACTCATGAACACTAATAGTGTGTGACATTTTTTTCATTAACATGTAAGGAAGAATGATGGCTAAGAGGACATGTGGTAGACAAGACATATTTTAATAAGTTGACTTATCTATCCTTTCATATATCACATGAAAGAAAGTTCATAACTAAGGACCTACACTTAGAAATTCCTAACATGACATCTACATATCTAGATAAAAATTTTGTAGATAAAGGTTGGGCACCTAATATTATCAAGGTGATTCCTGTGTAAGAACAAATTTCAACTATATTTTTTATATAAATATATTTTCTAAAATATTTCGGTTCTTAGTTAAAAATAAATTAATCCCGACATTTTTTTTTTATTTTAATTGAAAAACCTCATCATATTTCATTTTTTTTTTCTAATACCTACATTGCATACATTGTGATAGTTTGAAATACAAACTGAATGAGTTGAACTTTATTTGCCCAAAAGAGCCATTCACCTCTCCAAGTGACTAATATATTTGTATAAGTATTAATCTTATTTTCTAGATATTCTTTTTTAGAAAGGCCATAAAAGAGGAGAACTCACAAATTCATATAAGGGAGACAACCAAATTAGAATATTAATATTGCTTTCACCATCATATTGTTGAATATCCAAGATAAATAAAATCTTTAATTTTCACAAGAAATAATATCTTATAAAGAGTTTTAATTTCATCTAAATTAGAATATTAAGATTTATTTCATCTTCATATTGTTGAATATCTAAGATAAACAAAATATTTAATTTTCACAAGGAATAATATCTTATAAAGAGTTTTCATTTCATTTAAAGAGATAGTAAACCTTGTCACAAGTCTCATAATATAATGGGTTCAATTAAATATAAAATGATCCTTTGATTATTTGTCACTATTAAAAATAGGTCCTTTATTTATAATTGTATGTACATAAAATTAATATTGTGTAACAATTTTTAAATATCTATAATAATCTTATAATTTAATAAAATATATTGAAGATGCTTTACAATATCGTATTAATTGAATATGAAATTATAAATAATCCACAATACTTATATTTTTTAATATAAAATATACATGACCATACAATTTCTTCATACATGACCATACAACCTATTACTAAGTTAGAATGTATTCCAAGATAACAACTCTATCTTGAATGTGATGAAAAATGAAGTGGATATGTACCTTAATGTGCTTGGTCTATTGATGCTCAACTAGGTTACAAGATATATGAATTTTAGTATTAGTGTCACACCAAAGTATAGTGGGTGGATCCTAGGTGAAGCCAAACAGTATAAATAAGTAATAAATCCAAATAATCTAATGAAACATTGTAATTGCTACCATGTACTCAATCTCTATAGATGCAATTGTAATATCCTCTTTCTTTTTATACATCCAATCAATAGGTGAAGAATTAAGACAAAATATATAGCCAGATGTGGAATACATGTAATCAAGAGAAGCTACCCAATCTAAATCAATATATCTAATAAAAAAAGTAGAACCAATGGTGTGGTATAACCCAAAATGAGTAGTGCCTTAAATATAATATAAAATCCTTTTGGAAACCTACCAATGACTGTCATGAGGGTCATGTGTAAACCTAGATAGAATCATAAACACAAAATAAATTTTGAGGTGAGTATGGGTCAAATACATAAGACTTTAAACCATTTATCTATACAATGTAAATTTACAAAGTGGAGTAGTAGAAGAGGCAATGAGAGTCATTACAGACTAAATAGGAGAAGGACTTGACTTGCAATCAACCATGCCAAAACTATTAAGAAGATCAAGGGTATACTTCTAGTGACTCAAATAAATCCCTATATTTGACTGTAAAATATTTAAACTAAAGAATAATTGCAACAGATTAAGATTTATCATGTCAAACTCTGATAAAAGTGCCTATTGAATAGTCTAAATCTAAGACAAGAAGTTGTATGTTGGAAGCATATTGTCAACATACAATACTAATATAATAATGTCCTCCCTAATAAGCTGAATATTAACTATGAGATTGGATTAGATGTAAACATAGCCATTGGAGAAAATAAATGAATCCATCTTCTCATACCAAGGTCAAAGTGCATGTTTGAGATAGTAAAGAGATGTCCTAAGTTGAAAAATAAGAAAAAAATCATGAACAAACCTAAAAAAATGCTCCATATAGATTTCTTCATGAAATTATCCATGAAAGAAAGCACTCTTAATGTTCATCTGATATATTGGATAACTTTATGATGTAACAAGATAAAGTATAAGATGAATATAATTCATCTTGGAAACACATGAAAAAGACTCAAAGTACTCAATACCTTTGACCTGTAAGAACCACTTTTCAACAAGATGTGCCTTATACTAATCAACATAACCATCAGATGCATACTTGGTATGGTAAATCCACTTCCACCTAAAAAAATTTCTTCCCTTATAAAGAGTGGCCAAATGCTAAGTGTGATTTTCCATTAATGATAAATATTCATTTTTCATGACATCAACCCACTCAAGTATCCCATGAGACTTTGAAAAATAGCATGGATCCCCAAAGAATGCTTGATAAAAAGGTAAAACACTTGTAGAATGTGAATGATAATGTCCAATAGGTAGAAGATCATGTATGAAATGTGCTTCCTCAAAAACTATAGTATGATCCCACTTAGGCATATTGGTAATATCACTAAGAATAGGATCCTCAGCCTCTATAACCTACATAGGAATCTCCTAAACTATCTTCTCAAAGAATGAATCCTCAAGCGATGGTGAATCATTGAAAGAAGAAGTAGAAGGCATAAAAGAAGATGAAGAGTCATGAGATGTGAAATGCTCATCAAATTATGTATGTGTTTGAAAATAAGCATCATGAGTATAAAGATATAAAATATGAAATACCATACAAAAATCAAAGGTTTGTTATTCTTATCTAATGCTTTCCTTTTATTTTTAGGTATAAATTCCATGGCAAGGATCCCAAAGACTCAAAAAGATGAGACACCAAGCTTGGTTTCGGCCTAAGTTTCCTCTAGAGTCATATGTTGAAGCGCTTGATATGGTGTGTAGTTCTGAATGTATTTCACATAATTAAATACCTCTACCTAATAGACATGAGGTAAATCTCATGAATGCATCATGAAATTAGCCATCTCCTTCAAATTTTAGTTCTTCCATTATGCTAGCCATTATGTTGTAGTTTATGATAAAAAATTATGGTGAACAATACCATAAGATGATAAAAAGTCATAAAACTCTCAATTGTAGTACTTCCCCCATTATATATATGAACCTTCTTTATGTAACTCAAATACTATTTATCGACCAAAGCCTTAAAGTCTCTGAAGTGATAAAAGACATTACTCTTATACTTGAGGAAATATATCCATGTATGCCTTGAGAAATTATCAATAAAGGTAAGTGCATACGTAGCTCTTTTGAAAAGAGTAGGAAAGAGCATAAAATCACTATGCAGAAGCTCAAGTGGTGAATAAGATCTCATTGACATACCTTTAAGAAATAGATCATGTTGTTGTTTCCTTAATGCACAAGCAAGACAAACTCCCTCAAGACATGAAACTATTAGAAGACCCTCTACCAGATTGTGAGTGTTCAACTCCTTCAAATATATATAGTTTAGGTGTCCAAATCTCTCATGCCAAAATCAACTCTTAGAATTTTTATGATGAACTAAACACATTCCTATAATAAAAATATCATAAAAACCCTCAAAATAGTAAAGTTCAGGACTATGGTCAATAATACCCTATACAATAAGTGTGTCTAGCTCTAAAAAATAATGAACTTCAACACAATATGATGTGAAAGTCACTATCTTGCCTTGACCAGAATGTCAAATCTAATAAACTTATAGTATATTGGTGGTGATGTCTAGAAAATATAATGTATCATTGATACAATAACCATCTAGATATATGTCACCTTTTTCCTTAACATAAATGAAGGAAAAATCTCCAACCTCAATGTTGGAAGTAGAACTCAAAACAAGAGATATAAAGGATTCTTTGGAAGAAGTCATATGGTATGAAACACCATAATCTATAACCCAACTATCTAAAATAAGTAACTATGATCTCTTGATAACATTAAGTGTATCATATTTTCATGAGATGGACAAGGAGAGGATATATATATATATATATATATATATATATATATATATATATATATATATATATATATATATATATATATATATATATATATATATATATATATATATATATATATATAAGAGAATGCAAGTGTTAGATTATGTTGTTAGGGAAAATATATATATATATATATATATATATATATATATATATTCCCTAACAACATAATCTAACACTTGCATTCTCTTGAAACACCTAGACTCTTCATCACTAGTCCCCCCATAATAGGAGTAATATAGGTCATACTTATTCTTGGATTTAGAAGATGATTTGGGTTTATAAGTATTAGTGTTTGGCTTAGGTGCATTTTGATGTGGAAGAGGAGTGTTTTTATTCTTAGTCCTAGATTTTCCCTTGTTCTCGGGATGCGATGAAACTAAGGATTTTGAGAGGTGGAAGACTCAAGGTGAAATAATTTAGATTCCTCCAAATTAAGTCTCTCACAAAATAACTCTAGATCTGATATTTTGAATGTGGTACCTAAGGCATCTATAATTTATAAAAAGGTATAAAAAAATATTTGGAACGGGCCACTCAACTTAGATAAAATCAACTACACACACTCTTCATCCTTCTTATCTGATCCACTCCCCTTAAAATATGTCAACAAATGCTTAAACAAAGGCAAAGTCATCTAGATCTAGTGAAGTAAGCTTGAATTCAAGTTGCATAGCTCACAAGTGGTCTAATTTTCCAAATAAACCATTTAGCATAGACCATATTTTTAATGGACTAAAGGATAAAATATCTAGATATTGCACTACCAAACATGAGAAATACATGAAATATATAGTCTATCACATACCACACTATCCATAAAATATGTATTTACTTACCCTATTAATATAGTCCCTAAGTAGTTTAAAAAAAATATAATATACTTTCTAGAAAAAATAAAAGCAAATAGAAAATAAATTAAACTAAAATAAAAATATTTTTATGTAAATAAACCAAAAAATTTCATCCTGAGGTCCAAGTAGAGAATTTCAATGTTAATATAATCTGAGGTGATAGGGGAACTTATTCATTTTTGGATTATGTCTAAATATGAATAAGATTTACTCATGGGTTTCGAATTATATTTAAGTTTGAATGTTATTATATTTCATTTTTTGGAATTAAAAAATATATATATGAAATCCTAGGACCAAATTCAACCAAACAACAAGAAATGCTCTAAATAAAAATTATGTTCACTAGAATGTTTAATGCTCTTGTTTATTTTATAATAAAATACTAATAAAAAATAAAGTATTAAAAACTAACTCAGATCTACAAATATATGTATGTATGCATGAAAAATATAAAAATATAATGAATTTGAAAGGAGATTTTAATAGTAAATTGATAAATATATATGTAAACCTCATTGAAACTAAATTTATGCTTAGTGCGTAGGATGACTATTGAAGAAAATTAACTTAGGATACCTATGAAATGTGTCTCAATAAGAATAATTGTTTCAATGTACACTAGGATTGGTCTTCATTTCTACAATGAGGTTGTATTACGACCTTATCCATTGACTGTATCCATGTCTTTATTGACTATGACTATTTTTGTGATCTAAATACTTTTCCTATCTGTGACAGATTTTTTAATGATTGTGTGTCCCTATTTTCTACATAGAAAGACTTACAAGTGTAAAATTCTTGGTCCTACATAGTAAACACAATTGATATAAAGTGACAAGGAAGAGAATCAGGCAAGGGGAATAGAAAGATATTATTATAAATCCGTACATAAATTTAATGTTTCTTACCTAACACAAAATGGCCTCATGCCAATTTAATTTCCATATCTAAGTTTATGTGTGCAATGTTGGATGAAACATTATATTTTATTTTTCCTATGATTACCTTTAAGACAATAATGTAAATGATGTATTGAGCCTTAAATCCTACAAATAAATTTTTAATTTGGAATAAATAAGTAGATATAAACTTTTTCAAGCTTTTATGATAATAGAGATTCATATTGACCTCCTAAAAATACCATTGTTTGTAAATAATTCTTAAATAATAATTTAGGGTCTTATTGGGGCATGAAAGAACTGAACCAAAAATATAAACATTCATAAAAATAAATGTTAATGAATTAAAAACTCTAAAATATTCTATAGATTAACTAGGACAAGTCTACATTACATGAACATAGCACAATGTGACCTTGTTAATGAAGTGTGACATTGTCAAAAAGCCACAATACAAAAAATGTAAGGACATAGAATGATTTTGTGGATCTCTGAGGTAGGTTTTAGAATATGAAATAAAAATATAATATTCATTAAAATATTTAAACAAGAGATATCAATCTAAGGCTTGAAATAGAATATGCCAATATGTCCCTTTTTCATCGTCAATAGTTTAATAAAAAAAGTTATGAAAAATACATGTTGTATAAGTGGTTGTGTCAAACTTGTGTGTCTAAAATTTCTCTCGCTCCATGTATATCTTGAGGTAAAATTGTATTCAACATTATTTTCTTGATCTATTTCATGTCTTAGTATATCTAGTGTTCATAATAAGCATGGTAATAAAGGCTCATTACAAGCCAACCCTAGAGTTTAAAATTTAATCATTAGATGCCTAGTGACATTTGGATTCATATTTAGTGTGTAGAGTGCCATGAATAAATAAAATATATGTTTTTTACCCAAAGATGCTTAATTTTATTCTTTGATGGTATATTGGACCTAGGAAACATAAACAACATACTTGGGAGTATGTTGAAATTGATATCCACTCATCTATGTTTATTTAGGAAAGATCTTTCTTCCATTTCTAAGACTCATTATTTTTCAACCATAGAGATCTAGATCAATAATATAGTTTTTATTTAAGTACTATATTAAATTACATTACTATTCCACCTACTTCACAACCAAGTGAACATTTAAAAGTGGATTAATTTATTATATTTTAAAAATATCCACAATCTTTATTTTATGTGAAATTAGATTTTAACATTTATCTATATACATATCTAATTTGGTGCAAATCATGAAATATCAGTACCTTAATATAATTTTGAGGGGTCACCCTTATATATCTCTCAATAAAACCTCTATTATATTTTTTACTAACATCCTATGCATACCATATGGTATATCCCAATTAACATTCTCTCTTCTTTTTTAAATGGATGTGCCCATATACCCCTTTATACTTTTCATTTTAATCATTAGAATTTAACACCTTAATATTGATAATATTTAATTTAAGTTCACCTATAATATTCAATTATGATGATCCATTTTCACACACAAGAACTATAGATTAGACGTTTAGTATTTAAAATAAAAAAATTATGTGTGAGGAATATTGTGTGAGTCAATATTTGAAATAATTTTATTAATTTGTTGCATCAGTTATGACAATTAACAAGATATTCAATGTACCTTAGCCACCTAAACCCTAATCCTAACCACCAATATATTTTAATGTTAGGGATTTATCTATTCAGGCACATAAAAGATTCAAAGTGAAATTGATAACATAGAATCAAAGAGTACATCTAGGAAAAAGATATTAATAAAATCAAAATTAAATTTTTGAAGATTCTTCTAATATTAAAATTTCCACTTTAAACATCTAGTAAGGAGAAAATGAAATATCTAAGAACCTTTTTCTATAATATCTAAAATATAGTGTGATAATTGTCATAGTTTCAATTGTACATTTTCAAAGTCAAATTTTCATGACATGTCTTTTATAACATTGTATAAAAAATTGTCATTTCTATTTTTATGTGTGTATATATAAGACAAATGTTCTTTAAAATATGTCCTTCAAATTAGATTTCATTGTCAAGGAATATCTCTTTTATCAAATTTACTTAGAGATTACATCTAACATTATTTGTTAAGTTAGGTCATACCTAAAACTAATTATAATTGTTTATTGAATTTCAACAATCAATATCTAAACTCTTTATCATACGACCATCTAATTTTATATATTAATTATATTTATTTTGATTAAAATATATATTATAAAATATTAAATACATATAATTCATTTATTTGCACTAATAATTAGGTGCAACAATATAATGGGAAGGGAAGATTATAGGCACAATCGAAACTAAATATATAATTGGAATATAGTAGGATAATCGACATTTATTTTTATTTTTGTAGTTCAAATGCCCATAGTCGTGAAAATTTGAACTAATGACAATGGGAGCCTACAGGCGGGGGCTAGGTTGTTGGTTTTGATATTTTCCTATAAATATAAAATCACGTAAAATCAAGTGAAAGATTTTAAATATATTACACTATGACATGATTGCGGATTAATCAAAATCTACTTAAATCAATCAAGTAAATTTGATTTAATTTAATTTTTTATAACAACCACTTATATTGGAATTCATTTTTCTAGCTTTAAACTAATTAATTATAGAGTTATATTAATAATAACATTATTTTTATTATAATAATAATTACAATAGATTTAGATTAATATATTATTATAAATAAAATTTACTAAAATGTATATATATTCAATGAATATCTTTTATAAAATGAGATAATTAATTTATAAATATATCTTATAAATATATAAAATAAAAATTTATGACATATTTTAAGAGTTTATTTTGAATTAATTTTTTTGGAGTTTGGATAATGGCGTCCTTTTGGTTAAGCCCAGATAATTATATTTCCAACTTCATAATGAAATTTTGAATATTAAATTGATTTATATTTGGTTTTTTAACCTTCTTTTTCAATTTTTAGACAATACTTTGCTTAGTGACATAAGAAATACTATTGGTGATTTTTGGATGGTTGATGTTATAACAGAGGAAATAGGACATTATACTTGTCCATGTATTTTGGTAAGGAGTTTAAAGTTAGGAACACAACATTGATCTAATCCCTATATTTCAAAGGGTTACCTTTTAGAGGTTTAAGATATTGAGAGTCATGTTCAATAGTTCAAATACTCAACAGAAGGATGTTGGGATTGAATACATAACTATTTAAGCCACTAATGAGAGTGAGGAAGAAATTGAAGGTCACAATTTGATTCTAAAAAGCCCTATGGAAGTTTTGAATCATCCCGAAAAATATGGATCCTTGTGTAAAGTCTTCAGGTAAAGAGTTTAGGGCTTTGTTGAAGTATGAGACTATGTTAGAAAGTAAAAATGATATTGTAGATTTTGAAGAAGGACCGTTTAATTGGGGATTGTTAGTCCAATTATTAAAACTAAAACCATTGGATACACTAGAAATATCCATCCGATATTTCCATTTCTTGAGGAAGAGGTAGAATTGATGGTTGTGAGTAATGAAAGGAGAGTAAAGGGAAATAAGGAAATGGAACCATTGAATGTATCTCTTAGTTCTCAAAATTAAAATATTATGAGAAAGTTTTAGTTTGTTTTGGTTTTTTTTTAGATCTACAATAGGTTTACAACATATTCATAGGGTGGTTGATTTATTTTGTGATGTAATTTTTTTGTTTTAGTATAATTACTACTATTGAATATCTTTCCCTATTAAGCCTTATCTACTTGTTCCTTCTCTAGGGTCGGGTCCCTAGTTGATAATAATAATAATAATAATAATAATAATAATAATAATAATAATAATAATAATAATAATAAGCAATGGGAGTGTTGATGTGGCAATTAGCATTCCATAGTAATGGCATGAAACAGGTATTGGTGGTAGTGATTAAGAGATCTCCAAAGGGGATTATGTATAGAGGGTTTAGGGAGATCCGTTATGTAGGGAAGAGAGTGGGGGTGATAGGGGACAAATGGTCTATAGGAGGTAGAGGATGCAGTGAGGCAAAGATCAAATTTTGATCCATAGATTCATCCTAGAGAAACAAGATCCAAGAGGTAACATTCAAAACCCCTATTTTCAAAGTTGTGAGTAATAAGGACCCCATGTTGATGGAAGTAAATCTTGAGTAGAGATTGGAGCAAGGGTATTTGCTATAGTTTTTAAAGAAAGGTAAATAAAATTTTAATCTCTGCTAACTTGAATAAGTCTATTTTTTTTACAGAGATGCTCTTGAATGAGTTTTTTAAAGGGAGGTGTGGTATTTTATTAAAGTGGTATTATAGCCAAATCTTCAAACCCTTTATGGGTGGATTACAAAGGTCTAAAAACATCTAATGAATGAAAATTTGGGGATATATCCTTATGCAAAGTGTTTTTTATAGTTGTTTTTGATAAAGCAAAAGATAAGGATAGTATTTTACATCAACATATCTCACTTATAGATCTTCTTAACCTCATGATGAATCCATGGTAATCTAACTTCAACCCAGATATTTAATCTTTCAATACTAGGGCTATGTGGCTTCACTTTCCTTATATTCTCTACAGTTTCTGTCTAATGTAAGTCTTAAGGTCATATGCAATGCCCTAGAGGGATTGATAGTCATAGATGAATCTATTCAAGATTATTTTCATACAACATATGTAATGATTCTAGTTAACATTGATGTTAGTAGCCCAACTCCTAGCAAATTTGGAGTTGAATGTTGTTGAATGAATTTGGATGTAATCCATCTATTGTGAAGGATTATCTTTTAGATGTAGATGTGGTTTTGCAAGATGACATTTGGTGGATTCATGCTTATTAGGTCCAAGAGAGATACATGAAATTTCTTTGGGGAAAAATGTTCACAGGGACCTCTTGACATTGAAGTCAAAGATAATGAGACAATAGAAGAACATGTCCCAGAGAAAGAAGAAAGCATCACTGATTTGAATGAAAAGGAACAGAACCAGGTGGTTAGCGATTCTCAAAATTTCAATATTAATACAACCCCTAATGTGGTTTTGGCAACTCCAATTGTTTTAGGGAAGGAATGGTTGGCCATAATTTTATTGCAAATCATCAAGGTTTCATAAATTGAAGAGGAAAGGTCAAAAGATAGTTTAGCTCCAATTGATGATATGGCAGTGTCTATTCCCATTCAACTTGACACTAAGGAAGGAGGGAATTGGAAAGTGGTAAGCTAAAAAATAAATGTAAGGAGAAGGTACCCCCTCTTAATGTGACTTTTCAATCTCAAAAAGGAAATGCATATGTTCATGTTTATGATTGTTGTATTTGTTGAAAATATGGGCTTTTTGGCCTTTGATATTAGTTTTATTTTTTGGTTAGTTTTAAGGCAGTCGTTTTCATTGTCTTTCACCCTTGGATCATAAATGTTCAATGTTTTGGATGGGTCCTAGACAACTGTTTTTAACTATTTTTTATTTTAGTTTTTGTTGTTGTAGTGTCATTGTGCATACTTTAATATTTGTCTTTGTTGGCAATGGTTATTTGTTTCTCTTCTAAGCTATGGGTCCTTAGTTCAAAAAAAAAAAAAAATCTACCCTTTACCCTTAACAAAATAAATATTATAACATATTTATAAAAAAAATTATCCAATAAAAAAATTCAAATATAAAAAATTCAAATCACTTATTTTCTCTATTAAAATCTTGATAATATTTTTTTAAACATCACTTATTTTCTAATTATAAAAATTATAATGACTATTTATATTAAAATAATCCACTTTAAAAAAATTGCCTAAATTTATGTAGAATTAGACTAAAGCAAAATTATATAGAAAAATAACCATAGCTTCCTAAATACATTCCTAAACTAATCCACAAAGTAAGTTGTACAATGAATCTCTGATTCCTTTATTTGGGATGTTGGCTAAGAAAACAAAACCCTCTAGGAAATGCAAACTGGATCAGATCTTTATCCACCGTCCACGCCGATTTTTGAGTTACAAAGTATGTCTTAATAAATTGTGCCCTGTGATTGTGCATTTTAAGCTGGTTTTCAAATACAAATGAACTTTCATGGATTATTTACATTTTAAGCAGGTTTAGATTTTGAAAAGAACGAGCCGGCCTAGGGTTAGGGTAGATTAAACTTTCTTTTTGCCAATTAGACATTCAAACAAATACGTCTTCATTGTGGGTCAAATCAACATACATTCACTCATCACAAACCCATTAAAAGGAACGCCTAGGTGATAGATCTTTAAATAATGCGGGTACCATCGAAAGCTCTTATAGCTAATCTACTAATGGCGGAACATAGTTATTTAGAGCCGGATTTTGATTTCAATTCGCTGCAATTCCTTGTTAACCCCGAAATGCAGACACTGTTTTCAGATAATTTGTTGAGCAACTTCTTAATGGAGGACAGTTGTACTTCTCGGATGGGTCTTCCTGCTGATTTGATAGACGAAACGGCTCATACTGGAGGCCCCGAGATTTTTGCACAAGATGCAAATGTGTATTTAGCAGGCAAATTGGAGCAATCCTTTGCAGCAAGAAAAAATGTTCAGCAACATAGACATTCCGCAATAAAGAGACGGAGTAAATGTGATCTGACTCTAATCCAAACTGGGACCTGTGCCTTGCTGGTTTTTTCATCGGACCCGGCATTCGTAGAACAAGGCGTTCAATATTCGTCCTTTGGGATGGAGAATTGGCAAATCGCCAAGGAATCCGCGCTCAGTACAACAGGAACGAGTACGAACGGTAAGAGAAAGGGAAGAGCTTTTGAACATGCCATGTCCAAAAATGCTAGCAACTATAGCCCTCTCAGAAAACGTAAAACCTTCGAAAAGGTATGAATTTTAATCCTTGCAATAATAGATTTAAATCCACAGTAAAGACTGAAATGCGACCTTGTGCAAAGCTTTCACTCGATTTTGGATTAACTGGAGAATCAAGTTCGTAACTGAACTGGCCTCTAAATTTATTGTATTGTGTAAGTAGCATTTATTTTCTCGTCTTCTTTTTCTATATCTACCTGTGGAATGTAATGTACAGGCAATACATAGTTATACAGAGAGGGCAAAATGAAATCGCTGGAAAGTCGAGGACAATGTCATGTACGCCGTTGAAGTTTCGCAGAACAAAGCGGAGCAGAGCAATAATGATATATGCGCGGAGAAACCAATGGAGGAAAATAGCGTGAAGCTTAAACCGAGGGATAGTATTTCCTTAGTTCATAGAGAAAGATGTAAATATTTTGGGTATAAACCAATTGTCGCGTCTTTTATATTAGAAAAGGTCAAATTGTTGTAACGTGTTGGTAAAACAAAGTCGAATTATTGTCTTTGTGCGTGGCTGCAGGAGAGAAGAAGAAAAATCAGCGAACGCATGAAGTTTTTGCAGGATTTGGTTCCTGCATGTAAAAATCTCTAATTCACTAAAACTATTTTTATTAGATAATGTGGCCTGACGGCCAGTCTTCAGTATTTTGAAGTTCTTATTTCATTTTTAGCTGATTTTGAAGCGCCCAGTTTCGAACAAAAATTATGACTGTTCATTCTATTTAATAAAATGTTATCAGTAGGTCAAGATCTGAAACAATTTCTGAATTGATTCGTATTGAATGAATTGAAATAATTACAAATCCAAACCGTGTTTAAATAAGCCTCAACTCAGAAATAGAGTTGCCATACAAAAATTTGAAAAAATTAAAATCTAAAAAAATAACTTCTATTTTTAGTAAGTTTCACATGCAAACACGCACAGCGCTAAAAATCTCCCAAAATACTCTAAAAATTAAAATTGACTTATTGGATGAATTTCAACTGAACTTCACCTCTCATCATAAAAATATACAATTTCTAAAAATAAAAAACCTCAAAATAATTTATTAAACTGCAATTTTGAACCCTGAGATGGTCTCGTTTGCCCTCCATTTTTTTGAAAAAAGTCTCTAAGCAGAAATTGCCGCTTAGGGCAACAACAAACTTTTTGAGATGGTCATTTTGGCACATGGAAGAGCTCAAATGAAGCTGCAGATCAAAAGTTACAATCTCTAAAAGTTGGACTATTTTTTTTGCATAATTTTCTTATAGTTGAAAACAACTCAGCCCCTGTAAATTGCCCTAATTGTAATGCTAACATTTTAATTTGTCAATATTTATTAGCTCCCGTTCTATAATCCAAGTGTTGTCTTCTTGCTGCAATCCTTCCCACTAGACCAAATTTTTGTTATAATTTCCTTGCCTTATACTCATTGTCTTCATATCCAAAACCTACACTATCTTTTCCTTCTTCTTTGGACCCTATTTCTACCAATTTACTTCTTCATCTTCATCACCTTCACCATCTTCTCTGTGTAATTTATTTAAATATGAAACATTAAATATTGGAGATATATCAAAATTCTGTAGTAAACTCACCTCATAAGCATTGTCATTGATTTTTTTCAAAATTTTGCATGGACTAATCTTCTTGTACATCAACTTCTTGTATATGCATTTTGGATATCTTTTTGTCCTCAAATAAACTAATACCAACTCTCCAACTTCAAATACCTTGAGTCCTCTTCTGACCTTTGTTAGTGCTTTATATTTCTCATTACTTTCCTGCAACTTTCTTCTTATTGCTTGCAACTACTGCATATGCTCCGTAAATGCTTCTACATCATCACTAATTTTTATCTATAATTGGTAATTATATCAAATATAAAATATTCATATAATTTATCTCATAAATAATTTGAAATGATAAATTTTTTATTGATCTATTCATTGAACTGTTATATGCAAACTAAACTTGTGGTAAAGCCAAGTCCCATTGCTTGAGCTTCTCTGAAACTATGCATCTCAACAAATTTCTCAAGTTGCTATTCATAACTTTTGTTTGTCCATCTGTTTGTGGGTGATATGCACCACTGAATTATAGCTTAGTACCTATCATCTTCTACAATGTCCTACAAAATTGCTTATAAATTTTTGTGTCCTTATTTGGAGTAATAGTTTTTACAACACCATGCAATTTCATAATATCCTTAAAAAATAATTATGCAACTCTAGTGGTATTATTGGTTTTTTACATGCAATGAAATGAACCATTTTTTTAAAAATTTTCTATAACAACAAAAATTGAATCATTATGTCTCTATGTGCTTAGTAATCCTAACATAAAATCCTTACTCAAATCTATCCGTAGTCCTCTTGAAACCAATAATGACATGTATAGTCTATTATTTTAAGCATGTCCTTTATCCACCTGACATATCATGCACCTAAAAACATACCTTATCACATATCTCTTCATCCTTGACCAAAAATATTTTTTTTCCGCCAAAGATGTTGTTTTCATCTTACCAAAATGTCCAGCCAAACCTACAATATATAACTCTCTTATTATATTATCTCGTAGAGACCCAAATGAAATACATTATTATTTCCCTTTCAAGAGATAACCTTCTTATATAATATACACACCATGATTAGTTTATGTCCCACCTATTAATGAATTTCTGCACTTCTCAACTACCTTGCCAAAATATGGGCCAGTATCATATCATTTTTTGATATCTCTAAATCTAACTTATTCCCTCATCATAGTAGTTAATAATGCTACTCTCTTGTTCAATGTATTAGCTACCTAATTCTATTTTCTTGATTTATGTTTCAATATAAAAGTATATCCTTGCAATAAATGAACCCACTTTGCATTCTTACTATTGAACTTCTTTTGTGTATTCACATACTTCAAAGACTCATGATCTGTAAATAGCATAAAATCCTTAAGCACCAAGTAATACCTCTAATGTCTTAATGCTTGTACAATTACATAGAGTTCAACACCATAAGTAGATTACTTTATTTTTATCTCATTCAATTTCTCACTAAAATGTGTTATAGATTTTCCTTCTTGACTCAGCACAATAAAAATTAATGTAAAAGAAGCATCATTATCAACCTCAAACACTTTTTTAAAATTTGGTGATGCTAAAATTGATTATTCTATAACTTTTTTTTCAAAAATTCAAAGCTTTCTGTGGTTGTTGTACTCCACATAAATTCTTTCCCTCTCATGCAATCTAATATTGGTGCCACAATACTACTAAATCTTTTAATAAATTTTCTATAAAATTTCATTAAACCATAGAAACGTCATACCTCTGTAATGGTTTTTATAATAGGTCACTCAATAATTGTCTTTAACTTTTCCTCATCCATTTTTACATCATTTTCTAAAAATACAAATATAAAAAATACCAAACTATTCAGCATAAACATACACTTCTTCAAATGTGTATACAACTTATCTTTTTTTAACAAATCTAGTTCCATTCCCAGTTGTTGTAAGTGTTCTTCTTTAGTCTTACTGAACATCAAAATATCATCAAAATAAACAACCACAAACTGACCAACATATTCTAGTAACACTTTATTCATCATCCTCATAAATATGCTAAGTGTATTACATAATCTTAAGGGCATCACCATCAACTCATATAAGTCATCCATAGTCTTGAATGCATCTTTCCACTCATTTCCTTCATGAATTCAAATTTGATAATAACCACTACTTAGATCAATCTTGGTAAAATATTTTGCTCTTGTAGGAGCATCCATCATATCATCTAAATGAGGTATTGAAAATTTATGCGTGATTGTAATTTTATTAATTGCTCTAATATTCACACACATTCTCCATCCTCCATCTTTCTTTGTAGTTATCAATGTTGTTGTTGCACATGAATTTATACTCTCCCTTATCAGCTTCAATCATAACAATTCAATAACTTATTTATTAAATTTTATATGTTTTATTGGACTCATCCTATAAGTTGTTTGATTGGGTAGATTTGATTCTAAAATCAAATCAGTGTGATTTTGAATATCTCTCTTCAATGGTAAACCATCTGGTAACTCGTCAAGCATAACATCTACATATTTTCTCAACACTCTTCATGCTTCATATCTTGGATAAATTCTTTAATATAAAACATGATTTCTATCTTTTTTCCTCTTTAAGAGATAATATAACTACCTTTATACCATATTTTCAAAAAGTGTACATGTTATTTTCTCTATCATGAATTAATTTCCTATCAAATTACCATGGTCTCCCCAATAAAAAATAACATGCATGTATCGGAATAACATCACACCATATTTTATCATTATAAGTTTTTCTGATAATAAAGTTTATTAAGAATATTTTATCTATTGTAACCTCATTCATATTTTTAAACCATGAAATGAAATAAGGATTAGGATGTTTTTCATAGTGCAAATTAAGTTTTTTCATCATTTCTTTAGAAACCATATTTTCACAACTACCACCATCTATAATTACTTTGCATACCTTTCCACCTGAAGTACATCTTATTTAAAAAATATTTTATCGTAGCCATGTATGACCACCCTATTTATTATTTACTTATTCCTTTAATAGATAATCATTATTCTTCTCATCATGAGATTCTCTCCAACATATGCTGGTACAACTTCAATATTTTTCTCTTCTATCTTAGCCTCAACTACATTCATTTTCAAGTGATCCTCTTACCTCATTTCTTTATCTTGATAGTGTGGACACTCAAATGGTCTATACCTTTTTTCTCCACATCTATAACAAATATAAAATCTATGCTAATTTTGAAACTATCATCTAACACCACCATAACCTCATCTTCTCTAAAACCCTTTTCCTCTTTATTGGTATTGAAACCCTTGCCTATTCTCATCTTGCCTTTATGCACTATGTGATCATTTAAATTTATTGGTATTAAACCTACTTGTTTTGGTTATAAACCTGCCTCATCCCCTTATTTAAGGGGATTTACCTCTCTTGGTCTAAGAGATCTTCCTCTAAAATTCTATCTATTTTGTTTTCTTTTTGCCTTCAAATCTAATTGATAAGCCTCCTCCATGCAAAATATTTTACACATGTTTAATTAATTTTGAATAGTAAATTTTGAACTATTTACATACCTTGTATCCATCTACTCTTCTATTTTATGATGCTCTACTCATACAAAAAGATTATAAAACTCGTATGTATACTCTCGTATACTATGATCTTTTGGCCACAATTTTTGAAATATTCTATATAGGGTTTATGCATAATCGACAAGGAGATATGTTCTACATAGGGTTTATACATATTATATATATTTTATTTACCTTTTCCCTCTCTCTTTCAATAGGTCATTCCAACAATTCATTACATGACCTTTAAATTTTGTGCATATAATCTTTACCTTCTTGTCTTCTCTCATAGTCTTCCACTCAAAAATCTTCTCTATGCTATTCATCCAATCTATCAAATCCTCTAGTTTTAAAATATTTATATAATATATAACATTAACTTTGATATTTTCATTTATTCCTTCTAAATCTTGATCCATCCTTTCTTCCATCGATATTGGCCGATCTTGATTTTTTCATCTTGATGAATTTTTTCATCACGATCTATGTCTTCCTTAGATTCATCATGACCTTGCCTTCTTCTTTAATTGGTGATAACCTCTATTATTTATTTCACTTATCTCTATATCTATGATATAGTCTATTTCATCTATGCATCACCTCCTCCTCCTCTTGCCATTTCATACTCTCCCAAGATTCAGCCTTGCTCTGATACCAGATAATGAATCTAAAAATTATCGAGACAATAAAAATACCAATAGGTCAAGATATAAATAATATTTGAATTGATTCAAATTAAATTAATTAAAATAATTATAAAATCAAACCATGCTTAAATAATTTTCAACTCAGAAATAGAGTCGACATGCAAAAATTTAAAAAAAAATCTAAAAAAAAACTTCTATTTTTATTTTCACATGCAAGCATGTGTAGCTCTAAAAATATTTTTAAATACTTTAAATACTAAAATTATCTTAATGGATGAATTTCAATAGAAGTTCACATTTGGTCACAAAAATAAATAATTTTAAAAAATAAAAATATCACCAAAAAACCATTAAACTATAATTTTAGACCCTTAGATGGTCTAATTTGGCCTCCAATTTTTTTCAAAAATCACCTCTAAACATAACATGCCATGTTTCGATATGATCATTTTGGAATGTAGAAGAGTTTAAATAGAGCTATTAATAAAAAATTATGGCCTTCAAAATCTTTCCTATGTTTTGGACATCAGCTAACAACCCTATTTATGCTAAGGACAAAAATATTAATTCTAATAACTTTTTAGGAGTTAAATTTTATTTTGGATCATGTCTAATAAATAGAGTTACATATCTTTATTTCTTATAATGTATAATATTTTTTTAAGAGACATGATTTAATTTAAAGAGGTATCCAGGACAGAAACAAAACAACAGTCTAAGATAAAGGCCTTTAACTCAAAAACTAGTATGACCTTAGTTTCCTTTGATAAGGAAACACTATAATAGTGATGTATAATTAATATTAGTACTCTGACATGGATTCATCTATAAATTCAACAACCTTTGGCTAAACCTCACAAATCTAAACATTTAGATCACTAAACAATGGAATCCCATCCTTAAAGGTAAGTTAGATTTGTACCCTACCGTGAAAGGACTCTTTATGATTTTTTTTAATCTCATTTTTGATAAATCATTGACCCATGACCGATAATGGTGTTGGGTTCAATAGTATTTTTTAATTAAAAAATCATTCCCAAAGTTTAACCCACTCATTGAATCTTTTGCTACTAGATCATTCTAGATTCATCTACCTTACCCTTCCCCCATTTTTGGGCCAATACCTTCTACACTGCAATAAGAATCACCATGGGAAAATTCCATTAAACTGATTCTACCACCTCCATATTTAACAACACTACATTTTCTATAATCCTTTTAAGTATAGACATCTTAAATGATTTACCTTCTTTTATTGCCTTGGTAGTCGAAAACCAGGTTTGGACTCAAATTTTGGACTATAAAGGACATACCTTTTAGTTTTGTATATTCTTAAATAATGGGCACTTAACAACGAACTATAACAACTCTAATAAAAGGAAAACTAACCCAACATTATGGAAGGATTCCCTCCTTGAACTTTTGATAGTGTGTGGTGATAGATACCCTAAAAGTGAATATTTAGGTTTAGATGAGGAACCCCCTATCTTAATAAATAATTATAACAATTTACAACCTTTAGATTAGGGATGAATTAACTTTTATAGAGGCTATAGATACTCCTTTCCAAGATAATTCCATAAGGTTACATGCTCATCCCATTTTAACTAGGAAAATATTAGAGATAAGATCAAAGGAAAACATAATGCTCTTTTCAAAGGATTTAACACCTCAAATGGCCCTTTCCATCCTGTATAATAGGAAATCTCCATCCTATGTTTTGAAGTGTTAGAGGATTCAATAAATAAAGGGGAATGGACTAAAGTATCCTAAAAGACAAAAAAAAAAAAAAGCATGAAGTAGATTTGTAAGTATAAAAATGTTTCATTATAATAAAAAAATGAACTCGTTATCTAGCTAAGATTATTTGAAGTTACCTTGTTCTTATATTTTATTTGTTGTAGGTAGGTTGGTTTATTGAATTTTAGTATAATAATTTAGTGTGCAGTGCCTTGTTAGATATTTAGTTACTAATGGTAAAGGCATCCCAAATTACCTTCATTATTTTATCTTTATCTCCTTTGTAAAAGGCTTCAGGGCCTTTCAAAACCTAATTTTAACCCTATAAAATAAAAAATATTAAAATCATCTTATTATTTTATTTCATTACACCAATTTTTAGACATGGATTAATTTTATTAAATAATGTGTTTTGAATTTATACAAATCTAATGATAATATACTCGCATCCATACCAAAATAAATATCAAATCAAAAGAGCATCTAGTGTATTTTTGGGTAATAATACATGCATCTCTTATTTGAAGAGAGTGCTCGAGATTTATTTTTTTCTTCTTCTATTTTATTTTAATGATTTTGATGGGTTTGTATAATTTGATATGATGTACAATTTATATATTGGATCTATATTATATCTATGATTATCTCTTTCTAAACACATGTGGAATATTATTGGAAAAAGTATTATAAGTTAGGTGATCACTATTAATACCAATTATTTGTATGTAATACACACATCAAATATGCTAAGTATTATTGATCCCCTATTCATAAAACTTCATATATGATTGAAGAACCTTGAATGGATATCCCTTATAGCCACTTATTATATATACCATATATTTTAATATTTTAAGAAACATTAAATTATATGTGAAAATAATTAAAGATTAAGTGAATGTATAGAAAATTAATCAAGAATAATTACATGTGGAATTGGTCATATTGGCCATAGTTTCTAAGATAGAATGGAAATAAAAAATATATGAAATCAATACCAATTGTACTATGCATTTTAGGTCCTCAAGTCTCACAAGTTTTCAATATTTTTTTGTTAAACTAAATATTGTAAGATACACAATTTTACTTTTGTATCCTCAAACTAAAGTTGTAAAACTTATCTCTCAACTATAGTATGTGAAATATGCCTATAGAAACTTTAAATAAACTAGTGAAAATTAATGTTATAGATAAGGAGAGGAATATTCTAGGAAGGAGATTCATGAGGTTGGGTAATATCATAAAATTAACCTTCATGAATGTGATAAAAATGAAAATGTTATATTAGATGTTTATTTATGTAAAATGAAAATTTGTTATGTTAAATGTGAAAACATATTGATTTATAATTATTGGATATAATTTGGTAAAAAAATTAAAATTGGAAGCATAAAAAAGTGATGTGGCATATAAATATCAAAGATGTTTTTCATGGTCATCCTTTCCATCACAAAGTGTGACCTTATATGATGTAAACCTAGTTGGCAAAGGTTACAAATATATTTAATGTGTAGGGAGATTATATAATACATATTTTTAGTCAATATCATGATTTGAATTCATTTTGTTATATCAATCTTGGTAACCTTGGCTTCCAAAGCTTGAATAAATTATAGAAATGTTTTCATATTAGACCCATCATGATTAAAACATGATACGTGAGAGCTTGCTGACTTAAATATGAAAGCACACTTTTGTGGATGTAGGCATTAAAATCATAATCAAGTTTCTTATGGATGTTTTAGCAAATGTTGTTTTATATTTAGTGAACAATGGTTTGAAAATTTATCTCGTGTTCCCGTTAGATGTAGTATAAATTGTTATCCTCAAAGAAATGGAGATTGGAGCTTAGGTTTGATAAACATATCCAATAACCTTAATATTTATATTAAAATAGAGTAATGATTATTCACTAACACATTTTTATATTTTAATTTCCAATATAGTATAAAGGATCTTGTGGAGATATTTAGTATTATCACAAATAATTTCTCAAAATAATGCAATAAATTTAAATTATTCTTCATATCTTGTTCATTTTCATTTTGATAATATGTTTCATTATCCTCATGACTAGATGCATATTTTACGATATTCTATTAAACATGTATCTCATTTTAATTATTTTTGGTCATTAATAGTATAATTTGACATGGTATTAGTTGGAAACCTTTTAGGTGTTCCAAGGGTAAGCTAAAAAATTCTCCATAGAAATACCACCTATTTTAATACTATGTATAGATTGGATTTAAATGATAGTGAAAATATTTATAAAGTCAAAAATTAAAAACCTTCAAGGATGAAAAACCTTGAACAATCTAAGATTTACATTAAAAAGACTCATAGGTTTGATTCACCAAATGATTAACCCTTTTCAAAAATAAGGGTTAATGAGTTGCCTAATAAATTAAAGCATAAGCTATACTTAAATGTATGTCATTTAAAATAATATAGATTCTAATGGTATTTTAATGAGATATATTGAATATAACCATACAAAAAATGTAAAAATTATAAAATTCAATATTCTAATTATAATAATATGAATAATAAATTCTACATAACTTATACAATGATGTACAAAAAGGTATGAGTAGTGCAAGGTTTAGAATGGCATGTTTGAAGATCTGTATTACATCATCAAATTCTATAGATTATCTCTCTATTAACTTGGAACTTTCATCACTATGTGGACACTAGTGTCGATGATATTATCTTGATTTTAATACTAATTCCCAAATAACATTACATAGTCTTTTATACAAATTCCACCTATGCCTATTAGTTATCACGATCACCTTATAGATTGTATATACAAAATTTATGCATAGGATTTTTATATTAGTGTATACCTTAAAAACCTATATCATTCAATTATGGCATGTAACCTTGTAAAATAAGGTTGGTTGGCTCAATTGAAGTCAATATGATATAAAGGACTACTTTTTCTTTGATTGGTATATATATGTCCATATAATTCAAAGAGGTCCTAAAACCAATGTACATCCCCATTATGTGGTATTATATCTAAAAAAATATGTGATATGGAATACTTAGGTACATGTAGTGATCTAGTTTGTAACATGGAAAATACAACTCATGGGTTGATCTTTGAGTTATTCAGACCTGTAATATGATTACTCTATGATTATTTTGGAAATAAGATAAAATAAGGTAGAATATCTTAATTGTGTAATTTATTTTTAGTAGTGTAGTACAAGCTTAAGAGGTGTTTGGTAGATGATTAATTAATATGATTAAACTTTTATTTTACCACACTTTTTAAAATATTTATCATGGAAGGGTTTAAGGAAATAAATAGGGTGACCCATACATATAAAAATATTTGAAAATATGAGGCTTTTTGAGGTATAGACACATGCTTGGATCAAAGACAATAATGTTGACTATAGGTTCCAAGTATGGACACAAGTGTCTAATAAGATAGAAAGTTATTGGAGCTATGTAACTAATAGTGAAGGATATATATCATATATTAAGCATGTTCTGAACTACATGTGAACTAAATAAAAACAACTAACATGGTGATATTATAATATAATCATTTAGGCAAAGTGAGATTATGAATTAAATATTTTAAATCATGAGTAAGGTCATGAATTGAAAGGTAGATCCATAAATAATATTATACACATGTAAAAGAGTAGTTTGACATATCAATTCAAATTTGAGTATCTACAATTGATAGTTTAGATTCAAGATGGGTTTCACACATTTTTTCATGAAATCATTTGTTTAAAACATCATTTGATTTTTACATTTTTATGTGCATAGGTGAGATTTTGAGCATGTATATTTTTAGGGTTTTTTTGGTTCATAAGGCCAAGAGACATAAACCTTAGAATGAGTTTTTATTATTTAAAATCAAATAGGCTAATGGATAGGTGGTTTAGATAAAAAATTTAATTGGATGATAACCACAAAGAAGATATGAATTGCTGACAGTGAATAAATTTTACTAATGATTTTATATTTCCATAATGAAGCATTCCATTTACATTTTTAGTGGAATAATAAAACACTTTTTTTTGGAATAATTTTTCTTACAATTTAAATTTTTTCCATTATTAATGTAATATTTTTTAGATTTATAATATTATAATAGATATTGAAAATGGGTGGTTTTTCTATATTTATGTGTGTATAAAATACTATGGGTGTGCACTCATTATGAACTCATTTTTGGTAACAACAATTGAAACATACAATATGTGTATTGTTAAGTCCTTCATTGTGGTATAAACCCCTAATTAGTTTCCATTATTATTTTAAATAATTAAAAATAATTTTAGGTTTATGGTTCTTATTCATATTTAAAAATATATTAAAGGTTTATATTTATTCTTAGAATTTATGTATGACTAGTTTGTCGGGTTGACACATATATAAATTTTTTATATATTTTTTTGTAATTGTGAGATGCATAATTATTGAATTTTTTTGTCACTAGTAAATCTACTATGGAAAGTGTTTTTTTAACACTATGAAACATTCATTTTGATTATTTAGTTGTATATCTAAGCACATTTGTAACAAGTCCTAGAGCATATAAGAGAGATTGGGAAATAAAGCATTATTACATTGGTTAAGATTTAATATGTTTTTCTATGTGCATGTCTTGATATTTCAATAGTGGAATGTGTAAACTCTATACCCTTTTGTAGTAATGATTTGGCTCATTTATAATTAATTATAAAATTATTCTCTATAATTAAGATGAAAATAAAGATTAAAAATGGGTTTTATAAGAAAATCTTTCACATTTTTAGCAATAAATATTTTTTTATTCTTCTTAGGGTTTGTGTAAATATAGGTTGTTCATTTTAAATATCATGTAGTGTTTATAGTTAGACTTGTATAGATGAGAGATTGAAATTGTAACCATTCCTAGGTCAATATTTTCTAAAGACAAATATAGAGATAGAAAAAAATTATGTATAATTTTATTTGTTAATGTGGTGGAAATTTTTGGCTTGAAACAGTAACAAAATATTAATGTATGCAATACCAAGCCCAAAGGCATCCATGTCATTGGTTTAATTTAATTATGTCACAAACTATCATATATATAAATTAATCACTAATGGTATGATTGTTGGCATAAATAATAACACTTATTAAATTGTTTATTTAGCTTTAGTTAGTAGGGGTTAGCATTTTAGTTAGTTTTTAGTTAGTCCATCAGTTTTCTAACCAGTGCTTAGGTGGTTTTTAGTTTCTATTATTTAAATTTATGTTCTCTTTTATATGTTTACATTTTTGATTTAGAAAAAATCATTGAAGTTTCAATTTATTCACACTCTGGTATCAGAGCGATGAAGCCTAGAGAGCCTACAAACAAAGCCATCACCTATATAGAATATCCACACCAAAGCCTGATCACCTATTTGGGATGGTGTAATGACTCCAGCTATAAAGAAATCCATAGTTTGTAAGGAGTAAACAAAGTGTTTGAAAGCCTACAAATCAAAGCCTGGAAAAGACAAGACCAAAAACACTTCAACACATGCTTGGGAATCACGACAAAGATTGAAGCAAAACCCTATAGAAGAGAGAGAGCCATGAAAATTTGCAAAAAATATCTTAAAATTATCATGGAAGTCCAAGCTTGTATGAAAAGTTTAGTGAAGTTTTAGTCATTAAGCATATGATGAAGCTCAAAATTTTGTAAGCGTACAACATAGCTTCAGAGAGTAGTCCATCATTGGAAAAAGGTTAGGACATTATGCAAAAGAGGTGTCTAAAGACTACAGTCTAGACCCTACACCTACAATAGTCCATTGAGCATTCCTCAAAATGAAGAGAGTGTAGTCAAATATCTAAAGCCATAGGATGTGAAATATTGGATAAAATCCCTCTATTGTACACTTAAAAAACAAATACAATTTTTTATGAAAATTTGAAGAAATAAATACTATTTTTCCTTGTGTTTTCTTACAAAATAAAGTAAGAAAACATGCACAAAAATGTCTTCACCCAAGTTACTTTTGTCATATGCCCAACTCTTGAAAGGGCCAAATTTTGTCGCCTAGAAGATGAAGATGTAAATGATTATGAAATTTGAAGAATTATAGGGAATCATCAATGGAATAGTGACCCATCCTACTAGATAATATGAGTAAAATAATTTTGACAAGTTAGATGTGAAAGTGCTCATGGTGATAACTCTCAGTATTACTAATGAAGTGTAACTACATGTTTGTGATGCACAGACATCAAAAGAGGCATGGAACATTTTATCCAAAATATATAAGGTAAAGAACCAGAACAAAATTATAAATTTGTAAACACTTATTCATACACTCAGTATGAAATGAGGCAAAAAGGTTGAAGAGTTCTTACATCAGGTTGCAGAACTATGAGTAGAACTTGTTGTGCTTGGAGAGAAGATTGTGGACAAGATGTTGGTTTGATCACCCTGAGAGATCTCCCATCTAATTTTTTCACATTTATTAAGACACTCAACATTACAAATAAAGTGGTGTCATTCAAATAATTGGTCAATTTTATTCAACAGGAAGAAGAAATACAATCTGTACATGAGGAATTTGAGGACAAAGAGGTAATATCAAAGAAATGGAGTTTAAAATTCAATAAAGGACCTCAAAAGTAGCCATAATAACATCAATAAGAGTAGAATACTGAGAAGATAAAGTGGTGGTGTTACATTTGTAAAAACCAAATGCACGATATTGATCATCACTGGTATAATGCCTTGGCTCAAGGTTAATCTAGTCAAGAGGGCTCTTCCAGTCAAAAAGATTCAAATAAATCTACGAGATGTCCTCAACATTGGAAGTAGAAAGGGAATGTA
Organism: Torreya grandis; assembly: GCA_037957365.1. NCBI lineage: Eukaryota > Viridiplantae > Streptophyta > Pinopsida > Cupressales > Taxaceae > Torreya > Torreya grandis. Next base: position 2,626,803 of record JARHVA010000895.1, read on the forward strand.
GCATCAAAAAATCAAGAGGATAATGCATCAGATGATGAAATAGTAGAATAAACAACATATGGATCCCATGATGATCTTATAATAGTCTCCCAAACCTCTATAGAAGCCAGAAAAGTTTTGTTAATAGACTCTAGTGCCAACAAGCACATGACTGGATGTAAGGAACTATTTGATTCACTAACAACTCACCCAACTAGAGATTGAGTTTGAATTAATAATGATAGAGAGTAAGTTGTAGAAGGAATTGGACATGTCACCATTATTCTCAGGACAAGATCCTCTATTCTCACAAAGGTACTCTATGTCCCTAGTTTGACAATAAATATCTTATCTGTCAATTAATTATTGAATCACAAGATAAAACTAGAGTGTTTAGTCCTCTAAGGCATCAAATCATATCTAATTTATAGATAAGGAGAGGTTATTACTTAAGCCTTATTGAAGGATCAATTATTTACCTTAGATGTAGTTTTAAGTAGTGAAGTTTCACTCACTATCACTACAATAAAATCCACTACATTTCGGAACTATCTCTATGGACATGTATCTACTAGTTTAATCTTCTATCTCAGTTCCAAAGCAATGGTACATGGAATTTCTCATCTTTCCCATTCTTTATCGATATGTTCTGGTTGTCTTGTGGGAAAACAACATCACATATCAAGGAATAACTTGTTCTATTTCAAACTAATTTATGTGGACCCATGTCAACATCCCATAAAGGATTGAGGTACTTTTAGTTATTTATTGATGATTTTTCTCAAAAGGTTTGGGTCTTCTTTCTCAAAAATAAGAGTGAAGCTCTTGCACATTTCAAGACCTTATATCAGCTTGTTATTACACAGTTTGGGAAGAAAATTCAACTCCTCCACACAGATCAAGGGGGAATTCAAATCAAAAGAGTTATCAACATTTATAAAGAAACAAAAAATTAAGAAACACCTGATTGATCCCTACATGCCTTAGGAAAATGGAATAACAGAATGATGAAATCACTCAATCGTAGAGATTGCTCATTCCCTGTTATCCACTACAATGTTGATGGCACAGTTTTGGGTAGAAGAAATACAAATAGTTATCTATATTATCAACAGAGAACCAATAAATATATTTCTAGAAAATACACTGGAAGAGTTATGGAGTGGTCATAAGCCATCTATTTCCCATCTTTGAGTATTTGGTTTTACTTATTATATGCATGTTCCAGATAAGAAGAGAAGGAAAGATTGAATCAAAGACCATCCAGTGTATTTTCTTAGGGTATAGCACTACCTCCAAATCATACCATCTCATGGATCCTAAGATGAATAAGAATTATAAAATTTATGATGTGGTCTATAATGAGTCACCATTTGACTCATTGGCATAGAAGGAGATAGACTAGACCACCTCTCATAGACTATTCCCATAGTTATATGACGAGTATGAAGAAAGTGAGCTACAAAAATGAGCATTATTCATTGATATTGATAATCTATAGGGTAGTTATTCATCAAATTTGTATTCATAATGATATCCTAAATGGATAGATTCCACAATCAATGACTCACACCTGAGCTCTCCTCTAGACACATCATCAAGAGTTCAAATAAGATGACATGTTAGAGATGAAGTCAATCTTGCACTCATGAGTTCAGTGGTTGACATCACCAAAATAGAGATAATTTGAGAGGCCTTGAGTCAAACCTAGTGAAAGAAATCTATGGATATATAATATGATGCCCTCATCAAGAATTAAACATGGGAAATTATTGATCTTCCTATTGGGAAGAAATCTAATGGCTACAAATGGATCTTTAAAACAAAGTACAAGGTAGATGGAACCATCAGTAAACACAAATCACAACTTGTTTCAAAGGGTTGTGCTCAACAAGAGGTCATTAATTATGAGGAGACTTTTTTACCCAATGCAAAGATCAAGACCATAAAAATTGTTTGTGCACTGACAGCATAGTATGGATGGAAACTTTAGTAGATGGATGCCTAGAGTACTTTCATAAATGGTGATTTTAAATAAGAAGTATACATGACCTAAATAAAAGTTTTCATAGATGACAAACATCCACATAAGGTATGTTGTCTAATTAAGTATCTTTATGGACTTAAATAATCACCTCAAGCATGGTACATAAAAATAGATGATCACGTATTACAACATGGTTTCATTCATATCCCCTTTGATTCCAATTTGTATATCAAGAAGGTTGCTATAGATATTGTGATTATTTTCTTCTATGTGCATGATCTTGTGATCTCTAGTAGTTCAGATGATCTTATTGGTGCAGTAAATAATGACCTAAAGATATCTTTTGATATGACTGATTTGTGGATACTACATTATTGTCTTGGATTTAAGATATGGTAGAAAGAGAATCACATCTTTATCTCCTAGATGAAATATGCCAAGACACTCATGGAAAAATATAATATGTCAAACTGTAAACCTCTTTCGACACTAATGGAGAAATATTTACAACTCTCTCATTCTAGGATTTCCCTCAAGTGGATGCAACTCTCTATAGAAAACTCATTGGGAGTCTCATCTACTTGACCTATACCATACTCGATCTATGTTTTGTTGTGAGTTATCTTTCTAGATTTATGTAGGAACTAAAAAAATGTCACTGGGTTGTAACAAAATATGTTTTGAGATATGTCTGAGGTGTAATTGAGTATGGTATAGAATACAAGAAGAATAGTTAGTTCTTCTTTCAGGGGTACATTGACTCGGACTATGTTGTATCTATTGATGATAGAAAATCTACTTTAGGTTAAATTTTTCATCTCGAATCTAGACTCATTTCTTAGATCAACAAAAAACAATTAGTAGTTTCTCTCTCATCCATTGAAGCAGAGTATCATGTCACATGAGGAGCTATGTGTGAAGAAATATTGATACGCCACATTTTGTCTCATATGGAGATTCCTAAACATTAGCCATAGGGCATATTCATTTGTACTAATTTTGGAGATATCAATATAGCACGTCCTAAAGATGATTTATTACTACCTAAAATAAAAATTATCATCAACTTTACTATTGTGTACAATATTTTTTCCCTCATATATGACTTCTCTATATATAATAAGATCAAGATATCTCTAGAGGACCAACAAAAAACTACATTTACCACATCATGAGGAATATTTTGTTACTAAGTCATGCCTTTTAGATTGAAAAATAATGGTTACACCTATAAGCATGCTATGAATGTCATATTACATTACATGATGCATCAAATTATTTATCACTATGTTGATGATATTATATAAAAATATACAACACATACAAGATATCTCAATGTTTTATGAAGAAGTTTATAGAGACTTCTCAAATACTAGGTTCCTATGAATCCTAAAAAGTAAGTCTTTAGCATCACTTCATGAAAATTAATAGGATTCATTGTATCACAAAGATGAATTAAAGTGGATCCTTATAATGTCAAGGCTATCATGGATATGTCTTCACCTTCTAATCTCAAATAGCTTCGTAGCTTGCATGGAAATATTCAATCTATATAGACGTTTAATTCATGGCTGGCAGACAAGTGTCATCCTTTCATGTACCTATTGAAGAAGGGGTAACTTTTAAAAGGGACACCAAGTGTAAAAAAGAATTTATGAAACTCAAATAACATTTGGCCAACCCTCTAGTTTAAAAACTATGAAAACCTAGATAACCATTACTCCTTTATATCTCAGCCACATAACATGCAACAGGTGCAATCTTATCCTCACATGATGAACAAGTAAAGGAGTGAAAATTTTATTATTTTATCATACGTATTGTATCATATTATCATAATTATATTCCTATTCAGAAGGATAGTTTGGCAATGGTATTCACTTCCCAAAAGTTATGACATCACATACTGAATAATACAAATATTGTTATTGCTAAAGTGGACCCTCTAAAATATTTATTATCTAAGACAACCCTTATAGGCCACATGGATAAAGGGGCGATTGAGTGAATTTGATGTTGAGTACCATAATAAAAAAAACTATTAAGGGATAGGCCATTGTATATCAAATTGTAAAATATCCTATTGTATACACTTAACCACTCACATTTGATTTCCCAAATGATTCTATCATGACAATAGAAGAAGTGATTCACGAACCTTAATAGTGCAAGTAATTATTTCATAGATCCTTTACATCCCATGGATATAGATCCAATATTTTCTTTGTCACACCATGAGGGGACCTCATTCCCAAGGCCATTCATATCAACTTCAATTGCACTAATAATATTGTTGAGTATGAAGCTCTTATTGCATGACTTCATCTTGCAATATAGTGAAATATACAATAGTTGATGGTCTATGGAGATTCTCAATTGATCACTAATTATACCATAGACTAATATTAGACTTGAGATGATAATATTGTTCCCTAAAATCACATGCAAACAATAGAAGTTCCTACTTTAAGTTCTTATAGTTTGAAGAGGTGTTAGGGGACAATATTAGATTAGTCGATGCAATGGATACAATTGGGTTCATTGTAAAAATTTATGACAATCTTAAATAGTATTAGTTTCTTATTGAGAATATTATTTAGCTTATTCACATATTTATAGACTTGGAGAGGGTATGTATAATTGTTAGTTCTAATCCCCCACCTGAACTCCCTTGGTTATAATACATTTATAATTATTTACACGACCAAGTCCGGCCCCTTGACCTTCCACATAATATCCAAAAACCCTTCTTCCATCACCTAACATGTTATATCCTCCTTGGGAACATGTTTTATCATAAGGTATATGATGGAATGCTTTTTTTGTTTATTTTGGGTAGAATCTAAGTTAACGCTTAACGAGGTTCATAAAATAATGTGTGGGGCCCACCTTTGTGGTGTATTATTAGCCAAGAAAGTCCTTAGAATAGATTTTTATTGGACCATGATGAAAATACATGTTTGTAATTATGTCTAGAAGTATGTTACTTTACAACAACATGGTAATTTGATACACACACCTTCCTTTATGCTATAGCTAATCAATACACCATGGTCATAATCTACATGGGGTCTCGATCTCATTAGGAAAATAAACTCAACATCCTCTTATGGACACAAACAAATTATCACTACTACCAAGTATTTTACTAAGTGGATTCGGGAAATTCATCTCACTTACCTCATTAGGAAGTAGATTTAAAAATTTATCCATTATCATATCATCTATCAATATGTTATCCTAGCCTATATTATAATTGATAATGGTTGATCATTTGTAAACATAGATGTTAAGTCTCTTTGCACCATATTCAAAATCAAAGATAATAAGTCCACACCATATAACCCATAAGGCAAAGTTCAAGTTGAAGCATCTAATAAAACCATTGTTATAATATTAAATAAGATTGTCAATGACAATAGCCATAACTGGTACTCGAAATTTTCACTAGTCATCGAACCCCCATAGGAGTCACTTTGTATTCCCTAGTTTGTGACACAAAGGCTATTATCTTGGACAAGGTTGAGATACATTACTTATGGGTTTCTGTGGAGAACATTGTGGATGATGAAGATTATAGATTTTTTAGGATACAAGAGATGGAACTCTTTGATGATAAGTATTTAGCTTCCCTAGATAATTGGAGAGCATAATAGAATAGATTGCATTATATCTATAGCAAGCACACTCTCCCTCAGGATGTTGAATTTAGTGACTTGGTCTTAAAAGAGGTCCAAAATAACACTAATTCTAAAAATAAACATAAGGGTAAATTCTAACCCAATTAGCTAGGCCCATATATGGTTACAATGTACTAAGGATCAAGGGTGTACATATTGCCTACTCCAAATGGTGAAGAGTTCAAAGAACCCATGAATATTGAACACCTCAAGTGGTTATATGCTTGAGATCCTTATATGAATCACTTTGCATAAGTTCCCCTAATTTGGGGAAACTTTTGTCAACGTCATTTATTCCACCATTATACTTATACTTCGGATAATTTTAACATTCTCTACCATTTTATTATGGATCATTGTAACCCTATATCCTTGTAATATGTTTTACTCCATTCTAGACCATTTTAACTTCAATACTCTAGACTATTCTAATATTCTATACAATTTTACTCTAGACCATTATACCATCTAGACCATTATAGCATTAGATGATTATAACTTTGAACTATTTTAATCATGTACTATTGTCACTTGGATCATTTATATTTTAATAAACCAATTTTACTTTTATTCTAGACTGTTATAACCATGGACTATTGTACCCAATAACCAATTATGATCTTGGTTATGATTCAAGTCATTATGGACACATTTAGCACCTGTTCTACCACACAATTAACCCTGATCAATATGTACAACCTCTTTTATAGACAAGTGTAGAAGATTACATTCGAACATGATTTTTCCTACGATATGGATCCTTGGGATTTCCTTACTAGTGCATATTTTTCTATTCTTATTTTGTTGTTCCTTGGTAGTCATTGTTGCCTTCACAAGATCATGTGTGCCATTGTAGCTAGTTTAGATGTTACTTACCTATGGATGTACAACTCCTTAGCTAACTTATTTTTTTTATATTGTTTATTCCCTAATCATATTTTTGGACTGTTACATCCAATTTTAGATGTTATTTAAACTTCTATATTTTGATGCATGTATCCTCAACTAGTTCATTCCCTAGATGAATATTTATATATAAAATCCCCATTTTTGTTGAGTTACATATTGTTTGTACTCTCTCCTATGTAGGTGAATCTCCTAAACTAGCTTATTCATTATACATTTTCTTAATATTTTGTTTTTATTACTTATCCCAAAAACACAAAAAAATTAGAAGATATTATAATAAAAGAACAAATACATTAAATTGTATGTTTATTTATTTTAATCCTTAGTGCTCTCATTATTTTGTGAGTAACCTAAGTCAGGCTCTCTTTTTTTATGAGAACTTGGTGTGCATTGTTCACTTGATCAACGTCCATTCATGCACTCTTAGTTTTTATTATGCTCTCTTTATTTTTCATGTTTTTTATCTTCTTAACCTTAGATGCAGAGACACTCTGAATTTCTAATTCAATTCATTTGTGCCTACTCATCTTTTGACTTTTAGTGTTGTTTAAACCTAAACCATAATTTTTCTTCATCCAATCACCATTTTACAAGACCATTCTCATATTCATCTTCATGTTAATCATGTTTGATCAATCATAAATATTCCTCTATCCCATATCCTAGGAGAACTATATTTACCTTTAATTTCATGTTGGATATTGCATCTATGGAACTATGCAAGAAACATCCACTTGCCTTCGGCTTCTAGAGTGAGCATGGCTACCTGTTCCTTTTTATTGTCTTCCACAAATTTTATTTATGTTGCATCATTGATTCCCTATAATTTTATGTCAAATTTGTGTATATTTTTCATGTTTCATTACACTAGTGTCATTGTCACTTAGCTTATGGGTAACCTTGTTAGGGAGCGTAATGACTCTATTACACGTGTATGAACAATTTGTTTCCTTCAAGAACTAATAGTGTGAATAAACATTATTTTTGTGTGTTTATTTTAATTTTTATTCTTATTTAATTATGTTTTCCCTTATTTTTCTTAAGGTTTTGTTGTTATGTAAATATTTATATTGTTATTATGTTATGCTTCATTATAGCTTCAATTATTTTTGTTTGTGTTTTGTTTTGTAGTTATTTTTATTTTTTGGTGTTTTATTGTGTTGTTATTTTATTTATTGTTGTTCTATTATTCCTTCCTTTTAATTAGTCTTTATTATTTTTCTTAGTTTTTTTTATTATGCCTTTATTCTTATCCTTTATTTTACTATTCATCTTGATAATTATATTATTTTGTTTGAAACATTTCATAAACATTTTGAGTTTGGCCTTAACTTGGGATTAATGTTTTAAAATTTATATTTAAATTGTATTGTTATTTGATAGTTATTCAAGTACAATTTATTAATATGAATTTATCTTGATTCTAAGTTAATTAATAAGTTATTCTAGCCTTGTTTTTATTTGTTATATTTTAAACACATTTTGGTCTTACTTTCAGTCCTAGTTATCTCTTGATCATTCATATCTTGATATTAAGTTAGGTTACTCTTTTTAATTTTCTTTTTCTTTTTTCTTATTTTGTCTTGTGTTTAAATGTAAATAGTTGTAACTCTAGTTTTGGTAGTTTTTATCATTATCTTCAGTTATAACTATTCACATTTAAACTGGTCAATCGTAAAAAGAAATAAGAACTTATTATAAGTTGTTGATACTTATGATGAATAATTTTAACTTGAAAAAGTAAACATCAAGTGCTCCAATGTCCAATAGTCAATGTAGTGTCAAATAAAATCATAGAATACACAATCCTACATATTTGATACCTAAACAAGATATATAAAATCCAAACATTAGAAATAAACAAGAATCTATACATGATGTGCATATCCTTGTATACACATTGAGTTTAGATGACTATTTGAATGATTAGTTTTGGATGTGCATCTCCTAAAATATCCTCTAGATTCTAGTCATACATGAAACAAAGAAACACATCATCATCCATATGCTAAATAAGGAAGTGTACCTCTTAACACTAAAACTGACATATATCATAATATCATACCAAAAACAACATCATGTGAAGATAAAAAAATATTAGGAGTCTATTTACAATTAGTAATAATCCAAACATGAATATCATATATATGCTTAAACATAATGTTCTCTACATCACAAGAATATATGTGCATCTAATAATATAGAAGAATTATAGATACAAAATCAAATCTGATCATTGTTATCCCTAGGGGGACTCTACCATAACCTTTGACCCATTATTAAAGCTGGTGATGATGGTGGACATGGTGGTGGATGTCCCATGGCCACCCATTATGATGTTGGTTATGCCACTAATCACTCTGACATGGTATCATGTTGAGACCTAGAGGTCTTGCTTGTCAAATAAGATCTCATATGCTCTCTATACAAAAGTTTTCTCCTCTCCATAGGGACTACCACCTCATATAATTTATGAAAGTAAGATATTTCATCCTTGGTATGGAGGACATCATCCTTCACATGCAATGAATCAATCTTTGTTTCAATCACACTAGCTAAGGCTCTAGCTAATTCTGATCCATTATCAATCTCTGCTAGGTGAGCCTCATCTCACTCCACTATGAACTTCTCCATTTGGGAGACCAACCTCTCCCTATCCATTTGAACAAAGTATCTCTTACCAACCACTGTTAGTAGCTCCATATATCATGTTTCTAGCTGGACCTTAACCATTGTCAACTACACTACCTACCCTCTTAGAGTGGAAATCCCTACATTTTTAGCTATAATGAGACCCTATATCTTAGTGGTCTCTCCCTAAGCCATAGCCAACTATACCTATAACCTATGAGAGGCATGTTGTTATCTCTTTGTAGTCTATTTGAAAACACTTGGTCCATTATGGATCTCCCTATGCTAGAGGGTCCCACCTCTACTATATTTATATATATACTAGAGGACCCTACCTCTTTTGAACATGTCCCTATCCTAGAGATTTATACCTCTCTTGTATCCATCCTATGGCACTCATCACCACCATGGGAGTCCACCATATTAATATCCTATCCATCTAGGTCTACCATCTCTATATCAATTAAGGGATCCTATTATTCCTTAACATGTACTACCTATAACGAAATAGCATGTGGAATCAATGGATATGCTAGCACCTAACCCTATCAATATATGGGGTCATTTCTTTGATCTCTCCTCAAGCTGACCCACCTCTAACATAAAATTATCTACTTTGGTAATGGCCTCATATATCAAATCCTTCTAACCCCAACCCACCATACTGCATATGCATCTATCAATCCAGCATTAACAACCCCTCCTACATAGTCTCATAGCATGTGCAACACCTATCCATAGTACATAACTACCTCATCCATGGGCACTGGTGGCCTCCACTCTGTAATATCCCTGGTCACATGTGCAAAGTGATGAAAATCATCTTAGATATCCTAGTACATGACAAACTATCATTTTACATGATCTAGCCTATACCACTCCACCACATAATTGTGATGAACTATAATATAATAAGGGTGATCATATAACCAATCATAAATAAATCCTTTATCCAATTCAATTATGTCACTATATAAGGGTGCCATATGAATTTTCCATCTTTGATATTATATATATCTCATTGTTAATAAGTCAAGTCCTCTAGATGACCCTCTAAACCCACTCCTATCAAATACCATCAAAAATTCCATCCCTCTGTGATATCTAGGTCCTACTGACTACATTATAGTAATATGTTCTAATTCTTCAAACTAGATATTATTTTGTGGCCTTTATTCTGCCCTCACCTATAGGCAATCATAAGTGGGTATCTATACAACTGAGCGAAGATGATCATCCCCCATGCAAATTGAGTTAACCCGTCCAACATATCTTGAATAACATTGATCAGACCAAAAGGGAAGAACCATCCACTCTTATTAGGTAGTACAAGGCCACTAATAAGAGCCATATATATCATAACCTCTAGGGTTATTTTCCCCCTATCACACTCCTTCTGCATCAGTTAGAGGTCAAGCCAAGTGCTTTATTGCATCTATATCAATGTTTCCATCTACAAACATTAAATCTATGATCACACCTAGCAAACCCTCTAGCATATCCCATCAACCAGCTAATATTTAGGTAATATTGAGTCATCACATTGGTACCTTTAATACAAATTGAAATCCTCTAATGTCACTATGGCCTCCCTAGTTGGAAGATGAAATGTAATGGTATTTGAGTGCTCTATCTTCTTAAATCACTAGAAATCATTCTAGGTGATATGCCTCTATTGCTCCTATGACTTAATAATTCTGACTAACTCCTTTAAATCAAGTACAAGGAATTGGGTTAATTATTTTTCCTTTTACTAATCCCATATACATAGATTCTTCTAATTTTATGGCCTAGACTAATCATCTATTGGGCTCAATATATCTTCTTCTAATCTTTAGCCTAGATTAATCTCTTATGGGTACCATATTTCTTTCTTCTAGATATTTCTTCATTTTCTCATCTATTTCACAATTTTATATGGTCATTCTACAATTTTACATGCCATTATTTCCACTTTTATAATTCTCTCTAAATTGTAGGTCATTCCTACTAACTTGTATGATGATCTAACTATTGAAAGTGAAATCATTATTTGATCAAGAAAATTCATCATTTGACTAGATATTTTTTCCCAAAAATGTGAATTCATCCATGCATTAGTAAACTCACCATTATAACTAAATAACTACCCAAAATATATATGAATACTCAATTCTCATGGTGATTCCACTGTTATCGAGGGTGACCTTATTGATTACAAAATTGGGCAACTGGTAGGATCACCAAAGTACCTACTTCATAATTGTAATAAATGCCATAAATGTAAAAACTAAATACAAAATTGATATCTATCGATGGTCCACTCCATGATGGCCTGTAATACTCTCTCATATAATTTCTAAGGTGATGATGGTGTGAGATATCATCCATATTTTTCATCTATCCCATGTGTAAATCATAGAGCTTTGAATTACTATATCTAGGGGTAAAAATGATCTACTTTTACCCTTTAGATGTCAAAATATATATTAAAAATTTTAAAATTTTCATCCTATCAGCCTATATTTGTTCCATTTTATGTTTTTTGGGATATTATTTTAGCCCCATTTATCCATTTTTCCTTCCACTTTCTTCTGATTAATTTTTTTTTTAGCCTCTTTTATTTAAATTAACATGATTATTATTTCTTCATATCAAGGGCCCACCCATAAAATATTTTGAAATTTCTCATCTTTCCCTCTAGGGGGCATCATTGGCTACCCAAACAATGTTTGGGGTATTTTTGTAGCCCTATCTTTCTTTCACTTATGCAAAATTTAATAGAAAATGGGAAAGAATTTATTTATTATGATTATAGAGACCTTTTTATTCTTTAAAAATATGTTACTTCAACAAAATATCTCACCACACCTTCTCAAATAGGGTAAAAATGTAGACATCTAATTCCAATCACTATTGTGATGAAATTGTCAATCTAAAAAGTATTCTATGACAATGCACAATCTAGACTAAACTCAATAAAATGATTTAAATCATTTAAAATTGTCATGTACAGGTGTCAATTTATGCTAATATATCTCTAAATGGGGAAATGCATTTTATGTGATTATTATCATCTATTAAATCATTTTGATTCAAATTATGACCACATAAAATGATGTCTTCAACCACTAAATTCTTCTAATCAGGAAACACACATCATGTGTATGTGTTATTTCACATCCATAGTTCTCTAATGAAATTCTAATAAGATTATGAGTCAGTAAAATAACATTTCTGACTAGGTTGATTACAAGTGTAACATATTTCAAAAGAATTACAAAAAATTAATTAAAACCACTACGTATTATCTCATACGTAACTGACACATTCCTCTAATCAAACTCTAATAAAATTATGAGTCAGTAAAATAACATTTCTGACTAGGCTGATTACAAGTGTAACATATTTCCAAATAATTACAAAAAATTAATTAAAACCACTTAATCAAATTAAATCAATACAAGAGCTTAAGTAGAAATTCCATGAAAGTTTTTGAAAATCTAATTACTGAAAATTCAATATTCAATTATGTATCATCATGTGACATCATCAATGGGGTGGCATCCATAAACCATTAATGGGATAAATATGAAGATTAAGACTTCCCATGTCTCATCATTTCCCATTTCTTCTAAATATTAATGGGAATATTAATGGCTTGTCCCTCGAATATTGAATAAATTCATGGCTAAACATTTTGATCTCAAGATGGATAGTCATTACTAATCTTGAAAATTATCAAAAATATATAAACAACTGAGCCAAAACTACCATATTAAAGCCATTTTATTTTGAACTTATTATACAAAATTATGTCCCCAAATCTTTAGTTATGCAAACATATTATGCATAAATTACTATAGAAAAGATTCATTGACACACCTCAATTAGACCAATTTGAATAAACTAAGTCATTGATGAACTAGGTGATGATATAGGCTCATTATACACTTCACTCACAAAGACTTAGAGCACTAAATTCAAGGAGAAACACACTTCTTGACCGCTTGTGAGGGAGAATAACTACTTGGAAGTTATAGCATCATATTGCTTCATAATCAATAATTCTAATTGATTAATACCATCCCTTGAGGGACTAGGCTTGATAAGTTAGGTGTTTATGCTTATTTTAGAGATTTCTTGAACAAAACATGATCTAATCTTGTCTTGTTATCCTATTCTACACCTATTATATTATTTATTAAAAAAAATGATCCCAAAATCTTTTTGGTATTTGAAGTGACAAACCTGATCACATTTCATAATTATTCTATTTTTCCAAGGCTTACATAATATATATTGTGATGGTATTAAATACAAAATAAATTAGTTAAACTTTACTTTCCTAGAAAAGGAATTCACCTAACCAAGTGGTTAATATATTTTTTTAAATAATAATATTTTTTTCTGGATATTCTTTTTTAGAATGGACATAAAATAGGGTAACTCAAAAATGCCTATAAAGGAGACAATGAAATTAGAATATTATTATTTATTTTAATGAGCCAAACTAATATAAATATAAACATGTTACTATAATTATATAGTAATATACAATTTTGATGGTATAATTCATGTGATTTTATAAAATGTTAGCTACAATGCCTTCCAATAGCTCTCCTTGTCACTCCACAATTTGCCCAAAGTAATTTAAAATTCTCCTTCCATCAAATCCAAATTCATGATCATATCTATTAAAAATACTACTTGCAATGGTGAGAGTGGATCCTCTATGGTAGTTGTGAATGGAAGAAAAGAAGACCAAGATGCTACTCATTAGGCCAAATAGCTCATGACTAGTCTCCCACCCAGTACCTAGAATGCTACTCTAATGGATAAATTAGGATGGACAGTTCCTCCAACCAAGATCTAGCCATCACTACTCCTAACTATGCCTAATGGTAAGCAAATTTGATCTACTGTATTTATTGGGAAAAGTGTATTATCAAACCCTAGATGAGATATCATGATAATGGAGGAAAAGGCTAGATTGGAGATTGGTCACAGACCCACCTCCTTTATCAAAGTTGTCTCACATAGGCCAACCTCAAGAATGGATCCCAAACCTCTCACCCCCACTTATATTAACCTAGTGTTAATTTTTGACAAAGAATAAACCAGGGTTGTTCTCAAATCAGAGGAATATTTTTCTACTATGATCATCATCTATAGATTTGTGGATATTTGGTAAAAACTCCAAGATATTAAAATCTAGATATTTAAGTAATAAAAACCCTTTCTCTTAGGTAAACATGATATTTAAACATGTGCTAAAGGTTTTTTTATTATTCTTTTTCATAATATTAAGGATAAGGACAAGATTCAAGACCTAACCTAGAGCTTGAATCACCACCCCTTTCTTAAAAAAACATGGTCCCCTACCTTAAATCCCCTCACTCAACCTTTTCATATTTAACCCATCTCAGTTCATCTGCCCAACCTTTAATTTTAGTTTTAGATAGAATCTATCATGTATGCTATTGGTAGATCTCTAGGTGGGTATCTCCAAACGTATCTAGACATCGATATTTTCTCCCTCACTACATTTCCTAGTATTTTGGTGAACATTGATACCTCCAAGAACTTTAAAAAAATTCACCCTACGAATTGAAAATGCTCTTGGTCTCAATCTATTGACTATGAACATTTTTTTTGATACCGTAGTTGTTTTGGCACTAAGCATTTGACAAAAAAATGTAATCTCCTAAAAAAAGATTCTTCCGAGTGGAAATATTTTATCCCCAAAAATTACACATTTTTGGATTCAAATTAAGAATGGGATAATAATGACAAGGATTCTACCTCTTCTTTTAATCCCCTACATCCACTTCCTCAAACAAGGATCCCAAGATCTTGTCACACTCTGAGGATGAATTGTTGGTTGATTTAATCTCTCCAATGAAGGTTGTGCCAATTTTAGCTTCCTCGTCAAAGGAGATCCTAAATTTGGATTCTTTCAGGGCATATACTAATTTAAGGACAACAACGGAAGTCAAATCCTAACCCTGTATCCTAATTGAGAAAGCCTCATTAGGCCTCCAAGCTGAGAATAAAGAAGGATGGTCAATGTTTTAAAAAAAAAATGAAGAAAAGTAATAACCCAACCTTCCTATATGTCTCTCCATCCAAGTGGACCCTGTGATAATTTTTTGAATATCAATAAAAAGGGGTCAAGACCACAGGATATGTTAGTCAAAAATTTCATGGAAGTTTTCTTTTATTTTTTATTTCTATTTATTTTTGGTGGATGTTCCTGTAGTGAGGGGATATTTCCACCCATTTGGTTACCACTACTAAAGGCATCTCATCAGAGCTTTAATGTTTTATTTTTAGTTCTCCCTTTTTTTTAAGGATATGAGGAATTTTAATACTTATTTATTAACCTATGTAATAGAAAAATATTGTTAAATATTTAAAATAACTAAAATAATTGATTTTCATGAAAAATAGTATCTTATAAAGAGATTGCATTTCATCTAAAGGGATAGTAAATTTTGTCACAAGTTAAATAATATATTGGGTTTAATTAAATATGAAATACTCCTTTGATTCTTGTCACTATTATAAAAAGGTTTGTTTATCCATAATTATATGTACACAAAATTAATATTGTGAAACATTTTTGAAATATCTATAATAACCTTATACATTAATAAATTATATTGAGGATGTTTTACAATATCATCATAATTGAATATGAAATTACAAGTAATCCACACTACTTAAATTTTATAATATAAAATATACATGAGTAACTACTTACATTTTAAACCACCAAAAATAATGAAGAATTAAGCACACAAAAGTTGTTTTAGATAAATTTAAAAAACTATTTTACCTCAAATAAATTATAACAACAAAATTATGAACAAACTACAGTAAGTGCAAGCTTCAAGCTCTACTTACGAATAATCTACATTTCCTAGCATTAAAGTATAAATAATTTACTTTTGTAAAACATGTCATTGTTCTAAATTTGTACCTTGGATAAAGATCACATTCACATCGATTATTTTAAAGATAAAGTATTAAATATTGAATAACAATATTAATATGAGTAGATGTATTGATTATTATAATAATAGTAGTTGGGGAGACAATGCTTAAGGGATATAATCCTTTAACTGATATACATCTTATAATTGTGTGAAATATTTCCTTTCCATTTGTTTCCTTCCTTTCTTCTTATTTTTTTAATTTGTTTCTTTTTCTTTTTTTAAATCCCTCTTAGAATAAAAAGTAAATTCATATTTTTTTAATTTATTTTCCAATTAAACTTGTAGATTGGGTTTAAACCTATTGAAAGGGTTGAAAAGGGTTTAATTTTAATTGCAAATATAATAATGTCTCACTTGATACCACATTTTATTAGGTGCATGGTTATATGTTAATAGAGATAGGACTGATTAATTTGATATATGTTCATGATTGTTATCATGTTTTATTTCATGTATCCTTGATTTATTATATATAGGATTGTAAGAGATGATGCATTTATTTATATCAAATAATAAATTTAGTAATATACTTTAATCTATATCTTTTCATATATAGAGGTAACATGATGAGTTTACTACATGTGTAGTAGACATGTTTTTATTGATGGATCCTAATTTTATATACCAAATATGCCATTAGTTGGTTGGGTTTTTGTATAGTTCATCATATTAATTATTTGAGTCTACATGACATAGTAGTGAGATTCAATAAATGACATTTGCAGTAAGCATAGATCTCAAAATTATATTTATATTAAGGTTCATCGTAGGTGAAAATAAATGTATGATACATTGAATATCTGAATCGTTATCAAAGTATACATATGTGACATAAACATAAATTAAAATTGATGTTTAGAAATAATATTTTCTAGGTCTAGATGAGGAATAAATGATATAAGAAGAGAAGCCAAGAGATTAAGAGCCATAGAAGTGAAATATAACTATAATATGCAAAATAATCTTTATAAGTAGTCAGAAGGCATCCAAAAAAAAATATTTAAGAAATAAATAAGTAAATAAAGGCCAAGATAAAAGACATAGTGGATGGAAAATGTATGGTGTTCATGTGGGATATGGTTAACCTAAGGAAGCTAGAATCTAGATAAATTAATAAGATAAAGACTACCATAATAAAGATGTGATTGACACCAAATGAAAAGGTAATCATGATAAAAATTAGGCATAATTATATTTATGTGCATGATACTTAAAAAATGGAATAGAGAGTACTAGAATAAATGATAGGTTCCATAATATCTTATACAATATTAAAGTGAATAGATCAGAATGTAGTTATAAGCAATCTTAAATTTAGAGAACATCATCACAAACCATAGTTTATTTAATGTGATTTAGTAAAGATATATCTAGTAGTAAATGATAATAATGAATTTTTTAATGAATGGATAAAGATAAATTTAGAAGATAATCATATGAAGAAAGCACACAATTATATATAATGAAAATTAATTTTAGGGAGAGAAAGTTTTGGACCAAATTAGTGAATAAATAAAGTTGTATGTTTCATTTCTACAAACCCATAAGTTTTTTTGGTGAATGTGTTATTTAGCATTGGGCCTATTTGATTTGCACAAGTGAAACTAAGTAAACTAAGAGAGCAATTAATTAATAAAAAAAATTATAGATGGTTTCAAAGTAGTGCATGAGGGTGTTACACATTATGATTAAAGTGGGGTTAACCTTTTTTTTACCTTTAGGGAATATTTTGTATTAAATCTATGCATGTAGAATACAAATATGAATGCTGAGATAGTAACTTATGGATTTGATCACTTTGTGAAGGACTTAATGAAAAGTTTATAATATGATGGAATAAAAATATTAATTTTGGGTTAATAAAAAAATTTCCTCTCAACTAAGTAAGCATAGACCCTTATAAGTTAATAAAACATATCCTCTGATTGTTGTATAGTAAGTTTTCCACTTTGTGAATTAACAAGTCTATGGTAATTAGAAACATACATTTTAGAGTATGGTAAAACCATATAATGGATTGAATATGACCATTTTTCATCCATGTGTGAGTGTCTATAGTCCCAATTATAATTAAGAAAACTTTAAATGTTGTGTTAGCTTCCTTAGAAAATCACTATATGCCCTTCTCTGTTATTAATAGAGTAATTATTTTCACTACAAATCCCCTATACATGGATAATATTGTAATCATAGGTAGGATAATAGTAACATATTTTAGAGTAGAGTAGTTTAGAAAAGGAACTTGGCATCATATTATTGTGTAGAATGTGATCTCCTAGTGTTTGATTGGGATTTTTCTTGTATAGCATTTTCACTACATATAAATATATTTATTATTACAATATTATCTAATATATAATTTTATTATATTCACTCAATAAAATTGCTTTACTTAAAATTTAAACTTTTGATTTAATTTTTTTTATTGCAAATTTATTTTATTGACTTTTACATCTTTAAAAATAGTGTCAATAATGTTTTATTGAAATTTATATGATTCTTCTTATTATTTTGATTTTCCACACTTTATTTATTTATTTACGTTGGTTGAATAAGATTCAAATATATATTTTAATATGGTAGTGATACGTTGTTTACTAGCATTATTGGCCAATATGACTTAAGTGGGAGATTTAGTAATGGAAATATCTAGTAAGTATGATTCTCAAAAATAGATTTTAAATAAGTCTCACCAGTAGTGCAACTAATATATGGCATGTTAGATGTTAAGTCCCTATCACTTTATGCATATGTAGCATAAACATAAGTGGACATTGAGCTTTATGATTATTGTTTCCCATGTCTACATGAAGAGGGAAAATAATAAGAAGAGGAAACAAGGGAATCATAGCTCTAAAAGTATAATATAACACTAGTGCATGAAATAATCTTTGTAAGTAGCATGGAGGAATAAAAAATAAACCTTAAAACAAGAAATGATTAAATAAAGGCCATGATCAAAAACACAATGGCTAGAAAATTAAACCAAGTGCACATTTTTCTAGACTCTTAGGAAATAATTTCAATAACATTATATTACAATTTGAAGCATTCATTGTATCTCTAAAATCTCTAAGATGTAAGTAGGAGTCCCCACTTCCATCAAACATAGAAAATTTAAGAACTTGTAATTCAGGAGGTAAAAATGCCTATAAAATGTTATGCATAATAAGATTATCATCGATGTCATTAGATTCAACCAAAGTGTGCTATGATTTAATTTATAATGATAATTGATGTGATTTATCTTTTAAAATACCTACAATATACATTAAGGGTATGACTTCTTGAGAAATAATGCTAAGGTTCCAAAGAGGTCAATTTAAGGGTCGAATTATATTATTGATTTTAATTATTAAGGTACTATTTATAATAGGATAAGAGGATGGAAGGAGATGATTTTATTTTTGTTTAGGAGATTCATATAATATGTATGAATTGCTTGCTTATTTTTAAATAAGGTAATAAAAAATAACATTATTATTAATAAATGGATTGTAATGATATAAACACTCTATGATAGGATTAGAATAGTGTGGCATAAAAGAAACATCAAGTGAATACAAGCTAGATATTGAAGTAGAGATAACATTACAAAATTTACTTAAAGAAATTTCATTTCTTATAATGGTAGCTTGTGGTGTGTTAAGGAAAGAGGAGATAAGTTCATCCTCATTGGTTGAGAAAAAGTAAGAGTTATTTTATGTAGGCTCAATATCCAAAAATTGTAAAGGAGAAGAGATATAATAATAATATTTTTAAACTATTTTCAACTTAAATACATAAATAGATAATTTTATATTTTTAACCAACAATTATGCATATTTATTTTTAATAATTGAAGATGTGATAAAGTACATTAATAAGGTAGAAAGAGAAGTTAGGTATAAAAGAATGAATTTCCTTATTTTATATATTAGGTGGTAATTTAAGAGGATATATAATCATTTTGAGGATGTTATTTTTTATTTAAATTATAAGTTAAGGAAAAATGTAAATGACAATCCTAGGTAAAATCTAAAGTTAAATCTATAATGGAAGATAAATAGAAATCAAAAGAGGAGTATAGAATGATATTTGAAGATAAATATATAGGACCCCCTAAAGAGGAATCTCAAGATGAAAAAAATGAATAATATAAATATGGATATAAGGAACCTATAGGTTAAATTAAATTATAAGCTATAGGTGATACTAAATAAAAATATAGATATGACTCCCAAGACATATTTAAGGATGAATCAAGATGGAAATATAAATAAGAACCTAGAGGTGAAATATAAGAGGGATTCAAGGATGAATTAAGAGGTTTATTTTTCTCCTAAACGTAAAATTTTTCAATTATTTATATTTATTCACATTCTAAAGATGCATCAAAATCATATTTTATATTTCTTTCTAGATCATAAAAATAATAATCATATATACATACTTCTTTGATAAATTTTTTATTATTTTGGTTTGTCCATTCATCATCATAACTAAAGGGCATAGATAGAGAAGATAATAATTGATCTAGAGAATGAACATAATTATCATATTTACACTGACATCCATGATATATATATATATATATATATATATATATATATATATATAAGCATTTTTAATATAATAAATAAAACAAATATAACTCTTAATTACATCAGGTGATTAATCATACATGTATAAATGAGCTAATAACTATGAATATATTACAATGATAAAAAGGTATAAATCAGTGATCTAGGAAAGGTTTTGAATGATTGAGTAGGATCTTAAATATAATTAATTATTTATAGAATATTATATCCCAATATTGTAGGGTTATAACTACAAAGTCTAAACTAATCCTATAGACCAATATCCCATCTCTATGGGTACAATTAGATTAAATTCCCTAAGAGATATGCTTCTCTTAGGTGGACCACAAATCAAAATGGCTAATAGAAGTTTATTATGGTATAAGCATGAGATCGTAGGCATCACTAGTAAATGTGATTTATGGGGAAAATAAAATATGTGATTAGTGGTGTACAATGGATTAAGTATCTAGGTAGTTACCCTCATACCATAGTATCCATAAAATATATTTTTGGGTAGCCTATAAATATTATCATCAAGTACTTTTAAACAAATTTTATATTTCTTTCTAGATCATAAAAATAATAATCATATATACATACTTCTTTGATAAATTTTTTATTATTTTGGTTTGTCCATTCATCATCATAACTAAAGGGCATAGATAGAGAAGATAATAATTGATCTAGAGAATGAACATAATTATCATATTTACACTGACATCCATGATATATATATATATATATATATATATATATATATATATATATAAGTATTTTGAATATAATAAACAAAACAAATATAACTCTTAATTACATAAGGTGATTAATCATACATGTATAAATGAGCTAATAACTATGAATATATTACAATGATAAAAAGGTATAAATCAGTGATCTAGGAAAGGTTTTGAATGATTGAGTAGGATCTTAAATATAATTAATTATTTATAGAATATTATTATCCCAATATTGTAGAGTTATAACTACAAAGTCTAAACTAATCCTATAGACCAATATCCCATCTCTATGGGTACAATTAGATTAAATTCCCTAAGAGATATGCTTCTCTTAGGTGGACCACAAATCAAAATGGCTAATAGAGGTTTATTATGGTATAAGCATGAGATCGTAGGCATCACTAGTAAATGTGATTTATGGGGAAAATAAAATATGTGATTAGTGGTGTACAATAGATTAAGTATCTAGGTAGTTACCCTCATACCATAGTATCCATAAAATATATTTTTGGGTAGCCTATAAATATTATCATCAAGTACTTTTAAACAAATTAGAATATAGTTTATTAAAAAAATATAAGCAAATAGAAAATAAATTAATATTAAATCAAAATATTTTTGTGTAAATAAATAAATAAAATTCAACCTGAGGTCAAAATAAAGAGTTTTGATTTTTAATGTAATCTAAGGTGATAGGGGAATTTATTCATTTTTAGATTAAGTCTAAAGATGAATAAGATTTTCTCATGGTTTATGAATTATATCTTTGTTTAAATTTTATTTTATTATGGTTTCAATAATTTAAGTAAATTTGTATGAAATCTTATGACCAAATTCAGTTAAACAAAAATAAATTCTCTAAATAAAATATGGGTTCACTAGAGTGCTTAATGATCTTCTTTAATTAATAATAAAATACTAAGAAACAAATTTTAGAACTGATTTAAATCTACAAATATACATATGTCCATATGAAATACATTAATATAATGAATTTGAAATGAAATTTTAATATTAAGCTTAAAAATAGATATGTAAACCTAGATCGGAATTAATTTATGCCTAGTGTGTAGGCTGATTGTCAATGAAAATTAACTTCAAATACCTATGAAATGTGTAAAAATCGAATGAAGTATTTCAACCTATACTAGGATTAGGTGGCACCAATATAATAGGGTCATATTATGACCTTATCCATTAACTGTAGCCATATCTTCATGAACTATGTAATTATTCTATTGATTTGAGTATCTTCCTATCTATTTAGGTCTTTTGATTGATTGTGTGTCCCTATTTTATACACATAAGACTTACAATAGTAAAATCTTAGGTTATGTATAGTAAACATAATGGATATTAAATTACAAGGGATGGAATCAAGCAATGAGAATAGAAAAGATATTATTTGAAAATTGTACATAGTTTTAATGTTGTTTATATAACATAAAATGGCCTCATGCCGATGTATTTTTCCTATCTAAGTTTATGTGTTCAATGGTGGATGTAATATTAAATTTCATTTTCCTATCATTACCCATGATTCAGTCATGTAAATGATGTATTGAGCCTTGAAACTTGAAAATATATTTTAATTATAAAATAAATAAGTAGATACGAACTTTTTAAAACTTTTTTGATAATTCACATTGAACTCATATAAAGACCATTGTTTATATATATATATATATATATATATATATATATATATACATATATATATATATATATATATATATATATATATATATATATATATATATATATATATATATATATAAAGTTATATTTTAGGGGTTTATTGGTGCATGAAGGAACCAAAAAAAAAATACAAACATTTGGAAAATGGAATTTTAATGAAATTAAAACTCTAGAATCTTCCCTGGGTTATGCTAGGACAAGTCTACATTACTCAAACATGGCACAATGTGACCTTGTTAATGAAGTGCAACTTTATCCAGAAGCCACAATACAAAAAATGTAAGGACATAAAATGATATTGGTGATGACTAAGGTATATTTGAGTTGATGAGATATAAATATAAAATTCATTAAAATGTTTAAATAGTAAATATAAGTCTAAGTCTTGAAATAAAATATGCCAATAAGTCCTTTTTTAATCGTCAATAGTTTAATAGGCAAGGTTTTGAAAAATACATGTTTTATAAGTGGTTGTGTAGAACATATGTGTCTAAAATTTCTTGCACTCCACGTATATCATGAGGGAAAATTATATTCAACATTATTCTATCTATCAATTTCATGTTCTAGTATATGTTGTGTTCATAATAAGTATGGTAATCAAGGCTAATTACAATCCAATCGTGGAGTTCTTAATTTAATCATTAGATGCCTAATGACATTTAGATTCATATTTAGGTCAAGGTTCCCATCACTCAATTAAATTTATATTTTTTACCCCAACATGCTTAAAATTATTCGTCAATGGTATATTAGACCTATGAAACTTCCAATACATACTTGGGAGTGTTTTGAAATTGATATTCACTCAAGTATGTTTATTAAGGAAAGACCTTTTTCCATTTCCAAGACTCATTATTTTTTAATTGTAAAGATATAAATCAATAATATAGTATTTATTATCCTTTAATTACTATTTTAAAGTGCATGAATATTCTACCTACTTCAGAACCAAGAGAACATATTAAATTGGAGTGATGTATTGTATTGTAAAAATATCCAAGGAATTTATTTATGTGAACTTATGTTATATTTCAACATATATATATATATATATATATATATATATATATATATATATATATATATATAATTTGGTGGAAATCATGAAATAACAGTACATTAATAGACTTTTGAAGCCTCAACTTTCTTTAGTTCTAGATAAAACCTCCATTATATTATTATGTTTATTGTAGTCATTACTATTTGAAAACTGAATTTTATTAAAATTAAATTTAAGTTCACCTATAATATTCAATGCTCGTGATCCATTTTCACACAAAAACGTTATAGGTTAAAATTATATGTGATGCATATTTTGTGAATCAAGATTTGAAATAATTTTATTATTTTTGTATATTAGTTATAACTATTATAGAACTAATCAATGGGCCTTTGCCACATAAACTTTAATCCTAACCACTAATGGATTTTAATGTTAGGTACTTATCTATTGATGTACATAAAAGGTTCAAAGTGTAAATCGATAACATCGAATTAAAAATTACAACTAGGAAAAACATACCAATAAAGTTAAATTTAATTTTTGAACATTCTTCTAGTATTAATATTTCCACTTTTAACACCTAGTACGGAGAAAATGTAAGATCTAACAAACTTTTCCTATAATATCTAAGATTTAGTGGGATTATCATCACAAATTTAGGTCTACATTTCAAAGTCAAATTTTTATGACATGTCTTTTCCAACACTACCTATGAAATGTCATTTCTTTTTTTTTGTGGTTATATGCAACTAAAATTTCTTTTAAAAGGTGTCCTTAAAATTAGATTTCATGATCAAGGAGTATCATTTTTATAAAATTTATTCATATAAATATACCTAATATTGTTTGTTGAGGTAGGCCACACCTAGAATTGATTGAAATGGTTTATCAAATTTCCACAATAAATATATAGACTTTTTATATGACCATTAATTTTATATATTAAAAATAAATATTTTTATATAAAAAAATTGTGTTTTAAAATATTAAATAAATATAATTAATTTATTCACATTGATAATTGGATATAAAAATATAATCCCTTAGAAATGGGAAGGAAGACTATGGTCACTATTGAAACTAAAAATACAACTGAAATATAATAGCATACTCAACATCTATTTTTATTTTTGTAGTTTAGTAAGTGTTTTACAAGAAAAATATAATTTCAAAGTTCAATGTATGAACTTCAAGTTTAAACACCCCTAGTCATTAAAAGTTGAACCACTTACAATGGTAGCCTACACATGATTGTTAAATTGTTGGTTTTGATATTTTATTATAAATATAAAAGCATGAAAATCATGATAAAGCTTTCAAATGTAATACACTATGACTTGATTACAGAGTAATCATAATTTACTTATAACAATCAATTAAATTAAATTGAATTTAATTATTTATAATAACCAATTATATTGGATTTCATTTTTATATCTTTAAACCAAGTTATTATAAAGTTATATTAATAATAAGATTAGTTTTATTATAGTCTGAACATTGATGGGGCCTCAAAGGGTAACCCT